>JAQJVK010000046.1:2320224-2920224 GCA_035578135.1 Flexamia atlantica | reverse complement strand
CAAAGTCTAAAAACTTTAATTTAACTTAACTTAATAATATAAAAATCTTGTAGGTCTAAAAAAATTACTTACCTGCGTCAGGAGTCTCTAAATGAATAAAGACAGCGATAAAGCTTAAAGTTATCTCCCTTAATGAAAGACGATTAAATGAATCGCAAGGGAGTATTATTCCCACGTATTGCTTGGCTCTTTAAACGTTCGAATGAGTTCTTTCATGTATATTATTTTATATCCGAGAATTTTTATTCCTTATAATTTGTTATAGAATTCTAAAATATAAAATATAACATTTTTCATTTCTCAAATTGTTTTAATTATACACTTTTTGTTAATTATATTTGAATAATTTAGTCAAAAATACCTTGTTTTCGATTCTTAATCTAGATATACATAACTGGATAAATAGGAATAGGAAAATTACATCATACTACTACATCCTACTAAAAAAGATAGTAGAGTCATGTGCCCTGAAAATTGTTACTGTTTTATGAAGGAATGACAAGTTTTTAAAAGTAAAGTTTAATTTGAACATCCTTTCCACAGTAAATAATTTTCTGTCGCACATATTGATTTACTGAGTTGTCAAAAATACACTTCGAAATCTATAATATTAATAGATAAAAATATGCATTCCTCTTGATATAAATAACCTTATGTGATTATGAATTATAGATACAGCAGTACATGAATTCTTAAATATACTTCTGAATATCAATGTTCAAATAATAGCTTTCGATCCATGTTAAAGTAATGCTTCCTTTATGATAATTGTATGGTGTAATAAAATATTTATATTTGTCATACGAAAAGCTCTTGCGAATCTGATAGTTTTCTGGATTTATTCATGTAGTTTTAACGTTCGGCGAGTGAAAGTGTTGGGTCTGAGGAGGTAATGAGTGCAAGACAGTAGAATTTTTCATTCTTACTTTCGCTGAAGTCGACGACGACATAAATCGCTCCTCAGTTCAGACTTAACATCTAAATTTCCATCGTAAGCGTCTTCGCACTGGTATTCCGGCTTTTACCCTTTCTTATTCTCTCCCATTGTATTTTCAATTGTTGTTTATAAATCACTCGTTTCCTTCAATTTGAATACAATTTATTCTGTATACCAAAATGTAATTCAAAATATATGTAATCTTTTTCTAAAATTACAAAGATAGAAGGGAAGTAGCAGAATAAGTTGTTATCCTAAAAAACGTAAATGTTTGGTATTAAACAAATATTTAATCAGCATATAAGTTTTATTATTGAATATCAGATAGCTAATAGATTATAAGGCTTCAGAAACATCAAGGACACCCAATTAATTACTTTTCACGAATCAGCAATATACAAACAAAATACCAGAATAATAGAAAACCTGATTTTTTTATTTGTACCAAACAAAGTTGGCATTCATGGCACGCACCAGTTAAAATAATCTCACAGAATAATAAATAATTTTCCCGCGAAATTAAACACTACTGCATTTAAGTCATAAAAAGAGCAAACAAATTGTTCACGTACCTAGTGGATACAGGTTTCAACATTTGAATCAAAATATAATCGTGACCATTTACAAAGTGATTTTTAAAAAGGTACAACAAAATATTTAAATTAATTTCTGGAAACGGAGCTTAGCCATTATTCATAAAATCACCACGTCTAAAACTATAAATATTTTAAGGCCTTTTGTAATGTATTGTGATAGAGTTTACCGAGGCCAGATTACTGCCATTTAATATGCATTCTAGTTAGAGGCTGATTGGTCTTGGGCTGCAATACAACTACTAACTAATCGCCGCAGGCTGAGGTGCACTGCATTAGTTAGTGACGAATACACTGCCTGAAATGTGACAGCAAACACGTTAACCAAATATTGAGAGTGATACTACGATAAGGTAAAGTATTTAGTATTGAAAACAAACCCAGAAATACCCTTGAAATTATTTATAAAACTACAACCTAATGTCATAACCATAACCATTTTTCTAATGGATAAACACGGTTTATGGGATGAAGGTATCCAATTCTACACTGTTGCACTTAAGTAAGTTCCGAGGGCTATTTGAGTGAAAGTTAATGTTATCAATATTTTGTAGCTTAAGCTACAAGATGATATTTCTAATCCACGTCAAGAAATATCGAATTAAAAGAAAAATGATTGTTTGGGAAATTGAGTGTTGGATCGACAAAGACGACGTCACTACATGACCGCCTAGATGCTCGGATCTCAGCCCGTGATTTATTTCGCTTGAGAATATATTATAGTATATTACGCAACTAATGCGGGAAGTAGGTGTTTGCGTGCGAAAATGATAGTTCCAGCTAGATAGTTCACGCGCCACGCTTGCGGAGCGCGGGAATGTCATGCGAGCAACGTAAACACATTCCCGGTTGAGTTGCGTACGACAGTTTTCGCGACACTACCAGCAACAAATATACAGGGTAAGTAAAAAAATGTGAAATAAACTGTAGAGAGATAATACGTACAAAACGATATTTATCTGTACGGGGGAGATAACAAAAAGCGTTATCTCTGCTGTTCAGCGACTGAGTAAGCCTTTCTAGGAATACGTCTTATCGTCACACAGACGGCAACAATAATTGATTAAATAATACTGCTCTTTATTAACTTATCGCTATTAACTGTACTAGTCGCAACCTGGGAAACCACTTTAGTTACAATTGAGATATTTTTTGTTTGAAATTCATTGTTGGTGATGGTGATTTTAGATTTTGATTAGGATTTTTGCGGACATTTGCCATCACTGATTAGTAAAAAACAAGTTTCACGACGTTTCGGGATCTGGAATCTGATCCCGTCTTCAGGTGGAAGAAAACCTAGAACATAACAAGATTAGTAAAACATAGCCAGGAAAACCTGGAGAAAGCTGTGTTTTTCTCCAGGTTTTCCTGGCTATGTTTTACTAATCTTGTTATGTTCTAGGTTTTCTTCCACCTGAAGACGGGATCAGATTCCAGATCCCGAAACGTCGTGAAACTTGTTTTTTACTAATCAGTGATGGCAAATGTCCGCAAAAATCCTAATCAAAAAATTGAGATATGGTCGCCGCAAGTATAATGTGTATGTTGTGCTTATGTATAATGTATGTAAAATGTGTGATATACTACTTTTTCTTGAGTTGGCAACATTGAGCATTTACCGCACGCAAACTCTTACCGCACGCAAACTCCTACCGCATTTCAGCTGATTTGTTACATCACTACTGCTATTTGCCGTACTCTTTTGTAAATGGCGACTTCCCACACTGAAACGGAAGCGGAAATCGGCTACTTACTAGTGCAGTGTTGCGAAAAATATTTTGCTTCCCGAGTCTAGTAAGAATGGAGAACACTCTTAAACTCAGTCGCCGGATCGTCGCTGTCAGAGGATACCACAGTAGTCCCGACGTGGGGTTGATGACCGCTGATCATTTGTCACTGTCAGTCAAATAGGAGGATATCAAAGATATATGTAATGAATAAGTGAACTAAAGTCAGCTTTTCAGTATTTTTTTTTGTATCCGCAAGTCATTTTAGACCTGTTATTGTAAATAAAATTCTTATTTCATATGTTTTATTTATTTCTTTTCTCTTATACAAGAAAATGGTTTACTTTCCATTCACTTGATGTTTTTTACAACTTGATCATGGAATGCCACCAAACGAATGCATACCTAAAAACCTCGACAAAATAAACTTTTATTTGGTTAAGTGTCAGAAATTGTTATAAATACACGCTTTCACAATTCAGCTACAACAGTTTAAGATATAATACCTTCAACCCGGACACTGTATAGTTAGTTTTATAAGTAATGATTAATATATTCCAAAATCAATACTTCGCTAAGGAAGTCAATTTTCAATAAATGTATTTATATATACCTTTTACATCATTCAACTCCTAAGGTGTGATAGCGAATAACGAGTAGTTAAACTGATATTTCTAAAAGACCCTGCATGATATTTTTTTAAGGATGCTTAAAATAATGATTTATGATTTAATAAGAGTTAATGAAGTTTTAAAGTGACTGTTTCGTGACAAGGAGAGAAGTTATTTACTAAAATAGCTTCCTGTTACTTATAAAGTCATAATTGCACTAACCAGTAATATACAGTGTTGAAGGACCGTTCAAAGGTTAGTGCAAGGTTCAAGAGTAGTGCAATAGTGGGGCTTCTGGGCCAAAACGCATTAATCAAAAGTGACAGCTACATCCGGTCACGTGACCGGAAGTGACGTCACAGGCTGTGACGTAGCTGTGACGTGTTGGGGATGGTATTTAAAGTTTAAATGTCCAGCTGTGCTGGTATTTAAATTTTAAATGTCCGGAAAAGGGTCAAGGTCGGCCGGGGATGTTTTTAAAAAATATCTTGCATTTTCGGAAAATCCGAAAATGCAAGATAAGTTTTGTTTCTTTTTACAAACTGTTTTTTAATTGTTGTTTTGTTGATTTTTGTTTCTATTAAAATATTATATTAAAAATGGAATTGACAAGTTAACAAGAAAATATCCTGCTACAAAGTATCCAAATAAAGATGCAATTACATAAATATAAACTTTAAAAAATAGTGAATGTTCTTTCTTTTTATCTGTTAGTATTTCCTGAACAAGGTAACCAAAATTGTAACCACATAAAAATGAAAGTAGGAAAATAACAAATTTCGACGGGTTCACAAAAACCAAGTTGCAAAGTAGCGAATTTCTTTCTTCTTCCATTGTTGAATTTTTAGTCGAAACCAATTAATGATAGCATTATTGCTTGCGCATCAGAACTAACAGTTGATGAAATTTCGTTTACTTGTACACTTGTTGTAGTTTTATTTTCAGTAGGTAATTGTTCGGAAGTTTGTGTAGATGTAGAAGAAGAAACAGTATTATCTTGAAGCTCAGAGTCCATGTGTGCTCGGGTGAAGAGCTGAAGCGTTAATGACGTGTGGTAGCCGCTGTCCTACTCCGTGTCGGCAGTTGGTGGTGGGGGGTCGTTTGGTTCATGCACCGAAATGTAGATAGAATCATAATTTTCTGGAGGATGTACTAAAATTTGTTGTACAGGATCTGCATCAATAGTGAAACTTTGCGTTTCAATACAAAGTCCATCTTTGATAAAAGAAACATATAAAACAGAACTCATGTTTATTTAGATGTTTACTCTGCGAGTCCTACCAGCAAACTGATGTGATAGTGGTAGCGCTGTTACCTCCCTCGAAAGACATGTGCAGGACGGAACATCTGCCGCGCACCTGCCTTCCCCCACCACCATGAGAGACTCCTCGCAATATTTGGATATGTAGTGTTAGTCGTACTGTTGCTCTTGTTGAGTGAACATGTCAGTATTAAACAATCGTTCTGAACTTGTGGTTTTAAAATATTTGCAATAAAATATCGTTTTAACACTTATTTAACTTTGTACAAGTTACAATATTTTAAAGATGCCACTTTATTATATCACCTTGATACTTCTAAAAAATTTAGTCGCAGAAATGCAAAATAAACTACAGTTTCGATTAAATATAAACTTGGTTAAAGATCTAAATTTTGTTTCTTTGTTATAACTTTTACATTGTTGGTTAAATAACAAATGTTACCGAAGTTTTTTGTTTGTCTCATTATTTTGCGTTATTGAAGTACCACATGATAGGGTTTGGAAACATATAAAGTAAAA
This sequence comes from Flexamia atlantica, assembly GCA_035578135.1. Taxonomy (NCBI): domain Eukaryota; kingdom Metazoa; phylum Arthropoda; class Insecta; order Hemiptera; family Cicadellidae; genus Flexamia; species Flexamia atlantica. The sequence goes on along the minus strand of JAQJVK010000046.1, from coordinate 2,914,576 downwards.
TATAAAATGTAGAAAATTTTTTTTTATGTTTTTGCGTTATAACTTTTATACCGTTTGTTTTATAAAAAAAGTTTACTGAACCTTTTTGTTTGTCTTTTTAATTCTACGTATTTTGAGTACCTACATGATAGGGTTTGAAAAGATATAAAGTAAAATATAATGTAAAGAAAGATAATTTTTAGTTTTTGCGTTATAACTTCTATACCGTTGGTTTAATAAAAAAATGTTACTGGACCTTTTTTGTTCGTCTTTTAATTCTGCGTATTTTGAGTACCTACATGATAGGGTTTGAAAGGATATAAAGTAAAATATAATGTAAAGAAAGATAATTTTGGGTTTTTGCGTTATAACTTCTATACCGTTGGTTTAATAAATAAATGTTACTGGACCTTTTTTGATCGTCTTTTAATTCTGCGTATTTTGAGTACCTACATGATAGGGTTTGGAAACATATAAAATGAAATATGATGTAAAGAAAGATAATTTTTAGTTTTAGCGTTATAACTTCTATACCGTTGGTTTTATCAAAAAAAGTTACTGGACCTTTTTTGTTTGTCTTCTGATTCCGCGTAATTTGAGTACCCACACGATAGGGTTTTAAGCAATTTTCCAACCCCCCCCCCCCGCCAATGTTGCCGGGACGAAACCTCCCCCCTCCCCCCCCTCCCCCCCTCCCCCTCCCCTCCCCCCCCCCTCCCCCCCCCCGACAACATCGATGGGGGGGGGGGTCGCCGACTTGATCTCGTTTCCGTTCAACTTTAGAACTGCGTCGCCGTACATGGTGGCAGTGGATATAACAAAAATGCTCCAAATCGATCGTGCGGGTAGTCAAATTAAGCGGAATTAAAAGACAAACAAGAAAGGTCCAGTAACATTTTTTGATAAAACCAACGGTGTAAAAGTTATAGCGCAAAAACTTAAAAAAACTTTGGTGGAAGTGGATATAATAAAAATGATCTAAATGTATCATGCGGGTAGTCAAATTACGCAGAATTTAAAGACTAACAAAAAAGGTCCAGTAACATTTTTCGATAAAACCAACGGTGTAAAAGTTATATCGCAAAAACTGCAAAAAATCTATGGTGGCAGTGGATATAACATAAATGCTCAAATTATTCGGAATAAAAAGACGAACAAAACAGGTTCAGTAACATTTTTTTTATAAAACCAGCGGTATAGAAGTTATAACGCAAAAACTAAAAAAAATATTTTCCAACATTTTATATTTTTACTTTATAAGTTTCCAACCCCTATTTTTAGTTCAGTAACATTAATAAACTAGATTTATATTTATGATACAATGAAAATATGTATAATGTTTATTTTATTATGTATTACAATTGACTTAAAACATAATATTCCTTAAGTAAAACATGGTTACTCATTAATAATATATGAATTTAGTTTCAAACTAATATTAAAATTGTTGTAAAACAAGTTTCAACCTACATTAATACTGAAAAATAAAATAAAAAGAAGTGTTGTTGTCTGTTGGAACAGTAACAAAAAAATTATGAGTTTGAAAAAATTTTCTAAGTCCTAAAAAATGAATTATTGGGAAGTTTTAACACTTAAAATTTTTACAAGTCAAATGTAAAGTAAAATAAAGAAAGAAGCATTGTTGCCTGTTGGAACAGTGGTGAAGGAATGATGGAAATTAAACTCGCAGCAAAAAAACTTGATATTGTAAAATAAATGTTAAAGCAAATGTTTGAAAAATTTTCTAAGTCCTAAAGCATTAATTATTGTGAAGTTTTAACACTTAAAATTTTTTACAAGTCCAACGTAAAGTAAAATAAAGAAAGAAATGTTGCCTGTTGGAACAGTGGGAAAAGAATGATGGGTTTGAAAGATTTTCTAAGTCCTAAAATATTAATTATTAGGAAGTTTTTAACACTTAAAATCTTTACAAGTTCAATGTAAAGTAAAATAAAAAAAAGAAGTGTTGTTGTTTGTGGAACAGTGGCGATAGAATGATGGAAAACCAAACCCGCAGCAAGGCTCCTGTGGTGACCTCGAGCCGAATTGGGGTCCAGAGTCCTGCGCTTGAGGCCAGGTGGTCAACCAGCTGCCTGCCACACCTGCCCGGCCCCGGCTGCCAGCTGCCGTGACCTCGAGCCGAGTTGGGGTCCGGGATCTGCGCGTGTGGTTCGGCATCAGTTGCTCGCTAGACAGTGAGGTGGTGACATGTTCAGAAGGCGCCCTGAACATTTTATCATTTTTTGCTGTTTGGTGAAAATATCTTGGTGTTATTTGTACAGTAACATCTTGATGTAGGACTGATTAATTTTAAGGCATGGTAGTTTAAGCATGGTAGTTGTTTGTGCTTGTAGATACCCTAGGGGTTTGTAGTTTGTTTTTAATTTGCTGGTTTGGGTAGTTAGTATTAATTTAAAATCTTTCTTTTACTTACAATATATTTCTGCCTGGAATGTTTAAATTTAAAGTAATATTTTGTTTTTAAGAATGTTATATGATATGTTTTTTATACCTTTCTATTCCAATTTCCTTTTTCCAACAAGCTTGTTGAGGGCATTCCCTCTCTTGTCTTGTACTCCTTTTTAGTTAGGGACACCCTTTCAATTCCAATTTCCTTTCCTTTTTTCCTTCCATCTTTTGCACGGTAAAACCAATAATGGTAAAACCAGCTACCGCTTTTGTAGTGATTACGCTTACCAAAGCGGGTCACTTACAACCTCTATACGTGCTGGATGGGTAGTTCGCCTACCTCCGGAGTTTCGCTAGACCTCAGCTGTACTGCGTCGCTAATGGCGAGTCACTGGCTCCTTTAGTGTTAGGAAATAAAAACATATTTGTATAACATTTTTCCAAAATTTAATTAAGCAACGTGCTATTTCAGAATAACATTTTTTTGTTTTAGCTTAGCGTTGTGCGCTTATGATGAGGTGTGTGAGTTCGCTTACGTGATGATCACACTGTAATCATGATGTGCAGCGCTGGGCTGTCTAGTTGTTTTAGCTTAGCGTTGTGCGCTTATGGTGAGGTGTGTGAGTTCGCTTACGTGATGATCACACTGTAATCATGATGTGCAGCGCTGGGCTGTTTAGCTTTTTTTTAACTTATCTTTTACTTTTTATTTATTATTTTTCTTTTAACTTAATTTTTTTTATTAATTTATCAACTCTAGGCAGGTTGTATCGTAAATTAGCTTTTCTTCTTTTAGGTTTCCGGGGGTGTACGGTTCTGTCAAACCGTACACCCCCATTTTCTTTTTAATTATCGAATGACCTTGACCTAGTTATTTTCAAGGTCAACAAAAGACTTAGCGAAAATTTCTAAGTCTCAAGGTAATTTTTGTAAAAGTTTAAATTACTTTGAAACTTTAGTTTTTGCGTTATAACTTTTATGCCATTATATTTATCGAAAAATGTTACCCCCCCCCCCTTTTACAAAATTGCTCCAAACCTATCATGCATATACTCAAATTATTCGGAATAAAAAGACGAACAAAACATGTCCAGTAACATGTTTTGATAAAACCAACTGTATACAAGTTATATCGCAAAAACTAAAAAAAAGTATTTTCCAACATTTTATATTTTACTTTATAAGTTTCCAACCCTTATTTTGTGAGTACTTAAATTATGAGACCAACAACAAGCTTCGGTAACAATTTGTTATAAAATCAACATTATTTTGTAAGAAATTAACAATATTTTGTAGCCTGGACGTTTTTACTAAAACGTCCAGGTTACCCTGGACGTTTTGTAACCTGGACGGTTTAAATCTTAAGTTTTCCGCGTTATACTTCTACACCGTTGGTTTTATAGAAAAATGTTACTGAACATTTTTGTTTGTTTTTTTTTTTATTCCACGTAACTTGAGTAACCACATGATAGGTAATGTAAAAGTTTTAAATGACCTTGAAACTTTAGTTTTTTCGGTTATAACTTTTATACCGTTGGATTTATCGAAAAATGTTACTGGACCTTTTGTGTTTGTCTTTTCATTCCGCGTAATTTGAGTACCCGCACAATAGGTTTAGAGTAATTTTGCAATTTTGCCCCCCCCCCCTCCCCCATCCCCCCCTTCCCCCCCTCCCCCCCCCCCCCTCCCCCCCCTCCCCTCCCCCCCCCCTCCCCCCCCCTCCCCGCCCCCCCCCCCTCCCCCCCCCTCCCCCCCCCTCCCCCCCCATCCCCTCTCCCCCCTCCCCCGACAACCCCCCCCCCCCTTTACAAAATTGCTCCAAACCTATCATGCATATACTCAAATTATTCGGAATAAAAAGACGAACAAACATGACCAGTAACATTTTTTGATAAAACCAACGGTATACAAGTTATAACGCAAAAACTAAAAAAAAGTTTTTTCCAACATTTTATATTTTACTTTATAAGTTTCCAACCCTTATTTTGTGAGTACTTAAATTATGAGACCAACAACAAGCTTCGGTAACATTTGTTATAAAATCAACATTATTTTGTAAGAAATTAACAATATTTTGTAGCCTGGACGTTTTTACTAAAACGTCCAGGTTACCTGGACGTTTTGAAACCTGGGCGGTTTTAAATCTTAAGTTTTCGCGTTATAACTTCTACACCGTTGGTTTTATAGAAAAATGTTACTGAACATTTTTGTTTTTTTTTTATTCCACGTAACTTGAGTAACCACATGATAGGTTTTTGTAAAAGTTTTAAATGACCTTGAAACTTTAGTTTTTTCGGTATAACTTTTATACCGTTGGATTTATCGAAAAATGTTACTGGACCTTTTGTGTTTGTCTTTTCATTCCTTGTAATTTGAGTACCTGTACAATAGGTTTTGAGTCATTTTGCAACATCCCCCCCCCCCTTTTACAAAATTGCTCCAAACCTATCATGCATATACTCAAATTATTCGGAATAAAAAGACGAACAAAACATGTCCAATAACATTTTTTGATAAAACCAACGGTATACAAGTTATAACGCAAAAACTAAAAAAAAGTATTTTCCAACATTTTATATTTTACTTTATAAGTTTCCAACCCTTATTTTGTGAGTACTTAAATTATGAGACCAACAACAAGCTTCGGTAACATTTGTTATAAAATCATCATTATTTTGTAAGAAATTAACAATATTTTGTAGCCTGGACGTTTTTACTAAAACGTCCAGGTTACCTGGACGTTTTGTAACCTGGGCGGTTTTAAATCTTAAGTTTTCGCGTTATAACTTCTACACCGTTGGTTTTATAGAAAAATGCTACTGAACATTTTTGTTTGTTTTTTTTATTCCACGTAACTTGAGTAACCACATGATAGGTTTTGTAAAAGTTTTAAATGACCTTGAAACTTTAGTTTTTTCGTTATAACTTTTATACCGTTGGATTTATCGAAAAATGTTACCTGGACCTTTTGTGTTTGTCTATTCATTCCTTGTAATTTGAGTACCTGCACAATAGGTTTTGAGTCATTTTGCAACTCCCCCCCCCCCTTTTACAAAATTGCTCCAAACCTATCATGCAAATACTCAAATTATTCGGAATAAAAAGACGAACAAAAAATGACCAGTAACATTTTTTGATAAAACCAACGGTATACAAGTTATAACGCAAAAACTAAAAAAAAAGTATTTTCCAACATTTTATATTTTACTTTATAAGTTTCCAACCCTTATTTTGTGAGTACTTAAATTATGAGACCAACAACAAGCTTCGGTAACATTTGTTATAAAATCATCATTATTTTGTAAGAAATTAACAATATTTTGTAGCCTGGACGTTTTTACTAAAACGTCCAGGTTACCTGGACGTTTTGTAACCTGGGCGGTTTTAAATCTTAAGTTTTCGCGTTATAACTTCTACACCGTTGGTTTTATAGAAAAATGCTACTGATCATTTTTGTTTGTTTTTTTTATTCCACGTAACTTGAGTAACCACATGATAGGTTTTGTAAAAGTTTTAAATGACCTTGAAACTTTAGTTTTTTCGTTATAACTTTTATACCGTTGGATTTATCGAAAAATGTTACTGGACCTTTTGTGTTTGTCTTTTCATTCCGCGTAATTTGAGTACCCGCACAATAGGTTTAGAGTAAGTTTGCGAAATGGGGGGCCCCCACTTGATATCGTCGCCGTTCAACTTTTGAGCTGCGTCGCCATACACGGTGGCAGTGGATATAACAAAAATGCTCTAAATCTATCGTGCGGGTACTCAAATTACGCAGAATAAAAAGGCAAACAAAAAAGGTCCAGTAACATTTTTCGATAAAACCAAAGGTATAAAAGTTATAGCTCAAAAACTGAAAAAAAATCTTTTAAATCATATTTTTCTTAATATGTTTCCAAATCCTATCATGTAGGTATTTAAAATACGCAGAATGAAAAGACAAACAAAAAGGTTTGGTAACATCATTTAATAAAATGTTTATATTTAATTGCAAGTGTAGTTTATTTTGCATTTATTCAACTAGATATTTTTAAAATAATTTGAATACCCACATGATAGGGTTCGGAACAATTTACATAAAAAATAACCTTGGGACTTAGAAATTTTCGCTAACTCTTTTGGTTGACCTTGAAAATAAGTAGGTCAAGGTCATTCATTAATTAAAAAGAAAATGGGGGTGTATGGTTTTACAGAACCGTACACCCCCGGAAACCTAAAAGAAGAAAAGCTAATTTACAATACAACCTGCCTAGAGTTGATCAATTAATAAAAAAAATTAAGTTAAAAGAAATAATAAATAAAAAGTAAAAGATAAGTTAAAAAAAAGCTAAACAGCCCAGCGCTGCACATCATGATTACGGTGTGATCATCACGTAAGCGAACTCACACACCTCATCATAAGCGCACAACGCTAAGCTAAAACAAAAAAATGTTATTCTGAAATAGCACGTTGCTTAATTAAATTTTGGAAAAATGTTATACAAATATGTTTTTATTTCCTAACACTAAAGGAGCCAGTGACTCGCCATTAGCGACGCAGTACAGCTGAGGTCTAGCGAAACTCCGGAGGTAGGCGAACTACCCATCCAGCACGTATAGAGGTTGTAAGTGACCCGCTTTGGTAAGCGTAATCACTACAAAAGCGGTAGCCGGTTTTACCATTATTGGTTTTACCGTGCAAAAGATGGAAGGAAAAAAAGGAAAGGAAATTGGAATTGAAAGGTGTCCCTAATTAAAAAGGAGTACAAGACAAGAGAGGGAATGCCCTCAACAAGCTTGTTGGAAAAAGGAAATTGGAATAGAAAGGTATTAAAAACATATCATATAACATTCTTAAAAACAAAAATATTACTTTAAATTTAAACATTCCAGGCAGAAATATATTGTAAGTAAAAGAAAGATTTTAAAATAATACTAACTACCAAACCAGCAAATTAAAAACAAACTACAAACCCTAGGGTATCTACAAGCACAAACAACTACCATGCCTTAAAATTAATCAGTCCTACGTCAAGATGTTATTATACAAATAACACCAAGATATTTTCACTAAACAGTAAAAATGATAAAATGTTCAGGGCGCCTTCTGAACATGTTACCACCTCACTGTCTAATGAGCAACTGATGTCGAAGCACAAGCGCAGGACCCCGGACCCGAACTCGGTTCGAGGTCATCCCCCCTCCCAAACCACAGGAGCCTTGCAGCGAGTTTGGTTTGCATCATTCTTTCGCCAGTGTTCCAACAGGCGACAACACTTCTTTCTTTATTTTACTTTACATGGGACTTGTAAAATTTTAAGTGTTAAAACTTCCTAATAATTAATCCTTCTGGACTTAGAAAATTTTTTCAAAACATTTGCTCCAACATTTATTTTACAATGTCAAGTTTCTTTTTTGCTGCGAGTTTGGTTTCCATCATTCTTTCGCCACTATTCCAACAGGCAACAACACTTCTTTCTTTTTTTACTTTACATGGGACTTGCAAAATTTTAGTGTTAAAACCTCCCAATAATTAATCCTTTTAGACTTAGAAAAATTTTCAAACATTTGCTTCAACATTTATTTTACAATATTAAGTTTCTTTTATGCTGCGAGTTTGGTTTCCATCTTTCTTTCGCCACTGTTCCAACAGGCAACAACACTTCTTTTTATTTTACTTTACATTGGACTTGTAAAAGGTTTAAGTGTTTTAAAACTTCTCAATAATTAATATTTTAGGACTTAGAAAATTTTTTAAACCCATCATTCTTTTGTTACTGTTCCAACAAGCAACAACATTTCTTTATTTTACTTTACATTGGACTTGTAAAAATTTTAATCGTTAAAACTTCCCCTTAATTAATATTTTAGGACTTAGAAAGTTTTTCAAACATTTGCTTCAACATTCACTTTACAACGAGATTTTTTTAAACTTGCATTATTTGACCTTGACACTTAGATTTCTTTTGAAACTTACATTGGATGGTCTTAATACTTAGGGGTTTTGAAATATAAAAAACATTTAGCAGTTATTTACACTTTCTATGTTTAATACAGAAAAAGAGATTTTTTCTAAAAAACTTGCATTATTTGACCTTGAAACTTGGATTTCTTTTTTAAACTTTCATCGGATAATCTTAATACTTAGGGGTTTTTAAAATAAAAGAAATTTAACTGTTATTTACACTTTTTGTGATGGGGGAAAAGTGGTGGGGGTAATGCTATAAATAGGGGTAGTTTTAGAGTGGTTTTCATTATTACGGCAACTTTTGTGGAGAGCACACCTACGTCATGTATTACTGCATTAGTTGCGAAGAATCATTTGAAGAGGAAATTTTACTACAAATACACAAAGAAGTTTACCATAACAACGAAACAAACCAAGAAACAAACCAAGAAACAAACCAAGAAACAAATAACAATGCAGAAGAAGAATATTTGGAAGATTTAGATCAAATACTGGCTACCGTACAACAACAACTAAATTCAAGATCAAGTGTTATTCAATACGCACCCGGACCATCTTTGGATGTGGAATTATACGCCCGAGCCTTACCAGGTAGTGTAGTAACTCATTTTAAGATCGACAATGCTCAATTGCAACTCGCACAGTTTATTTCAAAAGCAAAAACATTAGTAACAGAAACATTGAACAATGAACTAAGAAGATTAAATTTTATAAAGTTTGGAATATTATTAGATACAGTATTTACAAATGTTCAGAATGAAACATCACCAAGAGGATTTTTAACTAAAAACAAAACCATCATGTTTGCATCAGATATAAGCTCAATTGTGGATGATTGTTTTGAAGAACTTTTAACAAAATTACAAGAACATGAAGGAAGAGGTTCTGGATGGAGTTTGTTAAGTATAACAAGCTTAGATGTAAGAGTTCATAAACATGGATATGGAATGAGAGGTAGTAGTCATATTGAATTGCCAAAGAAAATTCAAGACACCAAATCCTGTATTAATGTTCAAAATAAAGATGCTGAATGTTTCAAGTATGCAATGCTTGCAAAATATGTAATAAATCATGCGGAACGACCGAGTATAGCATACAATGAGGTTTACCATAAGTATAATTTTCAAGGCATGAGTTATCCTGTTTCAATTCAAGACATATCAAAATTTGAAAAGAAAAATCCTTTTGCATCTGTAAACATCTTTGGCTTAGATTCATCCAACAATGTTTACCCCTTACGTATAACACCCACCGAACGCAGAGATCATACTGATTTATTATTAATAACAAAAGGTGATATTTCACATTATGTATATATTAAAGATTTTGAAGCTCTAGTTTACAAACAGTTATCAAAACGTAAAGAAGGAAAAACCACTTGTAAAAGATGTTTCTGTTTTGTAAACAAACCTTTGAGAAGAGGAGGTTCAGAATGGCTGACGGAACACCAAAGACTATGCAGTGGAAACTATGAAGTAAGAATTAAATTACCACACCCAAGAAGATCGCAAGTAAAATTTGACAAAGTTATCCAACAATACAGAATTCCCGTTGTAGTGTATGCAGATTTTGAATCTTCATTGCTTCCACTTGACCAAGAAGAAGGAGAGGAAAATACCAGCAGAACAAAGTATCAACTTCACAAACCAAACAGTTATTGTTTAATAGTAAAATCCACTTTATCTGAACAACATCTTCAAGAATATGGTTTGACATCTACACCGAAGATATATCGTGGAGAAGAAGCAGCTCGATACTTTGTTGATGATTTATATGACATCGCTGGGAAAGTGGAAGCAATGTATAGCAATGTGGTTCCTATGAGTAGGGTACCCCCCACTTTGGAACCGGAAACAAGATGGCGGCCGTCGCCCCCGTTTCCCGCCAAAATGTGACGTCACCGGAAACAAGATGGCGGAGCCGTTTCCCGCCAAAACACATAACCTCACTCTTTTCCCGCCAAAACACATAACCTCACTTTCGGTTGCCGCTAAAATACATAACCTTACTTTTGTTTCCCACCAAAATGGCGGACATAACCTATACCCATAGAGTATAACCTCCTCACAGTACATAGAGTGTTACGCCAACCCCCTATAGGCATAGAGTATAACCCCATAGAGTGCTATACGTCACGCTACCCCTATTACATATGTCATAGAGATAGTAATATGTCATATTATTCCCTATAGTGTACATAGAGTATTAAAAGTCGCCCGTCCCCCGCCCCCGTCCCCCGTCCCCGTCCCCCGCCCCCGATCCCTGTACCGGTGTTGCCAACAGCATAGAGTAAAAAGCATATACTATAACATACTATGTCACGCTACCCCTATTGCATACGTACATACTACGTCATGCTACCCCTATTATATACATTTATATATGTATAACGGTATATTATAATGGTTTATGTCATACTATAATAATGGTGTATATTACGTCACACTAGATATATCAAGTGACCTGTACCCCTGAAGGTGGTGTTTTATGCTGCAGACTTATGCGTGGGAGTGTGTATGGAAGGTAAGAGTGAAATATTATTTTTTACTTATAAAAAATATATTGTGGTCAAAATAATTAAGTGTACAAGTTAAACTTGTATGAAAAATAAAGCTAGTTCCAGTCAAAAGGTTATTGAGACACTTGGTCCTTGGAGGTATTATATCATTACATTTTATTTGAAGTAATATAAATTATGAATAAATCAAGAGAGAGAGAGAATAATTTAACTTTGTAAGCTAGAGCGAGTGAAGTAGATGATTGTGGATTGCGACCGCGGGCTGCGGTCCGCGGCCTGTGGCTGGTTATCGGCCGGCCATCCGGTCTCCTTATCGTCAGCGATACCATATCTCTCTCACACTCTCTGTCCACCAGACAACGTCGCTCCAGTTGTGCTTTATTTAATGTAAGTATTTTCACTTACTCAATATGATTGTAAGTAGATATAGGTTAGTCCCTTTTTATTTGGACATATAATACTCGTTTATCCTATATGGTTTTGGAATTACTATGTTTGGCTCGCTTGTCATCATATTTGGTTTTCCTTTATGGTCTTGGACATTTTTTGAGACTCTATATCTTTTAGAGCTCATCCAAAACCATTTTCATCAAGATTCTTTCTGAGTGACCATAAGTAGTTTTCTTATGTCGATAAATACTTTTTTCAAAATGTGTGATGTTTTCTTGTAAAATGTTTTGTTGCTGTGATAGGTATCCATAAACCTCGGGGTGGATCGAGTAGCCCTGAGTATCTATTTTCTTGACTTGTCTTTTTTTTCAAACTTAATTCACTAAATCGTTGAGAAAACTTCCTAGCATATTTGAGTAGGTTTTCATTTTCAGTAGAATTATATTAGGGTGAGAAGCCAACGCCCATGTGACGTCATGGTAGGGTGCATATCTGACCGGAGGGAACAATCCCGGCCTTTACTGTCATAACTATACACTGTTATTCTGTACTTTTTCAGATGAGCCTGAAATTTTTCAAGCTCAGGGATGCCTCCCCCACCCTCAGGGATCTCTACCCTCGCCTTACGGCAAAGTTCCTGGGCCACCACTGTTTGCCGTTTCCCCTTGTCTCGTCTTACTGCATAGTACAAGGGATCATTAGTTAGCTTAACCATAGCCACAACCAAAGCCCGAGGCAAACATAGGTTGTCTTTGTTGTTGATTACAACAATACCTCGTCTTGCCTTACATTCCTCATCAAATGAATTGTAGAGGCCGGGCAACAAAGCCTGGAATTTCTCTAATTCAAAAATACCAGCTCCACCCTCAGGGATTTCTACCCTCACTCTATGTATGAGTTCTTTGGCCATTATGGTTTAGCTGCCGTTTTTATTATCTTGTCTAGTAAACGATTTACAATTATTTCTACACATACAACAATCATTATTACATATAACACAATTATTACTACACATACAACAATTATTATTACATATAACACAATTATTACTACACATACAACAATTAATATTACTTAATAAATAACACAATTATTAATAAATAAACAATATTAAGCCCCCCTCTGTACTTAGCCTATATCTGTATACAGTCATATTGAAACAAAACCTTTCACAGGTGGAGGTATACAGGGCCTTTGCTGAGTCAACACTACCCTACCCATGCGGCATTTCCAGGAAACTTCTCTGCAGACCGGAGTAAGGAGGCAGGGTGAGAAAGCTAGCACCTGAGGTGAGTAGTCATGATATTTAAACAATTCTTTAGGGGATACTAGTAATGTCCCTGTAGGCTTTGGAAGGCCAGTATATTTAGACCATATGATAAAAGTTTTGAGCGTCCAGTTTCCACACCACGGTAGGTCGTAACCAGGCCGTATGGACGCCGGCGCGTTTTTTATTATAGTGAGTTCCCCAGTAGGCCTAGTCTCACTTTTTTAAACCACTGCCCCATCCATCGCAGTGGTTCGTGACAGCCATTCCATAACAATTTGCTGCCTCCGAAATATTTTTTTGTATTTTATATTTCTATATTTTTTTTTGCCCTCTGTAGGTCCGTTCATTATGTATGAGGCACTCGGTCATTTACTGGGGATAATTCCCTTTCATTTTGACCTGTAACCTCTCCATTTACTGAGACCAACAGAGGATTTTTTAAAATTTTATAATTTTTTTTTTTGGTCTCTTACAAATACTAAGGTAATCCTAAAGATGGGCAGTAGGTACAAGGGGAAACATTTCACGTTTTCTAGGTGTTATCCAAACCCTTATTATGTTCACCCGTGGTCTTACAGGTTTTACGCTAGCCTGATGGTGAACATTGTACCTTAAAACATTCATACTTGGAGAATTGCTAGAGGGAAACATTTCACGTTTTCTAGGTGTTACCCAAACCTCTTTTACTTGCTCCATGGTCTTACAGGTTTTACGCTGGCCTGTTGAGCAAGTCGCAATCTCCCACATACACACACACCGGGCTGTTCAAAGGTGTAGCCTAGATCCTCCTCGGATCTAGGCGCCACAGTATACTAGGCCCTTCATCACATTCACACCGGGCTGTTCAAAGGTGTAGCCTAGATCCTCCTCGGATCTAGGCGCCACAGTTTACTAAGCCCCACATTCACACATTCATTCCCCCATCTTGGATATACCAAAAATATATGTAAGAGACCTATAATATTTTCTCAGCATAGAATTGTGCCGATTTTAAGGCACAATTCTCGCTATTCAATTTATGTTGATTAACAATGCAGTCTACTGTAATATCATTATCATCTATATACAAACTTTCATCTATTTCCAAGACATTATAGTGAAACTGTCTTAAAAATTTTGCCTTTTCCAGGCCTTTGGTGTAAATAGCCTCAAATGGCTTACACAAATTTTTAATCAATTCTTTACTGTAATGAACATTACCATCCTCCCACCTAAGGTGGTGATAGTGGCGAGTCAACCAGCGGGCTGTTCGCTTCATTTTACTATTTAAAATATCATAGTCAAAAGGAGGTTTGAACACGAGTTGGGCTCTGTAAGATTTCCCAACAATAGCAAACTCTTTAACTATAAACATATTATTATTGTCTTTAAACCCCTGAAATTGAACTACGGCCTCCATCATCTGATTGATCCAAGTAAAACAAAACTTCTCTGTTTAATATTTCCACTATGTGGGGAGGTAATAATTCAAAATAGTTTTTGAAAATATTGTTTATTATAATATTTTCAATATAATCCTTGACAAGGTCTTCTATATAAAACAATTCCAAGAGGTCCCGACTGATTAGATGCAAATTGAAAATAAACTGATCCCACTCGTCTTTATTCAAAGACAAAGTATGCTCCCCATCAGTTAAATAAGCATGTTTTCTGTTAAGAATGCATGCAACTTTGATCTTGTCTTCACTTTGGTTCTCCTTCTCAATTATACACTCTTTTTGGTAATGGAGTGCTAGTGTTATATCGTTGAAATGGTCAAAGAATTGACAAAAAGTATCGTAAGACCACCAAACCCAACCTCTTCTCCCCTTGATCAAAATACCGAGACTGTTGTCTCTGTTTTTGAAAATACCCGTGATGATTGACTTTGTCCCCTCACAGTTGAGAAAATAGACTGACTTTAAAAAGATGCTAGTCTGAATATTTATAGGCTCCAAAGGCTTTGGAATAGGAACAGCTGTTACATCCGCTCCGGTCGAAGTCATGTCTGCTACTGATTGATCCCTTAAGTTAAAATACCCTCAGCTAGAGCCACCCCCTCCCCCTCTTCCTCCGATGAGAAATATTCGTCAGAGGAGGATGAATAAGATGATATGCGGCCTGTGGTTTGCCATTTTACTTTAATGTTTTGAGCCCCGGGAGGAATAGAAAATTTTCCCTCAACAGGAGCTAGGTAATTACTGTCCAAGTAATGTTTCTTTACCAAACCCCCGTTGGAAGTGTAAAATTCAATTTCAATCCACCCGTGACGAGACATGATGTTACCTCTCCCAGCGCCGATCCCAGACTAATCTCTAATCTCGCATACATCTACCCCCCATCCCTTTAAGCAGACACTTTTCTAACATCCCCGGTGATGGGTGTGTAAGTGAAGTGAGTGTCGTGAATTAAAAGACAGTATCCCCAAGTATGTTCCGGGAAGGCGGTTTTAGTTTCAATTTCTAGGCGTATATCTACAGGTCCCGTTTTTATGCTATCGTCTTGCTTTGAACAATCAATAACATAAATCGGACACTTTGTTTTATATTCGTTAAAGTCTAGTGCAGGGGATCCCGCTCTCCCATAGTAAGAACTTTGAAAATTAGCAAACATGTCATAGAACAAGCAAGTATTCCCCCGTAAATTATCATAGGGGTAAAATGAAGAATTAAGAAATAGTTTTACATCCAATAGATCGCACGCATCAAACTCACTCATATTTTTAGTCAAATCGCCTTTTCTCCCAGTTTGGAATGCCAAGATGACATAGCGTGGCTTTTCAGTCTGATTACTTGTTCTCAAAGTCCAGCTGAAATTCTTTGTACTCGGCAAATTAGGGTACTCTATAAGCTCCCATTGCCTGAACGGTACATGGATAGCAGGGTCTTTTTCGATAAATTTATAAAGTCTTAGCTTTTGAGCATCATTTACTGTTATGTGCGGTATGCGCCAATATATTTTTTCAACAACTAGGTTAATTGTGCCGGCTACCGCTGTTGTTACGGCATTAATGTCTGTGGCTGAACGTAAAATAACCAATTCCTGCTTAATATTGACCAGTACTTTTCTGTAATCCTCTGCAAAACCCAGTAAATGTTTAAGCGGGATAGAGTAAATAAAATCTGTAACTGTTTCAGTCTTACCCGGTCCTAACCAACAAGAATTTTTCAAATAGTTTTTCTCCTCTTCCCGAATAGATACTATATTCTTTAAAGTTGTAGTGATACCAACATTTCTCACCCTATCGATCTCCTTCCCACATATTTCATATCTGATTTCATCAAAGAGAAACGCGATCGCATTGTTAATAAATGAAACATCTTGGGCGGTATCGTCAGCTTTTTTCCCACTAACTTTTCCATGTATAACAATATAGCTTTCAAACGGGGCCGTAATTATATCTTGTTGTAGGATCGGAATACGTAGTTCATCCGAATTACCATATGTTGTTGAAGCGTAAGGGTTGTGCGTATGATATTCCATACTAGTTATCAAATCATCGTACAGCGCCTTGCTGTCTATTGCTAACATGGTCATTTTGAAATACTTTGAAACCGAGAGAGCGGAGAAATTTAATATTTCTGTGAGTTAACACTTTGGCTTTCTGGACACCACTGAATCTACCCTCCAGGGGTGTATCCCTATATACCAGTCCCATTACTGCGTCTGAGATGTAGTCTCACTGAGATTTTCTCTCCGCGAAAATTTACAAGTTCCCCGTCTTGATCTTTTAAACTGACTGTCAGGTTGTTTATCCTCTGACTGATTACCGGCAAATAAATTACATTCCTAGGTGTCTCTATAATTTTATAGCCTGGAGGATCGGACGGGTAAAACTCGTGTATAACATGCCCCTCGATGCCGTTTTGGTAAGATCCGCGTGTAATGTTACACTCTACACGTATTGAATTAACTTTGATTATCGCAACAGGCAGTTCCGAAATATGTGTTTTATTCGCCTCGTATACTTTATCTTTGAACCCCAACAGTTTTCTCAATGAATGATCTTTTTTAAAATCAACCTTTTCCGAACAAAACAATTCGGACTTTAAAGTATTATTATTGGGTTTTAATGTAAATTTTATATTTTTCGGTAACTGGGATACCAGATATTTTTCAATGTCCTCGATTTCATAAGACCCTTCAGGAATAGTTATTTCCTGCTGGTCACCATAGTAAAACTTGTCATTTTTATTTTTTTCTATATTCGGTATAGAGTTATATGTTGAGAGTTCAATTAACCCCAGCTCCCAGTCACCATTGCTAACGTCAATCGGAAAAGGCAAGTCGTATGACAGTTCACTAGTTATTCCCGTTAGACAAAACATTATTGCACAGAAACTTTAAACACAAGTGCCCGCAAATAACTGAATCGAAACTCTGTTGTCTCTCGTAATTATAGTAAATTTCACATCCGTTAAAATACTTTAACAATTCATAGGGTGGTTTGAGATTGCCAAAGCTATCGTAATAGTAAACCTTTTCCTTTAACTTTTTATAACAGACCCAGTGGGTCCCTGGACCACTTGATGTATCCAGGTTAACAATTGCAGTTTCGTATCCTTTAGGCTTTTTGGGCAATGAATCCCTCATGAAAACTCCTCTGAAATTTGGGATATTCAACAACTTTGCATACTTGATTAAATCAAAGTTTGTAAGCGGTTTTATCGGTATTGATAAGCTTTTTTTTTCTTCTTGCAACACTTTCTTTTCTTCCTTTTCTGTTCGCCGCCGGCACCTCGTTTTGGATATGGTCTGAGATATAAGCCTTTGCCTTTTTTTGGACGCCTTACTTGGCGTTTTTTCTTACGGCCACCACCAAATTTCGTCTTTGCCTTCATAGCTGTTGTCACCGCCCAAGCCGCGGCTCGTTCTCCTATTGATGAGTCTGAGGCTTTAAACCTTTGCCAAGCACGTTCAGCTAGCTCTTTGTCAGCTTGTCTCCTTCTCTCTGAATCCTTATACCGCGAGTAGGCAATGTCGTGTACCTTACAGGCTTGGTCCAATTTATTGATTCCCGGGTCTCCTCTAGCTAATCTCTGCTTTAATCTAGTTCCTGGTCCACAATACTGATAACCACCAGGTATATGAAGTTCCACAGGTAATAGGTCAATCGCCTTGTTCAGGACCGACGAAACTATACCTCCACCCACTTTCAGTGCTCCTTTATGTCTGATTGATTTCCTCTTGGTCTTTGGCATTTTATTGTAAGTACTTGATCACCTCATACAGTTTGTTTAACAGTGTTTCCCTGATACACCCAATCCCCAACACATCGAATGTAGTAGGCACAGTCCGAACCACAGAATTTGTGAACTCGTTAAACTCCAAAACACCACTGTCAGTCATAAAGTAAATCATGCCATTTATATATTTGAACGCACCGTAAACTTTGCCCGAGATAACACTCAATACACTGGGGACCATACCCATAAAAGACCCGGAAAAGTTACACTCATAAATTTCAACCAAATAATAGTCGTTATATATCATAAATGTTTTTGCTTGGTTTGTGGAAAATACAGCATTAACTTTATTAATCTTTCTACCGGCAACCACATCGACATTATATTTATATCTAAGTGATAGTGCCGGGTATGTAAATACGTATACATCATTTCCGGTAAATAAGGCAATACTCCCATCTGGTCTCTGATAAATAGCTGAAATCTCTTTGAAATCCCCAGGAAGAAATCCAAGCCAATCGGTGATTTTTCTTACCTCTGTAAATTGATCAGGGGTTCTTTCAGTAGGATTTAAACTTATAACCCATACATATTCCTTATAAAAAGCGAATATCTTACGGTTTACGACTACATACTTGGTAATTTGGTTATTTTTAAACTCGCAAATATCTTTCTCTTCTTTTAATTCAACTAAATCGGTTTTAGGTGTTGTGGAGGTTGTAGTAGTGGTAGTAGTGGTACTAGTGGTACTAGTGGTAGTTGAGGTGGTTGAGGTACTGGTTGTCTGAGGTCTACCATACAAAAACTGTATTGCCAATATATCATCTTTACCAAGATCAAACTCGGTCAAGTTAACAATACCCTTAGGTGTTATTGGGTAGGGATACATGACTGATTTGTCATCACTAGAATGGTCCAAGCCCAAGGCATGACCAATTTCATGCACTAAAGTTTGAAAGAATGATATGTTATTACCTCTTGTTAGGTTCATTGTAAAATCCCAGGGTTCTTCAGAGTCTAAATGAATATCGGTTTGGTTATACCTATTTGTTGGCAGAAAAGCATGAGCCAACACACCTCCTGGACCATCGAAATCGTAATAACACATGTCATTTCTAGAGTAAAACATGTGTTTTCTATCATCAGCAAATGAAATTATTATTGTTGGGTTTTTAAAGTCTTTTTTAAAAGTAAGATTTGCATGTTTTCCCCACACATTAAATGCTTTCTGTATTAGTTCACTGTACTGTGGCCTACCATATTGATACCATGTAATAACTGAATTGTTCCAACGTCTACCCGGTAAAGCAGAGAACGGTTTCATATTATCCTTAACACCGCATCTAGGTAAAGCCATGAGTTCAAGAGTTGCATTATCCAAAAGCCCAGTGGGCTCAAGACTAAAGGTCTCTTGGAATTGTAAGACTGCAGGTGTTATATCTTGTGTCAATGACGCATTATTAATATATCCATAGTGTGCTAGATATTCTATAGACTTGTTGTTGTTGCATAGTGCAACCGGTAAAATGATTAGTAGTAGTATAACCAGCATCTTTGAATGTTGATTGGTTTATGACAAACTTTGGCTGTTTTACCTCTATTTAAAGTCTTCTATCTCTGTAATAGTCTGTATCGTCACCTTCCTCTACTGGGAGATGTACATCAAGTGGTAGTACACCACCACCCCCTCTATTTTGAGCTGGTGGTTGTGGATTGGGTAACTTAAACAATTCTTCCCAATTTAAGTAATCATTTACGCCAGCTTGCGGCAAAATAGCTGCTCTACCGGTCTGTTTTTGATTGATATAATTGTATACATATACTCCAAACTTTTTCAGTTGCATATCGTGATAGATCTTATTACTACTGATTAACCCTTCGCATTTAGCCAGTCTAGTATTAATTTGTGTCATATCAGAAATTACCTTTGCAAGGTTGGTAGTTAATGGTAAGATTTTGTCACTACATGATTGGTCAACATATCCTTTGGTAGCCGCATCAGTTGATTCAGCGGGTATCGCAGTGTTTTTTATTTGCTTGTTCTGAGCATCATAGTGCTCATTACTAAGTATCATACTTAGTTTATTCAGGCTTTGCAGGTTTACAGCATCCATAGGGTCTACTGGGTCACCGATATTGGAAACTCTCTTCTTTCTCATATTGTATTTATATTTTGTATAAGGTATACAGTTTTCATCCACATAGCTCTTTGTTGCTGCATCAGGTGGCGCCAAAGGTATAGCCAAGTTACAAAGTCTTTTAGTTTGCATATCATAGTTACCATCGGGCGTTAAATTGAAACCTTCACCCTTGGGGCCTTTAAGGCTTTTGGAGTGGGATGTTAGGCTACGTCCAAACTTGTCAATAGTCATCGTAGTAATGCTTTAAATCTACTGTTCCCCGCTCCTTTTATGTATGTTAATTCTTCTCGCTCAATATATCCGCGGCTGCGGCTGCGGCTGCGACTTCAATATAGTAGTGCTTTAAATCTACTGTTTCCCGCTCCTCTAACGTATCCAGCTTCTCTCAATTCTTCGATTATACTCAATATTTCATTTGTATGCACTCCTCTGTTACCACTCTCGGTGGACATGGCAATGTGTCTTAGCCTCTCAACCAACTCGTTTGGATCATCCCAGTGTATAATGTCGTAGGACTTTGCCTTTTTCCAAAGTAATCCCGTACCCTTTGCTGAAGGAAACAGGTTTTTAATAATGTTCATGTACTTTGTCGCCCTACTTGATTTTTATTTTACCATTAAACGTATGCCCGTCCCTGTGAGCATTAGTATTAATCAATATACTTTTATAAGTATTTAAATCATCACCATTGAACACTGTACTGTCGGGTACTCTTTTGAAAATAAGTTCGTATAGACCAAGGGATCTTCCATACTTTGTACCACCGATAATTATATTTCCGTCATTATCAAAGTCCAAGACTTTGTCACCAATAATAAGTGTGTCGTTTTCATAACGTGGCCCAAAAATATTGTCAGTCATTCCCCTTTTTCCGGCATCTCTAATAAATAAAGTCATATACTCTTTGGTAGTAGGGTTTTGGAAATATTTATCAATAAACTGGGTGGTTGAGGCCAACTCTTCTTCAGTGGACACTAGTTGTGACAAGTCCCTGGAATTAGGTGTTGAAACCACTGATGGTTCAAATCTGTCTCTTGCTCTTGCTGTTGTTTCAAACGATTCTTCAAATTCCTCCTCCTCCTCCTCCTCTTCAGAGTCTGCTGTATCATAATTCATAGGTTCTTCCTCCTCCTCCTCCTTTACCTCCTCTTTTTTAATACTCTTTTGCTCGGTTTTAATATTATTCAATGCATCTGGTGTATTGGATTTTTGTCTAAGTTCTTTTAATATGGGTTTATACTGTTTTTCAAGCATAATATCGCTTTCCTCCACACCGTCTTTAAACATTTGATACTTGCGCTTGATAGCATTTCTCAGTTCGATGAGCTTTGACTTGAGCTGTTTACTGTTTCGCTCCATAATTGCAAATGATGGTGTTAATTATTATACTCGCCGATTTATGGCATTTCCACTTGTCTAAAAAATAGAGCATGCTTTTTATATCTTTTAACATAGTCTATTATGTCTAACAGTGAAACACCGGTCCTAAAATCCAACCCTCTATAGTAACTTTCCTCTCTCCTGTCAAACCTCGGGATCACATAACGTTTTGTAAAACTCTTGAATACAAAGGTTCTCTTCCAACCGTCTCTCCACTCTGGTATCTCAGCAACTGTATACTTGTCATTTTCAACAGTTTTTTCCATAAATCTCTTTAATAGCTCGATAGGTTTAGGTTCATTTATATTTTCTAAAAGGTATGAATTTAGAAGCCAAAATTCACTCGGATTGGCTCCTGTAAACGATCGCCACTGCTCAAATAGGTTTCTGTTAGTTATACTATATACACCGTTATTTAGAGAAATACCAAACTTTTCACACTGCCTTGGCAAACATGGTAGGGCTTCTTTAAGGAATTCTACAGTGTATAACCCTTGACAGAGGTTATTAACTCCGTTATACGGTTTATTTCTACGACGTTTAGGAACACTATCTGGCACTTTTGAATATCCAATGTTATAACTAATATCGATATAACACTTTGACTTGATCGCCTTTTTATAAATCTTTAATGGGTCTCTTATGGGTATAGTTCGTTCAGTTAGCAGTATACATTTAGAGGCATAGGGTATTTTACTGCCGTATGCCAACATTTCATTGCATATCTGTGTAAAATTTACGCTACCATGAAGGTTACGTAATGGTAACACTTTGCCAAACAAATCGGGGAAAGGTCTGAATCTTGATATCATATTTTGGGGGTCTCTCACGGTACAATTTCCCATGTCCTCGTGATAAATTACAAGCTCCAATGGTATACCTCTTTTTTCACATTTATTGAGAAACGTCAACCATGTTTCACGGTTGTACGTTCTCTCACTTGCGGAAATCATTAAAAGTACAACTGGTGGTAGCATAGCTGAGCTCTTTGGCTTTTTATGTCGCCAGCATCTTTTGTTAAATTGATGGCCGTGAGGAGGTTTTCTACTACAGTAGTTGCCACAAAACTTTTTCTTGTCTTTGTAATAGTACGAACATAGGTTTGATTTTACATTATGCAGTTTGGTGTTGTAGCCCCTTAAATCGTTATATGCATAGATCCTAACCATTATGCTTCCGTCACAAAACTGTCCAAACCGATCCTATATCTTCCCTTATATGGGTCAGAAGTCTTGTCGATAACCAAAAACCCAAAGTTATCTTGCCAGGCCTTGGCGCATAACTCTTTGAATTTTTCAAATGACATGTCAGTTGTGACATGGTCATTGTATATGTGTTTTAAATTCATTTCATCTTGTTTGAATAAAATGACAAAGTTTGAATTATCCCGGATTAGCTGCTTGGGAATAGCGCTATATGTCTGCCCCAAGTAAAAGGTGTCAATATGTTTATGTCTACCCATAGTGAAATAACTCCTTATACAATTATGCTTTTCACAAGATATGTCATCGAATATCATTATAGAATTGGGTTTAGCTTTATTTGGATGTGTAACCAAACTATTGTCATCATAGGCGAAATAACCTACTTCTCTCGGCAGTACTTTTTTCAAAAACTGATACTTTGGCTGATATAGCGATTTTGAAAATACATAAATATTCTCAAACCTCAACCCGTTTGGGTCAAATAATAAATTAAACAGTACATTTGTTTTGCCTGAAGAACTCGGCCCACAAATAATACAACGTATAGAGTCGGGTAATAAATTACCGTGTTTATTCTTTTTAACCATGCCACCTGCCCCGATATACTCATCAAAGTTTCTAACGGGAAATTCAACCTTCATGCTTCTCGATCCGCATCGTTAATGATTACAATATCTAATCTACAACGTGATATATACTTTCCCTGGGTGTTGTAGTTTTTCCTCTGTTGAATCAAGCCAAGTCCTTTCTGTCAATCCAAGAGTCATGACTACTATCATACCCCTTCCACCTTACAAGTAATTTGGAACCTTTTCTCCGTAACACTTTTTCAACCAAATATACATCACCTGTCTTGGACTTGCTAATTTCTTCAGCATAAAAACCCCCTTTAAGAATTTCACCTTTAGAGTCTTGTAGTATATATGTCACGGGTCGTGTAGGTTTAATCGCGTATATTTTAAAAGTTTCATTTGTCCAATTGGGGAGGTAACCCTTTTTAAAAACCATTTTAGCCTTACTAATCCTAACACTGTCCCCCAAATTAAACCTTTGCTTTTTAACTTTTTTACTTTTCTTGACTTTATAAATTTTTCTCAAAATATCTTTAACATGTTTGTGTTTGACATCTTTTGGTTTCATTCCAATAGTCCTATGTTTAGTGTTGTTGTAGGACTTTACAATATCTGGCAATATACTCAACCATTCATAGCTACCTCTAGCTGTAAACTCTTTCCACATACGTGTCTTCAAAGTTCTGTTGAACCTTTCTACTATACTCGCTTTGAGTTCGGAAAATGTATGATAGTGATTGATTTTGTACTTTTTCATAAGGCCATTTATATGTTTATTGAACCATTCAGTACCTTGATCGGTGTGAAAGTTTTTCATTTTATGTTTAGCTAAGATTGGCTCTAACGCCTTGGCTACTTCAGGCCCTGACTTGTCTTTTAAGGGAATAGCAAAAGCAAATTTCGTCAAACAATTGATCATAGTAAGAATATACCGAAAACCCTTATTAATTTTGGCATAATTCTGCATTTCAACGAGATCTGCCTGATAAAGGTCATTAATTCCTTTTAGTGTCACCTTACGTCTAGGATAATGTTTCCTCGCGGGTCTGTGTAGCTCTTCAGCTATTGCCCTCTTTCCATCCATTTTATAAATGATGGGTTTTAATCCTTTAACATTAGTTTTATAGAGTTATTCAATGCACTTGCATCTGTATCACATTTTAAATAAATATCATGCAAGCTAAAAGTACAGCAAGAACAAATAGCTTATCGGTCAACCATAAACCACCAAACAGGATACCGTACTTCCTGTCGATAGCTGAATCAATACTGACGACGCAATGTGGTGTTTAGTGCAGTGTTGTTCGCTCGCTTGTTTTAAAGACTCGCCACCACCGCCGCCGACCTCACAGGAGCCAGAGTATGCGGAAATAATCGATAGGCCCCCACCTCATCGGAACCCGGTCAATGCTGTCATGAACCCCGGTTACTCCGGCTAAGTAAGTTACAGTTATTTCTGTTTGCTTGAGTGGGGTTTGAGACCACTCGTGTTTACACACCCAGGTTAAACATTATTCCATACATGGGGAGTCCAGACGAAAACTTCACTCAGTTTTCCCGCTTTCACCCAGTATGAACTAATGTCCTCTCCCTTTTAGCAAACAAAGGACAGAGGTTTTTTTATGTAGCCAATGGCCCCACCACCGCCATGGCCCGTGGAGGCCTTCCACAAACAAACTAGTTGCCTCCTCCGTATTTTTAAAGTTTTTTCTTTTTTATTCACCCCACCGGGCATATTAATTGAATGACCCAGCCAAGTTCTGAGCCAAACTATTAACTTTGCCCTACCATTCAAGGTTTACGGGTTTTTACACCGCGCCAGTGACCATCATTCAGGTTTACGGGTTTTTGCACCGCGCCAGTGACCTCCATTCACACCGGACATCAAGTCCTTGTCTGTGGCAGACGCAAGAAATCATTTTCTACGGCAATTAAGCCAACTTGCCATCCACATATGGACTTACCAGGGGTTAGCCCAGCCAAAATGTGGGTGTCTGTCCACAGAACAGAGGCTTTCAAGACTAAGCCTTACTAACTTCTCACATACACACACACACACACACACACACACACACACAGTGGGGTGATTTTTACATTTTTCAACAATATTTACAAAGTTGATAAAAACATTGTTTTTTTAAAGTTACAATTACAGTTACAGATGGCTGAACCAAGATAGGCAGGGCTCACGCCTCCTGGCTCCGCCCAGAGTGGGGGGAACCAATGGGAGAGCGATTAACCACTACCACCACCACTTCCGCCACACTGAGGTCTCATGGTTCAATACTCAAAAAATGATCTTTTACTATTTCCTTGTGCATGTGGTAATGACGACCGGGTATATTATTAATATATAGATTTGAAATATAAAAAAGTGCTACAAGCCATAGTGGAATTAGGTGAGTTTTTGTAATTTATATCCAAACGGCACTGTATCGTTGTCTTCGACTATTTTCCTCTTAGGTCCTGTGATTTTAAATATTTTTGTTTCACTGATTGTTACAATGTCTCTATCCTTAGTCCTCCTGATTCGTTTCTCTTCAATTTCCAATGTCTGTTTCACTTCAATTTCCAATGTCTGTTTCACTTCACTCAACACCATTTCTTTCAACTTTTCAAAGTTTAGAGTCTTGGAAGTTTTACAATTTAACGTCAATCCTTTTATTTTACAGACTGAGACAAGGGCTTGCTTGTTAGTTGACCAAACTATGTAGGCATAGGTTTTAGGTCCCCCTGACACAAACTCTACAATATACGAACCTGGTCCATACTCTGCAAGCTCATCAGTCATTTCACCCAGGTAATCTCCTGTAGGCACTCTGTAAAGACCTCCCCGGAAGTAGTAGACTACACTGTCAGTGTCGTAGTAGCACACCTGACACCCCAAAGCATCCAGATGTTCGTACAATTTTAACCTCGCCTGTGCTGTAGTATAGGCTGCTACTACGACATTGACGTTACTGAGGGGCTCCCCGACCTCTTCAATATATTGCCAACTTACAACAACCACCTCCTCGTTTACCACATTGATCTTGTTGACTTGAACCTCAGGGCTTATTAACAGATCAAACAACACTTTGGATTCCCTAACAATCGATGCTTTAGTCTGGTTCTCCCTCTGTCCAAATTTACCCCAAAAACTGTTCAACATCAACTTGGCCAATGATCTCAAACCCCCGTTCTTAGCAATTTTGTCTTTCTCCAATTTCACCCCTTCATGTTGAAAATAATCTGCAATGTACTTGTCTTTGTCTTCCTCAGTCTTACACCATTCTGGGTACCCCGATGCTTCCTGTTTCATTTTTAAAAATTTATTGATGAAATCGGTAAACAGGCCTCCTTTCTCATAAGTGGCTACCTCGTACTCCCACAGCTCATACATGTCCAACACCACATAACCCTTCTCTACTGCTTTTCTCAACTCATCCATGGTCCATGTTCCCACTAAAGCCCTCTCTTGACTCTCATGTTCACACTCCCCTTGATTTTGAGTTTCCCCACAAGTACGACACAATACAAACATTAACTTGTCATTCATTTTAGCTGGGAGTACGGGGTGGTAGAGATCCCTGGGGGGCAGGACTTTACATTTTAGCAAACCATCTACTTCCATACCTCTCTGCCTACACTCCCTATCACCGACATAGATTGTAGGGTGACCAATTGGATACTTTCCATACTTACAAACATAAGGGTACAGGGAGCATACATCTACATACTGTATGCTTTCTCCCTCCTCCTTACATTTGTAGTAAGTTTTTGAATTTCCAGTTCTACCTCCAAAGAATGACTGGCGTGGGTCAAGGGGAAGGGTGTTGAGGATAGGCAAACTGTCCAAATGTTTAAGGTTTTCTTTCTTTTTCAAAGCCCTAAACTCGCACTCCCACATCTGAACAACTTCATACTCACTGATTTTTGACATCTTTTTCAAAGTCCTCTCATACCTCAAATGAAGCGAATCAGAGGGATCCTCCTTCAGAGGAGCCTCTCTGTTGTAGGGAAAGCATTTTGGACACCCGTGCCAATAACACCCGTGAAACTCATACACATTCTCCCCGTCAAACCCATCAACTTTCAGCCCATTAATTTTGACTTCTTTTCCCCTGCCTGCATGCTCTATCCTCACACCTCGCTTTTCCTCTTCCCACGACAACCACTGAAGGGCTACTTTTGATTGATTATCGGTCAATCTGTACCCGTCTTTTGGTATCAAGCCAATTGTGTTTGGTTTTAGAAAGTTTCGGCGGAAGGCCAGGTTACAGGCACTTGCAATAGTGACTGCTTCAAGGAACGGATCAACATTACATTCCTCTAGGAAAATCTTTCTAAATTTCAAACAGGCTTGAGCCAGGATTTCCACATCTGAGATGCAGTACTCCAAAATTTCTTTTTTAAAGTCAAACACATAGTTTTCAGCTACTCGTTCACTGTACCATTTCTCAAAGGCGTTGTGATTTTTCTCGAACATCGCCTCTGGGCAATAGTACTGTTTGTCTGGCATAGGGCCCACATAATTTTGATTTGCCAATGTGTTGAACAAGTGTGGGAAGTAGCCCTTCTTTTTCTCGGGAGGCAGATCGAAGGCTTTAGGGAGTGCAGAGAGGGCCATGGGGAAATAGCTCAAAGAGTCCACAAACCTTACATTGTCCAATTCCATCAAAATAATTTTGGTTCCCCTCATGATCAGTTCCGGTGTGAATTTAGTCTCCTCAAGCACATACTTTACCAAAAACTGAAAGTCAAAACCTTGGCCGTTGTGAGCAATCACACAAACTTGTTTAAACTGTTTTCTCACCTGCATCACATAGTCCATGAACTGTTGAACCGGGTCAGAGTTGAAGACTCTTGTTCGGTTCTGGCAAGCCATACAAAATTTTCCTTCAATGCATTGGTAACAAAACTGTTGTGAAACACACAAGTTCACTTTGTGAACATTTTTACTAGGTTCAAAAGCCAAAGTCTCATCTTGACGTGTTTCCAAATCAAAGAAAATATACAAGAAATCTTTAGTTTTCGGCTTGCCTTTATTTACCTTCATGTAACATTTGTGGTTGGGATCTTTAAATTCGCTACAAATTTTACAAAAGACTTCTCCGCACTTGTGAGGAGTTGATCTTTCACTGATTTGAATAAGTTTTCCACAGTCTAGACATTTTTTTACTTTTTTGCATCTATCTACTTTGTGAGCAATAAAACAGTGCTGGTTTCTCATAGTCATGTTACAGTCAGGACAAGTTATTCCCCCATGCTCCTCTTTACAAGGAGGCGAGATGGTTTGGCACTGTTGGCAAATGTTAGAGCATCTATGTTCACCCTTATGGTCATAGGGTACATGACAAGCTTCACAAAAATATTTGCAAACAAACGCAGCAGTCAATGAGTTGATGACATTGTAGTGGTCATTATGGAAGAGCAAATTAATTTTGAATTTTGGGTTCTCGACATTACCTTCAAAATAAACATCGCGGCCTTTACTGTCATAATTATATACGGTAATTTTGAATTCTTTTAGGACGTCTTGAAATTTCTCAAGTTCTGGGATGCCGGCCCCGCTCTCTAGGATCTCTACCCTAGCTCTACGGCAAAGTTCCCGAGCCATTATGGTCTGCCTTTTACCTTTATCCATTCTAATGAGATTGTACTGGGGGTCATTTGTTACTTTAGCTATGGCTACCACAATGGCCCGGGGGAGGCACAAGTTATCTTTATTATTAATAACTACAATCCCTTTCCTAGCCTTACATTCTTCATCGAAGGTATTGAAGAGGCCGGGTCTTACTCTACCACTACCAACAGGGAGATTTACCCGGGTACACTCGACTGAGAACGTATCTGTTGATTTGATCGATTCACTGTTAGATTGCACAATCCCCCCAAAAATTTGCCAAAGGATGTCTTCATTAATTTCGGTTGCAGGTCGAAAAGTAACAAAGCCAGGTTCTTTAGATTTTAAATTTAAACTGTTTAAAGTAAATCCAAGGTAGTCACTGTCTGAAGCTTCTTCTTTCATCATGGTTACAATCTGCCCAAACCCCTGTCTCAGCCAATCAATTTCATTAGTTTCAGGAGGAGGGTTGGAAAATTTAAAGGTAATTCTAGATCCATACAATCTAAATTTTTTGACATAGGAATCATCTCTAGAAAACAAATAAACAGGTTCAACCTTTACCTCTTCCCCATCATCATTAGGACATATGGGTGCAGACTCAACAATATCGATTTGTTCCTCATCAGAGTTAACAACAGCCATTTCTCACAAAATAATAATAATCAAAGGACCAAAGAAGAAACTAGATATACAAAAAAGCTAAATCGAGAATAATATACAAGGGTAATTAGATAATATTATACAAAAGTGAGGTTATGTTACACTAAAGTAAGGTTATATTTAATAAAAGTGAGGTTATGTTACACTAAAGTAAGGTTATATTTAATGAAAGTGAGGTTATGTTACACTAAAGTAAGATTATATTTAATAAAAGTGAGGTTATGCAATATCAGAGAGCAAAGTAACACAGGGACGTCTTACCGGCACAGGAGCAAGTAAGAGAATGAGCCGGGGGAAGAATCCAAAAGGACGCTGATTCTCACGACCAATCAGAGAGTAGTACACTTAATTATAGCCAATCACAGGGCAGAATATTTCGACCAATGAGAGAGCTTGAAATTTTCATGTTTCAACAGGCAAAAGGCACGGATTTCATTCTTTCTTACCCTCCCGCGCATGCGCGACAGCTGTCACCTTGATTTTGTTCTTCTTGTTACAGGAGGCGGGAAAAGAATGAGCGAGGGAAAGAGGGAGGTACGTATCCATTAGTACATATTACTCTGTTTTATCTTACCTGAATATAGTATTATATGTATATTATATGTATATTATATTCTAACATAATATACACCATTATTATATTATACCATTCAATGATAGGAGGTAGTATGACATAAACCATTATAATATACCGTTATACATATATAAATGTATATAATAGGGGTAGCATGACGTAGTATGTACGTATGCAATAGGGGTAGCGTGACATAGTATGTTATAGTATATGCTTTTTACTCTATGCTGTTGGCAACACCGGTACAGGGATCGGGGGCGGGGGACGGGGACGGGGGACGGGGGCGGGGGACGGGCGACTTTTAATACTCTATGTACACTATAGGGAATAATATGACATATTACTATCTCTATGACATATGTAATAGGGGTAGCGTGACGTATAGCACTCTATGGGGTTATACTCTATGCCTATAGGGGGTTGGCGTAACACTCTATGTACTGTGAGGAGGTTATACTCTATGGGTATAGGTTATGTCCGCCATTTTGGCGGGAAACAAAAGTAAGGTTATGTATTTTAGCGGCAACCGAAAGTGAGGTTATGTGTTTTGGCGGGAAAAGAGTGAGGTTATGTGTTTTGGCGGGAAACGGCTCCGCCATCTTGTTTCCGGTGACGTCACATTTTGGCGGGAAACGGGGGCGACGGCCGCCATCTTGTTTCCGGTTCCAAAGTGGGGGGTACCCTACTCCTATGTCACCTATGACACCGGAAGAACTTTATCTTTATGATTCGGCAACAACATGCTATTTGTGTAATAATGAATTTACAGAAACTAAAATTAAAGTTCGCGACCATGACCATCTGACAGGAGCCTACAGAGGTGCAGCTTGCAACGGATGTAACATCAACTACAAACTACCATCTTTCATTCCAGTGGTTTTTCACAATCTTAGCGGATACGATGGACATTTTATTATTCCCGAATTAGCAAGAGACAACGGTGAAATAGACGTTTTGGCACAAACTATGGAAAAATTTATAAGCTTTTCAAAAAAGGTGGGCAAAATTAAACTTAGATTTGTTGATTCTTTTAGATTTATGCCTTCCAGTCTTATGAAACTTTCTGAAAATTTAAGAAGACAAAATTTAATAGAAACAAGCAAAATTGTACCTGCAGAAAAAATGGACTTGGTTCTTCGGAAAGGAGTTTTTCCGTATGATTACATCGATGGACTACATAAATTTCAAGAAACATCACTTCCTCCACCAGAAGCATTCAAAAGTAAACTTACCGATTCGGACATTTCACCTGAAGACTATCAACACGCATGCAGAGTTTGGGACGAATTAGAAATGAACACTCTGGGAGATTATTCTGACTTTTATGTAAAACTTGATGTGACCCTTCTATGCGATGTGATGGAAGAATTTAGAAACACATGTTTTGAAGCCTACGGATTAGACCCTCTTCATTCTTATACTTCTCCAGGACTAGCTTGGCAAGCTATGCTAAAAGAAACAAAGTGCAACCTACAATTATTAACAGATATTGACATGGTGTTGATGATCGAATCGGGCGTTAGAGGTGGATTGACCCAAAGTGTTACTAGACATGTTAAAGCTAACAATAAATATCTTCCAGACTACGATGAAGAAAAACCATCAGTGTTCTTGGGATATTTTGATGCCAACAATTTATACGGATGGGCCATGTCTAATCCACTTCCTTTTGGAAACTTTGAATGGGTTAATCCAGACTCTATTGGTGATATTATGCAAATTTCAAAAGACGGAGACACTGGATACATATTAGACTGTAATTTTGAATATCCAGAACACTTGCATGATCTTCATTACGATCTTCCGCTCCTTGCAAAAACAGAAGTTTCACCAATTGGCAAACATCCAAAATTAATGATGACTCTTGAAAATAAACAAAGATACGTAGCTCACTTTTGGGTTGTTCAACAAGCACTCCAATTGGGTTTACGTATAACCAAAATTCATAGAGTTTTAAAATTTTCCCAATCGTGCTGGTTAAAACCGTACATTGATTCAAACACCAGAAGAAGAGCAGCTGCAACATCAACATTTCAAAAGGACTTTTTTAAATTAATGAATAATGCGATATTTGGAAAAACATTGGAAAACAAAAGAAAACACAAAAATGTTAAATTAGTTACAGATCCCATAAAACTAGAAAAACTTGTACAAAAACCAAACTTTGGAACATCCGTTATCATCAATGAAAACCTTGTGGCAGTATCTATGAAGAAGACAAGCGTGATAATGGATCGTCCGTTGTACGTTGGAATGTCAATATTGGATATTTCCAAAACTCACATGTATGATTTCCACTACAACAAAATGGTTGCCTTCTACGGTAGAGATAACATCGGAATCGCCTACATGGACACGGACGCTTTCATCTACTGGATTCTTACTGAAGATATGTATTTGGATCTTCGAACATTTGTTCACAAAAATGAATTTGATTTTAGTGACTATCCAAAAGATCATTTAAATTATGACAATGATCGGAACAAAAAGAAACTTGGAAAATTTAAAGATGAAGCAAATGGAATTTTACTGGAAGAACTTATTGCACTAATGTCAAAATTGTATTCACTACAATTGCATAAAGAAGAAAACAATGTTATTAAAAAAGCTAAGGGTGTAAAAAGTTTGTATCTTAAAAAGAATGTAAATTTCGAACACTACAAAAAATGCTTATTTGAAGAAACGACAATAACTGCAAAATTCAACACCATCAGAAGTTTCAACCATCAACTGTACAGCGTAAAAGAAGTGAAAAAAGCACTCTGCTCCAATGATGACAAACGACACATTCTTCCAGACAAAATTCACACTCTACCATTCGGCCACTATTCTCTAAATCCTATTGATGAGTAAAAAAAAAGAAAAAGGAAAAAAGAAAAAAAGAAAAAAGGGGAAATCACAGCATGCTCGCTGTGATTTCCCCTTTTTTTTAAATATGTTGAAATGACCTTGAACTATAAAAGCGGATGCAGAAAAAGAAACACTCAATACTAACTTGACTTTGTTAGTAAAATCATCATGACAGACTTAAAGGAAAAGATTGTTAATGAACTTCATAAACCTGCAAGAATAAAGTTTCCACGACGAAATACTGTTGTAAAAGGAATAAATGATTTATATCAAGCAGATTTAATTGAAATGCAACCGCATAGTAAAATAAATAAAGGATTTAAATACATACTTACGATTATTAATTGTTTTACTAAAGTTGCAGATGCTTTGCCATTAAAAGACAAAACTGGTAACAGCATAACAAAAGCTATGGAAGTAGCTATAAAAAGAGATAAAAATAAAATTAAACATTTACAAACTGATGATGGTAAAGAATTTTTTAATAAACCTTTTGCCTTGTTAATGAAAAAATATAACATAAATCATTATTCCACAAATTCTGAGAAAAAGGCAGCTATAATTGAAAGATTTAATAGAACCTTAAAAGGTGCAATGTATAAAATGTTTTCGAAAAGAGGTTCTTACGTATGGGTTGATATCTTACCAAAATTAATAAGCGATTACAACAACAAGTTTCATAGAACTATCGGTATGGCACCTAACAAAGTGAATAAGAAAAACGCTAAACTAGTTTTACAACGAATTAAAAAGAATACACAGCCAAAAGCGGAACAAAGAAAACCAAGAAAATTTAATGTAAATGATAAAGTTCGAATTAGTAAATACAAAGGAGTGTTTACTAAAAAATACCTGCCCAATTGGACAAACGAAGTTTTTACAGTGTATAAAGTACAACCTACTGTACCGGAAACTTATATTTTAAAAGATAACAAAGGAAATTTGTTACAAGGCGGTTTTTACGGACATGAATTGTTAAAGTCAACAGTAGGCGATGTTTATCTTGTTGAAAAGGTGTTGCAAAGGAAAAAAGACCAAGTTAAAGTACGTTGGTTGGGGTTTGATAAAACTGAAGATTCGTGGATACCTATAAAAGATTTGATTTAGTTTTAAATCAACTTATTTACTCTTCTGCCTTTGAATAAGATGGAGATTGTTCACCATAAAGATAAATTTAATATTAATAACATTGATGATTTAACCGTAGATAACGTTAAAATCAACAATGGTAAACACGGCAGTTTATTTCCAAACACTGTACGATGTATAGTCAGCGGTCCTTCAAACTGTGGCAAAACTAACGTTGTGTTTAACTTAATTACAAACACAAAAGGATTGCGATTTAATAACCTATATATTTTTTCAAAGTCCTTACATCAACCAAAGTATCAATTGTTGGAAAAGATTCTGACTGATGTGCCTGATGTTAACTATTACAAATTTAATGCTAGTGACAGTGTTATGCAACCAGACCAGGCTAAGCCGTATTCTGTATTTGTATTTGATGATGTATCTAGTGAAAATCATGATACTATTAGAAACTATTTTGCCATGGGAAGACATAATAATATTGATAGCATATATATCGGACAAACATATAGCAAAATTCCGAAGCAACTAATTAGAGACAATGCAAATATTTTAGTTTTATTCAAACAAGACGATACAAACCTAAAACATATATACAACGATCATGTAAATGCTGATATGTCATTTGAAAAATTCAAAGAGCTTTGTGGAAAAGCTTGGGCGGAAAAATACGGATTTTTGGTAATTATGAAAGATAAAGCTATAACAGATGGTCGTTACCGCATAGGTTTTGATAAATTTGTTTTAATACATTAATTAACAACATTATCGTACAAGTCTCCATGGTGTAAACATGGTTAATCAGGAAAAGCTATTAAAAGAAATAAAATCACTTAGTGATTCTATTAGACATAAAAACAGAGCGTTAAGATTAGGAATAAGTGAAAGAGAGAAATTTCTGGACTCAACATTTAAACCTATTACTGAGCCATTAAAACAATTGGGGCAAAATGTTACACCTTCAACATTTAATTTTTCCGGAGATGCTATTTTACCCATTTCAAAATTTGAACAAAAAGAAGAATATGAAGGTGATACAAGTTTTACGCAACAAGGAGAAACAACTGAAGAAGAAAGCGAACTAGGTGAAGAAACGGATGTTTTAACAGAAAAAGAAGGTCTTTCTACAAGCGAAGAACAACAAGAAGAAGAAGAGCCTATTAATCCATCCAACTTGAGCAAATTGGGCTCGGATATTGCGTATAAAGGGCCGCTTGCAAGACAATTTGTATTAAAAATGTTACATTCTGCACAACCAACTCGAAAGTATCATACTTTTGGTGCTAGAATAGAAGAAAATGGCCTAATGATTGGAGATAGCAAGCTTGATGTAGACGAACATGACAATATTATTATAAATAATAAACAATACAAAGGTACAAAAGGATTGTTTGAACTTATTTTTAAACCGAAACCTAATAAATATACTAAAAAGGATTTAAACATTTTTAAACAAATATTGGAGGATACAAATGCGCATAAGAAAAATTATTCTAAAAATTTCAATGTTTA
Organism: Flexamia atlantica; assembly: GCA_035578135.1. NCBI lineage: Eukaryota > Metazoa > Arthropoda > Insecta > Hemiptera > Cicadellidae > Flexamia > Flexamia atlantica. The sequence goes on along the minus strand of JAQJVK010000046.1, from coordinate 2,879,307 downwards.
TAGAAATAAATCAGAAAAATATAAAACTATTATTGCTAAACTTTTCCCACCAAAAAGAAGGGCACCCATAAAAAGAAAATCATTATCTTCTGCTGAAATAAATATTTTACATAAAAGGAGAAAAACAAATCAATCAAGTTTATCAGGAAAAGGATTATTGAAAAACTTGTATGATACTAATATAATATACTACAACGATATAAACAAATTGGTTGATAGAATGAAGTTGATATATGAAGCAAAACAAGCCGGACATAGCGGTTTAGAAAACGAATGGGTAGCTTTGGTCGGCGAATTGCGAAATCGAGGAGTAATTGCATAAAAATATGAGTATATAGAATACAAGCATAACCGATTAAACATTCAGTATAACCATGAGTGTGGATAAGTTTGGACGGTATTCCGAAACTGGAAGCAAATCAGGATCTTATGGAAAAAGAGGTGGTTTACCACTAACATCCGATGGAGATTATGATATAAGTAACAAACGTTTAAAGTTTGTAAATGATCCAAAAGATGATAATGATGCAGTAAATTTCAAAACTTTAAAAAGTGAAACATTACCTAGCTTAAAGCTTCAAAATGAAGTGTATAACGCTAATTTTTATAGAATTGCAAATCTTCCAAAACCAATAGAAAAGAATGATTCGGTAAATAAAGAATATTTAATGTGGTACATAAACCAAACCTTAAGATATGATCCTAAAAGTAATAATAAAGCATATGATGCAAAAGATCTTAGAATAGCCAATATAGCAGATCCTGTTAATGATCAAGATTCAGTTACCAAAAAGTATTTACATTCAGTCATACCTGAAAAAACAGATAAATTTTCCTTTTACAACTTTGTAATACACGATATTGGAGACCCTAAAGATATGAAAGATGCGGTAAACCTTCAATATGTTACAGATCATTGTATTACACATGATATTAAGTCAATTGATTGCAAAAATAAAGTGTTAACTAACGTTAAGGAGGGAACTGCAAAATCAGATGCAGCTACAATAAGTCAAATAATGAAATTAAACAATAACAAATGGGATGCGGATGCAAAAATAATTACTAATGTTAAAGAAGGGTTGAATGATGTTGATGTAGCAACAATTGGACAAGTTCCTGCATTAAAAGAAATTTCATCAAGACTTGGTCAACAAGGCTTTGATTGTAAAGAAAGACCACTATTTAATGTTGGAATGGGAGTAAATGACAGTAGTAGACCTGCTGGGAGTATAGGACAAAATGACCTTGAACTTGACCTTTCACGTGATTGACCACGTGATCGGTGACGTCATCAAGATGGTGGCGTCCACGTGTGTTTTGGCGGGTATTTGACGTCATCAAGATGGCGGCGCCCACGAGAGCACATGTTCTAACCTAACATTTTCCGACCACGTGTGTTTTGGCGCGCTTTTTGAATTTTACCGCCTTTTCTCCGGGCTGTTGACGTCATCAAGATGGCGGTGTACATGTGAGCACGTGTTCTAGCCTATCTATTTCCGACCATGTGTGTTTTGGCGCGCTTTTGGCGTCATGACGGCGTCTATGTGAATTTTGCCGCCTTTTCCCCAGTGCTGCCAACTTACGTGTATATAGAGTGTAGACCACAGCTATATATTATGTCACGTTTTGTGAACAACCACGTAGCAGGACCGCCTCCATTTCTTTCTTACAGTGTTGCCAACATACAATATATCGTCATATATATGTTTTCCCGCCTTTACTCCCAGTGTTACCAACTTATATACCCATCAAGATGGCGGCGTCCATGTGAGCACGTTTTCTATCCTAAGTTTTTCCGAACATACGTGTGTTTTGACGCGCCTTTGACGTCATGGTGGCGTCCATGTGAAGTCTGCCACCTTTTCTCCCAGTGCTGCCAACTTATGTGTATGTAGAGTATAGTCTATAGCTATTATTACATCATGTTTTGTGGATATCCACGACCATCTTCATTATTTTTTCTCACAGTGTTGCCAATATTTGTCACACCCTGGGAGATTCCTCCCGTATCCTCCACAGCACTACCAACTGTTCTCCAGTGTTCTTTACATTTGCGATTTTCCTCGCAGTGTTACCAACATATAATATATTGTCATACACCCTGGGAGTTTTCTCCCGTATGCTTATATGTTACACCATGGTCTACTAGTCAGATACCTTTGTTTAATTGTACCAAGATCTTGGTTTTTACCCAAAGTGAACCCCTCTGATAGCCTCTGTGATCACATGATACTTTTACACTTTCTAAACAGTATTCTAGAGTAAATACGAACTAAGATCTGAAAGGATAAATTAGGACAAGTGATGTAGTGAGTACTATAACAGGTTTATTAGGTTTTAATTTTTACAAATATTGATACTGGGTGCAGCGGCAGTCTGCTCTTGTGTAATTTCTAGTGTGTACGAGTCTCTGATGATGGCTTGTAGGTCTTCATCGCTGAGAAGATCGGCAAATCGTGCAGGCAGGAACACTGACGATGTTTCAGTCGGATCACCGGAGATGATGTCCAAAACGACGGCGGTGCCAAATCGGGTCACCACCCTCCTGGCGCCGACTATGTTGAATCCTCCTCTCCCCACCAGGTCTTTGATGCTGATCGTCTTGGAGGACGGCTTTGATAGGGCAGCCAATTTCGCTTCGAGAGACATGATCTGTAACACCGAACAGATTTTTTAAGTATATGAACGGTTACATGAAAATATATTCACACGTACATGCATAGACATTCACAAATAAACACATACACACAAAATATAAGGGATAGAAAGCGTTAAAATTAACTTGTTAGAGAAGCATGTACCCCAATCCATGCATATGAGAAATCACATATTACTTACAATGTAGTAGTAGTTAGGAGAAGTCCAAACAATCTAACAGCAACGGGAATCGCAGGCCTTCTGACTCCTAGGGCTGACGAGGTGATACTGATATCCGGCTGTGTGGTGGGACGGCTTTTATGACCGGTTCAGCCGGGGTAGAGGGGGAATTTACGTAATAGACTGATGTAACATGAGGAAAGTTCAAAGTTTTTGAGAATGTAATTAAAGTGAACTGAACTTATCTAATCTAAGGTTACAAAGGTTAAAAACCGTTAAATGATGTAACATACTGAAAGTTACCTAAAAACCTGATAAAAATATTAAACTCTAAGTCTACTAATTATATCTACTAAATTTAAAAATATAGCTGCTGCCGCCCCAACACCGTGCCCCTACAGACAGGACAGACGTAAACTTGCAGTGCACATGATCGACAGAATACATGCCCGCAAGGTCTGATCATAACTGTCGGTCTCCTGTCCATACATACCCTACACGTTTCTACCGGAGAAAATTCGTCAATAGGCGTTGTCATTTGGGGCCGGTTGTATCCTGTAACCCCCCCCCCCGGCTTTCAGCCAGTTGAGACATAGTCTCACTGTCCGTGCCTAGGGGTATACTAAGGCGGTTAAATAGCTCAATAAAGATACTGGGGGCAAGAGCCAAGCGTTCTTGGTCACTACTTTCGATGTAAAAGTATGTTAACATCCCCAATGCCCCGGCTAGAATGCCCATCCACTCGGTCAGGATGTTGACTGCCTCCTGACTCTGCCATGGGGGGAATATCGCAGTCTCGCTCTAAAAATGAAGAGAAAATCCATGTAATTTAATATAAAACACATTGAAGCGGATGATGCAGGAAATGGATGTTAGTAGTTATCGGTAAACTTACTCGAAACAATTCATCCACCCTTGAACTGCCTGATCGCAAATGCTCCCCAATCGCCGTGTCGCCGCCAGAATAAAGTCCGTCAATTTGACGCAGACATAGCTGGCAGACACTCCAGCGACACAGACGACTCCGCACCTCATGCGTCGCCACAGCTCTCACGGCTCTCTGGAGAGATAGGAGGGCCGCGTCATACACCGCATCAGTCTGGAGTAAAAACAAAATGGTTACAAAATGACGCTTAAAATCAACCGGTTATTAAAATCCCAAGACTGGATATATTTCAACCCCTAACCGAAAAATACGTACCGGTGGCATGCGGTCAAACAGTCTCCTTCGAGTCTGTCTAAGAGGGAAGCCGATGGGGTCAGGTGTCATATTCTCGAGCGTGCCATATTGTTGCATTCTCTGCGGAGTAGGTGCATGCTGCACTCTACGTAAGGGAGTCTCGGGTCGGGTGCTGATAGACGGACCCGCAGTAGCAGCAGCTGATGAACCGTTAGTCTGGAAAAAACACAATCAGTAAAGTTATTTGTTAACACACGCTATAACAAATTTTTTGAAGATCAACCTGTAATATATAGGGGATGTAAAAAACATATATACAACAGTATAGATTTACCTTCTTAATTATTTTGCTTACATTACGAGGAAGATTCCCGATGTCCCGCAGCGGAGAGCGTCTTATAGCTCCTCCGACCACCTCCTGTCTTGCCTCCGGAGATGCAAACATGTCTGGAGAGGGCGCCTGTCTTGGTCGTGTTCCTCTATGGAGACCTCCCAGGCTCATTCCATCTAATCGCCTATATGGGTTTCGGGTAGGGAATTCAAATGGGTCGGGAGACCCCGTTGGACTCTGAGGGCGAATCACGGACGGCGACCGTTGCTCCTCAACCCTCTGCACAGCCATCAACAATTCTTCATCATCCGACGAATCATTCATCCTGGTCTCCTGTAAAGATAAGAGATTTATTAGAATTAAAACTCACCTACACAAACACACACACACACACACACACACACACACACACACACGCACACACACACACACACACACACACACACACACACACACACACACACACACACACACACGACTTGCATCACGCACGCACGCAGCATACTTACAACTCTGTCTGGAGGTGAGGCCAGCAGACAACCTGTGATCGCTAGGATAATGACAACCGTTGGTGAAATCATTGCGAGCACACTGACCAACGCTTTCAATGACCCTCTATTTAAATGAGCGTTATCGCTACTCTCGCAATCATCACAGCTTGACCTAAACGACCCGAGTCCCAAGCACAGTAAACTAGATTAATCATTTGCTTTTCATTTTTAACATTGCCTACAGATCTACAAATCCTCTACGATAGGGTGCTCCAACCCTCGCCCGCTTATTATGGTAGTCAACCCTTTAAAAAATGCTACACCCGAAAATTATGTGACCCAAGTTTCCACACCACAGTAGACCGATTAGGTCAGGCTGTAAGGGTCTCGGCGCGTTCTTTTTGTTTACCCAGAGCTTCACCAGTAGTCCTAACCTCTGGGGGGCTTTAATCTTCGCCCTGTGATTGAGGCTACTCCTTGAAACAGCCCGGTGTGAATGAGAGACGCTAACCTATTTTCTTAAAGTCTATGTGACCCTGGTTTCCACACCACAGTAGACCGGTTAGGTCAGGCTGTACAGGGTCCCGGCGCGTTCTTTTTGTTTACCCAGAGCTTCACCAGTAGTCCTAACCTCTGGGGTAAGGGGCCCCAACAACGCCCACTTACGGTGGTAGCCAAACCAAATGCCAAATTGCTACCTCCCTTCAGGCTCTGTATAGTTATTACGATTATTTACAACCTCCTCGAGGCCGTTCAAGCCATCACGCGGGTGCCCTCAACCGAATGCCGAGCACCCCCGCCCCTTTACTAATCACCCTTAGAGGTATACTACTTACAATACTATTTAACGACCACTGAACGTCCGTTCAAGCCATCACGCGGGTGCCCTCAACCGAATGCCGAACACCCCCGCCCCTTTACTAATCACCTCCAGTGGTATACTATGTACAATTATTTACAACCTCCTCGAGTCCGTTCAAGCCATCACGCGGGTGCCCTCAACCGAATGCCGAGCACCCCCGCCCCTTTACTAATCATCCTTAGAGGTATACTACTTACACAACTATTTACACGGTCCTCTGAAAGTCCGTTCAAGCCATCACGGGCGAACCCTCAACTGAATGCCGAGCACTCCCGCCCCTTTACTAATCACTCACAGAGGCCCCATCGTTTTCTTCTAAATACCGGTGGTCAGTTAAAAATTTACCGCTTACACTCTGATACAAAGCGATATTATCCCAATCCACCTTGTCTGAAAAGTCGTGAATAAACTGTTCAGAAAGAAACTGATATCTGCTCAGGACTTCCCAGGCTGACGTGTCAAAACTGGGAGCCATTTCCCTCAGGAACGATTCAGAAAACAGTTTCTTCCGTAAGATTTTAGCCCAGACAACACGATGAAGAAACATTCTAAGCATATCAATTGAAAAATCATAGTTATCAGACAGCAAATTCCAATCCAAGTACCGACTGAATTTCATAATGAAACTATCGGTCATAACTCCTTCAGGAGCCTTAGGCTCCCGGGACAGTAGTTGCCACGCTGTTTCCATCGTAAATGAGAACTTTTAATCCGTGTCTGGGGTTTTTATAGGTTATGCTGAAAGGACTTTGCACTGTACAGAGCACATTTACACACATCACTGTTTTTGTGCTGAGGTAGCAAACAGTGTATATCATTACAGGGAACACCACGATCCCAAGTGATTTCCCGGACGTCTCGGTGGAACTCCTGTAGGAATTTCACCTTTTCAAGACCTTTCGTATATATTACTTTAAAAGGTTTGCATAAATCACGTATGACTTGCTCCCTGTACGGGACACCGTCATCGTCCCATTTTATGTGATGAAAATTACGCGTCAGCCATCTTGCGGTGCGCCGCATTTTTTCATTTAAAAAATAAAAACTAAACGGTGATTTGAATACGACTTGACTTTGAAAATTCTTACCGACAACCGCCAGCTCCTTAACGATAAACCGGTTATGGTTGTCCTTGAACCCGTGAAATTCCACAATGGCTGCCATTTTCAATCGTTACGTCGTCGTACAACCGGTTGACAAAACGTTCGGGCAAGTCCGCAGGTGGTGTCACATCGAGTGAAACACTAACAGTATTAATGTATTCACGGATCAAGTACTCATAGTAAAATAGATCGACAAGCTCCCTGTTTACTATAGGGCGGATGGCCATAAACTGAGCCCATTCGTTTTGATCTAGTGTTAAAGTATGCTCCCCATCGCTAAGGAACGCACACGGTTTTCCAAAAACGTTTTTCACCTTTATTTCCTCGCCTCCGTCATTACGCCAATACAGTTTAGCTTTAGTTTCTAACGCATTTTTAATATCTACAAACTGAACCGAGAACCGGTTGTACGTGTCATATGACCAGTACACTGATCCTTTTCGCCCCGTGAATAAAACGCCCAGACTATTTTCCCTGTTTTTGAAAATACCGACAATCACGGATTTCGTTAGTTCCGGATTTAAAAAGTTAACGGTTTTTAGGAAAATCCCCTTACACGCGTCGATAGGCTCCTTACGCGGTGGAAACCGTATCAAGTCCGTGTCCGTACTTACCTCCTCCTCCTCCTGTGTAATCAAAGGTTGAGACTCCACTTCCGCACTGGTCGACGTCATGGCTGCAACTGAGGGTTTTTGCCGATTTAACTGTATTAACAGTGTCGTAACCCTCAGGGCTGCTGGTTTCCCCCACTCCTTTTGCTGTAGCCAATGAGAATCTATTTTTGAAAATAATTTCCGCACGAGTTACGTATTCATCCACCTCTATCTCTATATTTCCCCTCTTAAGTTCGTACTGTTTCACATCACTGGTTCCGAATCTGGTAAAAAGACACACTTCTATTGTATCAAACTGATCATAATGAATTACACAGTCGAGAATGTGCTCTAGATCTTCAGTACCTATCAACGCTTTGCCTTCTTCTACATCGATCTGGAGTGTGTTTAACATTTTGCTAAAGTATCCGGTACGTATTCTATCGGTAAACAAACTCGATTCAACATCCGATACAAACCACGAATATCCATCCGGATACGTATGTTTTCTACAAACATTTACACGCGCAATTTTGTCCCGAACATAATTTCTACAGACCGCAAAATTATGCTTCAGAACCTCAACCGTCGAAGCCATCTTGACGACTAACATGGAATCACCTAGTTCACCTTCCTTTTCTTTACCTCAGGTCCCCCCTCTCCTTCCCCCGTCTCTTCTGCTTCTTCTTCTTCTTCCTCCTCCTCCTCCTCCTCCTCTGTGTCACTATCTGTATAATCATCAGGAGGAATGGTATTATTAAGTTTTACAACTATGTGATCGAGATATTTCCTTTCGCATAAATCTATATCATTAAAATCAATGGCCGGACGCATCTCGTCATCCCAATTGTCGTCTAACCAAAAGTCTTCATGGTCACACATTCCGCAAGCTGTGTACATTAAAACGGTCATTTTAGTAAACTTGGAAAGTGCGCGTGTTTTCTCTACAATTTCCGGTATTGTAAACCCACTTAATTCCATCGCCCCGCCATCGATGAATTCCATTTCTAGCCTATCAAATTTTCCATTAGAACGCACGTCTAACTTTAAAGGTTTCCCGTCAAATTCAATTTTCCGAACAATATTTCCCCTTCTCTTAAGATTTATATAAATCCAGCCGATATCGTCCCTCCACGGTCTTTTAGGATCAAGTTGGAAGTACTCCTCCTCGTCATCAGAGCTAAAAGTAGACACATCGTCAGCGCACGGATCCATGTTTAAGACTGAACAGTGCTCCGGTCACCGGTGAATTTATTAACCCCCCACCTATGACTCTGTGATTACATGACCTTTTTCACCGAACCTGTGAGTAAAGTGTACACCAGGTGGGAATCGTGTAAAATGAGACAATACGCTGTGGTTTTATCGGGAATGGACTCTTTTGTCTCAAACTCTAACCTCACATCGACAGGTCCAGACTTGATTGTGTCGTTTTGTTTGGAACAGTCGATGACGTAAAGTGGTGTTGTACTTTTAAAAGTGTCCAAACTGACGCTTGGGTACGTGTCTCTACCGTAATAGGATTTTTGAAATCTGGAAAACATTTCATAATATATAGTCATATCACCGTGGATGTTATCATAAGGATAGTATTGAGAGTTTAGATAAAGCTTTACATTTGTCAGTTTACAACTGTCAAAGGCTGACATATCTTTTGACAATTTATTTTTTCTATCTGTCTGAAATGCTAGTATTACATATCGTGGTTTCTCTAACTGCGATGTCGTCTTAACTGTCCACGACTGTCGTGTAGTCTTTGGCAGAGACGGGTACTCGTGCAATTCCCAAGACCGGAAGGGTATTTGTATGGCCGTGTCTTTTTCGATCATACGCAAAAGTTTTAAGCGGAAAGTATCCACGACCGAGACATGAGGAACACGCCAGTATAAACTGGTTATCTCTACAGTGCAAGAGGTCGCGTCGGATGATACGATAGCATCGAGGTCAGACGCTGACCGTAGCAAGATAAGCTCTTGTTTGACGTTCACTAACACCCGTTTGTAATCTTCGGCGAAACCGAGCAACAATCTGAGTGGAACAGAAAATGTAAATTCTTTATCGTTGTCAATTTTTAGCGTTTCTCCCGCTCCTAACCAGCAGGCATTTTTCAAATTATCCTTTTCAACGTCACGTACTGAAAGAAGTCCTTTTATGGTGGTGGTGATTCCAGGATTTTTAGTATGATCCACCTCGATTCCCCCAATCTCATATCGGATATTATCGAAAAGATATGCAATAGCATTGTTGACCAGTGAGACGTCAGCATCACCCCCTGTTTTCTTCCCATTAATTTTTACTTTAATATGTAATGTGCTTTCAAACGGGGCGGTTATGATGTCCTGTTGACTGACGGCTATTCTAATTTCATCATTATTTTTAAATGTACACGACGCATACGGTTTGTACATGTGATACTCGTACCCCGTGACGGTGTTTTCGTACTCAACTGCGCTTTCTATGGCGAACATTTTTCACTTTGAATCCTAATGACTCTAGAAATTTCACGCTGAACGATGTTAATTGTCCCGCTTCTTTCTGATTAATGAGCGGTGTTGTAACTGGCGATTCCCTAAATACCAGACCCATCCTGACGCTTCCTCAAGTGTAACCTCAATGATATTATTTCTTCTCTGAAGTTCACAGGCTCTCCGTTTTGATCGCTAAGCCGAACACTTATGTTACTTACTCGCTGAACGTTAACAGGCAAATAAATGATTGGATTGGGGATCACAACGATTTTATACCCCGGTTCGACAGCCAAATAAAACTCGTGTAAAATGTGTCCCTCCTCACCGTTATGATACGAACCGCGAGCAATATTACATTCTACACTGATTGAATTTACTTTGATTATATTAATGGTTTGCGAAGAAACGTGTAACTTGTCTTTCTTATACACCCGTTTCTCGAAACCCAACAAAGACGCTATCGTATTTTCCTTGTCAAAGTGGACATCCTCTGCACATTTCATCTCGGCCTTCAACGTATTATTGTTGGCTTTCAAACTAATAAGTACATGCTTTTTTATTTCTTCCTCTATGTCATCAATTTCGTACGATCCCTCGGGGATAGTTAGTTCTTTGCCGTCTCCATAGTAAAACTTATCATTTATATCCTTCTCGATGTTCGGAATCGAATTGTACGTGGTCAGACCGACTAGTCCTATTTCCCAGTCACCTTTACTGACGTCGAGCGGTGGGAAAACCTCGCAACTGATAGTGGGGCCGGTTCCGCTAAGGGAAAACATTAGTTAGGAACTCTAGACACAAATGTCCGCAAATAACTGAATCAAAACTTTGTCGTCTGTTATAGTTATACTTGATTTCCACTGACGCCCCTAAATATCGTGTGATTTCTACAGGAGGACGGAGATTACCAAAACTGTCAAAATAAAAAACTTTATCTCCAAGTTTCATATAACATACCCAATGTGTACCGCTGCCACTATTTGAGTCCAAATTCACTATAGCCGATTCGTTCTTTCTTGGTTTGACGGGTAAAGTGTCTCGCATGAACACACCTCTAAAGTGAGGTACATTTAGCTTAGCGGCGTAGTAATCTAATTCATAATTGGTGAGCGGTTTTATCGGGATAGACGTTTTTTTTTAGTTACTCTCTTTTTCTTTTTTCCACCTCCCCTTTTCGGATAAGGTCTCAAATATAATCCTCTACCTTTGGCGGGGGTTTTACGTTTAACACAGCTCCTCCGCCGCCGCCTCCGGCCACCTCCAAATTTGGTTTTCGCCTTCATAGCTGTCGTAACTGTCCAAGCCGCGGCTCGTTCTCCTAAAGATGCGTCTCCTGCCTTGAATCGTTGCCAAGCCCTTTCTGCAAGCTCTCTATCAGCTTGTTGTCTTCGTCCCGAGTCTTTGAATTTCGAATACGCTATATCGTGAATTTTACACGCTTCGTCCAAAGGATTTACACCTTTATCACCTCTCGCTAATCGCTTTTTGAGCTTAGTTCCGGGTCCACAAAAATTATAACCAGGTATATGAAGTTCTACAGGTAGTAAATCAATAGCTTTATTAACCGCTGAACCGAAAATACCTCCTCCTTTCACAAGAGTTCTCTTTCGAATGTTTGATGTTGCTTTGCGCCTAGCCATTTTATAAATGATTCGTTCATCAAGCGTGATCATCGTTAAATAGATCCTCCCAACTTGACTCTAACACTTTATTTTTCCACTGTTCAGGAGGTATAGGCTGGCTCCTACCTTTTTTATGAGTGGACTTGTATAAAAAGTACGCTAGATCACTTATGATTGTCTTGAGATATCTTTTACTTACAGCGTCGTTCATCTCTTTCGGATTAGCGAGGTTCATCACTCTACGGGACTTTGCATCATAGTTACCGTCCTTCGTTTTATGCAACGAATTCTCTTTGACATATGCAACGTTAGTAGCATCCAAATCGTCCATAGGCGATCCTACCATCAATAACCGACTTTTCAAAAAGTTAAAACCCTTGTTGCTAGATTTAATCACCGTATTATTGTGCATGTATTTCTTGTTTACGGCATCTCCATCATCACGAGGTTTACCCACATTTGTCAATCGAAGATGATTAAAATCCCACCCAGTCGTACCATCGGTTCTGGTCAATGCATTATCTGTTAAATACTTTAGATTTACAGCGTCTCCGTAGGTTATGGGCGCGGCTAGATCTTGTAATCTGTATTGGTGAAAAGAATAACTTAAAGTGGGATCTAGTCTTTTAGGGATGCGGGAATCAATGTACCCTTTAGTTACGACCTCACCCGCACTAATTGGATCGCCAATATTAGCGATCCGTCTATTTTGTGCATCATAAAACTCATTGTTATCGTTTAGTTTTAAACAAGAACCTGTATGTGTCTGTAGAGTTTTTAAATTAACACCGTCCGCTTCGGACAAGGGGTCTGAAACATTAACTAATCTTTTATTTCCGATATCATAACTGCCGTCAGTTGTCAATTTAAACCCCTCACCTTTAGGTCCCCGTATCCTTTCTTTTGACGTGTGGCGACCAAATTTATCTATGGTCATGCCAGTGTAACTATAACGACCGAACTTGTCTACGTTCATTTTAACAATGTCTGAAAACGTTTGTTTCCTACACCTTTTATAAATCCGCCTTCTTTCAACTCTTCGACGATGTTAAGTATCTCATTCGTATGTGAATTATTCCCTGTCACGGCGGACATGACTAGTAAACGCAAACGGTCCACAAGCTCGTTAGGATCATCCCAGTGGACAATGTCGCGGGATTTTGTTGATTTCCAGTGCATTCCTGATCCTGTTTTATCAGGAACAGGGAATATTTTTATAATAACACCTCTGTACTTATAGGATGTATTTCTATTCACCGGACCGTCAGACGTATACCCCTTTTTGTGCGCGCTCGACTCGATTAAAAGAGATTTGTAAGAGTCTAAATCATCCTCATTGAACAGGTTTTCGTCAGGTGTTCTCATAAACAGTAATTCGTAAAGTCCTTCGGTCCCGTCATATCGTTTATCACCGATCAGTATATCACCGTTCCTATCAAAATCTAGTATTTTATTACCAACCATTAAAGTATTTCCGTCCTCATACCTCGGACCGTACTTGTGATCGATTTTCGTAAATTTCCCTCCACGGTCTTTCATGAAAAGATCCATATATTGCCTAGTTAAAGGATGTTCAAAGTTGGTTCTAATAAACGTATTGCTTGACATTCTCTGAGGCTCGGGTGATGGTGACGGTGATGGCGATGGCGACGTTGATGGTGATGGTAATGGATCATTATTTTCTGGCGCATCGATAAACTTTTCCTCTTTATCACTCTCAACATCAGTTCCACTCATATTATCACCACCATCATTATCATCAACATCATAATCATCATATTTTACTTCTTCTTTTTTCGGCACCATTAAAGACTCTTCCTTCGGAGAAAAACTGGACTTTTTAAGCTCTTTAACTATCGGTTTGTATTTAGTTTCAAAAAACCGTTCAGTATCAGCAACACCGGTCTTAAAAGTGTTATATTTACGCCTAATAGCCTCTTTCAGTTTGGCTATGCGTAACGTGAGATGTTTCTTGTTTGACTTCATGATTTCTACTGCCCCTATGTTTGATCGTAAATTAATTTATGGAAGTTCTACCTGCCTGAAAAACATGGCATGTTCTTTGTGTGTTCGCAAATACTTGATAATGTCCAGCAATGAAACTCCAGTAGTGAAATTTTACCCGTGTTAATATTGTTTTTCCCGTTTGTCAAACCAGGGGATCACGTACTTGCGCAAATATCGTACTTATACTTGGGGATCAAAACGTGCACAAATTTGACTTTACGTTATGCAGTCTCGCATTAAATCCTCATAGGTCGTTGTACGTGTAGATACGCATCTTTATAAGTCTTGAATGAAACTGTCTAGACCTGTGCGGTACCTACCTTTATCAATATCACTATCTTTGTCTATGACGACAAAACCATGACTGTCTTTCCACGCCATACCGCATAACTGTTTAAATTTATCAAACGTCATATCTGTATTGACATGGTCATAATATATATGACGTAAGTTCATATCATCCTGTTTGAATACTATCAAAAAGTTACAGTTATCCCTGACCAGTTGTTTTGGGATACGGCTGTAGGTCTGACCCAAGTAAAATGTATCTATATCCTTGTGACGACCCATCGTGAAATAACTCCGTATATTGTCGTGTCTCTCACAAGCGATATCGTCAAATATCATGATTGAATCAGATTTAGCCTCACTAGGCGGTGGCACCTGTGAGTTGTCGTCAAACGCGAAATATCCTATCTCTTTGGGCATTGTTTTAGCTAGAAACCTATATTTCGGCTGATACAGAGATTTTGAAAATACGTAAACGTTTTTAAACCTTAACCCGTTCGCATCGAAAAGTAAATTGAAAAGAACATTGGTTTTCCCACAGTTTGACGGTCCGCATATGATACAACGAATGGTGTTTGGAAGGAGAGGACCGTGTCTTTTCCGCGTCGTCATACCGGCGCCGACAAAGGAATCAAAGTTCTCTATGGGCAACCTAAACGAGTGTTTGATTATATGCATCTCGTATTACAATGATTGGTTTTCAAGAATGCATATTTATTTTATAGAGTCCTTGTGGACCCAAGTGTCGTGGGATTTATCAAAACCTAACCATCGAACGAGAACTCTGTCTCCATCACGTTTCAGGACCTTTTCGATCAGATAAACATCACCGGTTTTAGACAGACTAAGTTCATGTTCATAGAATCCCCCTTTGAGTATTTCTCCTTTGTAATCTTGTAATATATATGTGACAGGTTTAGTCGGTTTGACAGCGTAAATTTTAAACACCTCATTCGTCCAATTCGGTAGATATCCCTTGGTGAACACCTTTTTATGTCTACTTATCCTCACACTATCGCCTACCTTATATCTAGGTTTGTAAGAGACTGTTTTTACCTTATCTAGTCTTGCCAGAATGTCTTTAACATGTTTCGGTTTAACGTCCTTAGGTTTCATTCCAATAGTCCTGTGTTTGGTATTATTATAGGACTTTATGATATCCGGTAAACTGCTCAACCATTCGTGTGTGCCCTGTGCAGTGAACATTTTCCACATACGTGTCTTTAATGTTCTATTAAATCTTTCCACGATACTAGCTTTGAGATCCGAATATGTGGAGTAATGATTTATCTTATACTTCCTTATTAATTTGCTCACATGTTTATTGAACCATTCCTTACCGTCGTCGGTCTGTAAATTTTTCATTTTGTGTTTGGCGAGTATAGGTTCTATCGCCTTAGCTACCTCCGACCCGGTTTTGTCCTTTAACGGAACCGCAAAGGCAAATTTTGTAAAACAGTTAATCATAGTCATTATGTATCTGTATCCTTTGTTTAGTTTCGCATAAGGCTGGACCTCGACCAGATCCCCTTGGTAAAGGTCATGAACCCCTTTAAGGGTGACCCTACGTCTGGGATAGTTCTTCCGAGCCTGCTTATGTAGCTCTTCAGCTATGGCTTTTCTCGTATACATCTTTATAATGAAGGGATTTAAAGACTTTTTTTATTTTAAACCCCGGGATTCTGCGGCCCCTCCACCGCCGCAGATGCGTGACGGCCTCCAAAAACAAACTAGTTGCCGCCTCCGCCCCCCCCCTGGTATTCTGTAAACGTTACCGTGGCTACTGTCGTGAACGATAACAGCTACATAATACCCATACAGCCCCTGCCTACGCTGTATGCTGTGGTGAGCTGCCTCACCTCCCTTCTGACCGTCTATTGGGTCAGGAATTCCGTGAGAGAGAGAGACACTACCGCCACCACCTCGAATCGCCTTTTTCACATTCAAACGGGTTATTCCAGGGAGGAGCTCAGGTGTAAAACTGAGCCCCTCAATGTACTAAACCCTTGGTCTCAACGGCTGTTCTAAGGAGCGATACAGGTGTAACGCTGAATCACTCAATTTACTAAGCCCACGCAGGGTTTTTAACCGTACCCTCTTCCGCCATCACTTGACCGTTCAAAGGAGTCACACAGGTGTAAGGCTGAGTCACTCAATCTATTAGGTTCTTGTGATACATGGTCGTTCTAAGGAGTCACACAGGTTTGAAGCTGAGTCACTCAGTTTACTAGACCCACACATATCCATCATCACACGGCTGTTCAAAGGAGTCACACAGGTTTGAAGCTGGGTCACTCAATCTACTGAGCCACCATACCGGTGATCCTTGGTGGTGGTGGTAGGAATCCTCTTATGAAATTCGTGACAGATATTTTAATCATCGACTCTACTTTGGACATGACTCTAAGGGGCATTGAGTAGCGCTGAATTTTAGAAGTTGATAAGCGCTCTCTAAAAACCGCCAAAATGTTTTTGATTACACAAAAATAAAATTTGACTATATACGACGGTAATGATGATGATGATGATGATGATGATGATGATGATGTTGTTGTTGTTGTTGTTGTTGTCGTTGTTGTATGTATGTATTATTGGAATGGACAGGGGTAGCACAGGAGGGTTAGGACAGTCTGGGGCGTTTGCGGTAGCCGTAAGGCAGGGTATCGTAGTCACCTTCATGTCTCCTTTTTGGTCCTGTCACTTTGAACAGTTTTTTCTTGGATCGTTATGGCCTCCTTGTCTTTAGTGCGTCTTATTCTGCGTTCAGTCGTCTCAACAGTCAATGTCGCCTCACTTAGAACCATTTCTTTGAGTTTGGCGAAATTCAAATGTTGAGACGTGCTCAAATTCAGAGTCAATCCTTTAATTTTGCACACCTCAACTAGACGATTTCTGTTCGTTGACCATACAAGATAGGCGTAGGTCTTAGGACCACCAGACTTCGAGTCCAGACTTGTCCTTGGGGGGAATAGCAAATGCAAATTTAGATAGACAATTAATCATAGTTAGGATATACCTGTACCCTTTATTTATTTTGGCATAAGGCTGCATTTCAACGAGGTTAGCTTGATATAGATCACTGAGTGATTTTAAAGTAACTTTACACCTAGGATAATTTCTCCTAGCTGGTCTATGCAGCTCTTCAGCTATAGCTTTCTTTGCGTCCATTTTAATAATGTTACAATTTATTTCTCTAACATTAGTTTTATAGAGTTATTCAATACACTTACATCTGTAACACGCATCAAATAAATAAACATCATACTTGCGACAAATACAGTTAGAACAAAGAGCTTGTCCGCCAGAGAGTCTATCAAACAGAACGCCATATTCCCTGTTGATAACTGTAGCAACTACGTCAGTACTAAACGAAATGTGGTGCATAGTGAACTGTTTCGGCTTTACATTTACTTGCCTGAGGGATCAACACCCTCCGTCTCCCTGTGTCATGTATAGGAAGGAACCAGAGTACGCAGAGATTATTACTCACCCACCACCATTACCTCCTAGAAACCCAGTCTACGCCATCATAAATCCAGGTTACTCCAGCTAAGTAAGTTGTAGTAATTTTGTTTGCTTGAGTGGGGTTTGAGACCACTCGTGTTTACATACCCAGGTTAAACATTATTCCATACATGAGCCAGTCCAGAAAAGCTGGTTTTCACTCAGTATGAACTAATGTTCTCTCCCTTTGAGCAAACCAAAGAAAGAGTTTTTTATTAAATAGTCATAACCCCGCCACCGCTATGACCTGTGAAGGCCTTCCAAAAATAAGCTAGTTGCTCCTGCATGTGTTTACACTATAATTAATTTTCCCCACCAGGCAGTTTGATTGAATGACCCAGGAGCCAGACTATCAACTTTGCCCTACCATTCAGGTTTACGGGTTTCTATCTACACAGCGCCAGACCTTCATTCAGGTTTACGGGCTTTTACACCGCGCCAGGGACCTTCATTCGCTCTGGGCTGTTTGAAAGTGTAACCTAGAATTTTCTAAGTTCTAGGTGCCACGGTCTACTAAGCCCTTGTTTCACACTCACACCAGGTTTTTCAAAGGAGTAGCCCAAACCCTCCTCAGGTTGGGGCGCCTCAATCTACTAAACCCTTGATTCACACTCACACAGTGGGTTACTTTAATTATGTTTCATGATAAGTTCAATTACATTTACAAAGTTGTATGGAGTTAATACATTATTAAAGGCAGTCTCATAGTACATACCACTGTTGTCCATGAATTCCTTTGCTTTATTTAAAATGTTAATACCGTTAGGGACAGGGGATCTGATAAAACAAGGCACAAAGCCCTCATTTTTTGCCTTTTTTAGAGCTGTTTGGAAACTTCTCTTTGCTGTGCGGATGCACTTGTACTCACACATTCCATGAGTTTTTGGAAGGGTGTCTCTAATCAAAACACAAAAAACATGAGCTAGATTATCATCAGCAGGGAACACGGCCACATTTGGTGTCTGTTCTTTTAGAGTTTTATTTAGAGTTTGGTTTTCTTTACAAATTATATCATTAGCAGCTTTCATCTCAGAGTGCATTTGATTAAGTTGATAGTTAGTTTGAAGAGACTTTGATAGAGATTGTAACACTTCAGCATTTTCCTGTCTTAGTTTATATTCTCCACGTTTTCTAATAGAAGGTAAAACCTCTTCAAATACCCAGTCTTGAAATCTTTCAGCAATTTGAAGTTTGGATGAAAAAATAAACTGATATAAACCGGGTTCATTAATAAATACTGTATGAGGTTGGGTATTCAAAGGGAGCACCGAATCGGTGCTCCCTATGTCCGGTGGTGTCTTACAGTACTTTGATTTGACGCAGTCATTTATTGCTTTTTTAGATCTAGCATAACCAAGAATTTTAGCTACATCTTTCCCTTTGAACCAGGGGCTATTTTCCCTATCAAATATCACCATTACTGGTTGGTTGTTAAATACAAAAGCAGTAAGGCTAGACATTCTAAGTCTTTATGCTTGAAATTGAGGTTATGGTAAAAGAGCAGAGATGTCTTACCTCAGCGAGGGCAGCAGTCGAAATGGCCACAGTTATGCAATTATTGAGGGGATTTAAATTTTTCAAGGTCACTAACTAGGTAAAATCATCGTCGGGGCACGGAGAGTTGCAACACGCTTCGGTAGAGCTGCTGTCGTCTTCGACATCCAGGGGGAGGACCTAACCACCTCAGTCTTCCTGCCGTCCAAATTCGGCGAGGCGTTGGAGGATGCCGAACTGGAGCGACTTGCGAAGGACTGCTACGGGCTGTTCGTACTACCCGGCGAAGGAGTACAACCATACAGCATTTCAATTTCACAATAGAATCGTTTGAAATTTGTATCAGTTTACACTTGTTTTTAAATAAATAACTTACTGTTATTACCAAACAAATCTCGCTCTTATTCACACAACAGGGTGTATGACAATATATCACACTTTGGTAACACTGTGAGAAAAATCGCAAATGTACAGAACAGTTGATAGTGCTGTGGAGGGTACGGGAGAAATCTCCCAGGGTGTGACAGTATATTGGTAACACTGTGAGAAAAATAATGAAGATGGTCCTACCACGTGGGTGTCCACAAAACGTGACGTAATAATAGCTATAGACTACACTCTACATGCACATAAGTTGGTAACGCTGGGGGAAAAGGCAGCAGACTTCACATGGACGCCGCCATGACGCCAAAAGCGCGCCAAAACACACATGGTCGGAAATATATATTTTTAGCCCCTTCAATTGTGTGATGCAACCTGCAGCGCTCACTTTAATATGTAGGTTAGGCTACTATATACCCGTATACCGAGTTTGGTTTATATCTGACAATTACCTTCTGAAATATACAATTTTAAAATATAGCCCCATCATTTTCTCGGATGCTTATCCGCATAACACATGTCAGGTACCTTTACTTTTTTGCCTTTGCTTATGTGTGTCCATATACCAAATTTCACTTCGATAGCTCATACCGTTCGGGAGATATGATTTTTTGAATTTTTACACACTGGTTGCCCCTTCATTTTTCAAGATGCAACCCGCAACATCCTAGTTAAGACCTGTTATATGTGTCAGTACCGCCTGGGGGGCACCTACACTACGTAGTAGGTGATTTTTGGCCTCAAAAATGGCGTAGGACTTACCGTTTTCGAGATATCAACATTTTTAGGTATTTTTAAAAGTTTTTAAGAAATCTAACACACTTTATATAGTATTACATGCACCATGAGTACGGGAGGTATTATGAAAGTACTGGGGGGTCAGCGTGACATAATTTACATTACATACAAAACATATAACGATGAATTCATATGTATAACTTATAATATATTAATCAAGTGACAAAAAATGTGCCAAAAATGTGGTTGGGCCATGTGGTCCGATGGGCGCAGCCATTTTGGATCGAAAAACGCGCGAAAGTTTAGAACACATGGTCACACGGGGCGCTGCCATGACGCCAAAAGCGTACCAAAACACACGTGGTCGAAAAGAGTTAGGTTAGAACACGTGGCCACATGGGTGCTGGCAAAAGAAATAATCAGATTGACCTTTTTGACACTTCAGAGATAAATATGCCAATCAAAGACACTTATACACAATAATAACTAAGACCGGACAACAGCGTCTTGGTCGTGTGGTCAGTGCGAAAGCACACCAACTCGGAGACCGGGGTTCGAATCCCGGCAACAGCGGTAACATTTTTATAACACCATCTGGTAGCGAACAATCAAACTACACATTCCCACGTGGACGCCGCCATCTTGATGACGTCAACAGCCCGGAGAAAAGGCGGTAAAATTCAAAAAGCGCGCCAAAACACACGTGGTCGGAAAATGTTAGGTTAGAACACGTGCTCTCGTGGGCGCCGCCATCTTGATGACGTCAAATACCCGCCAAAACACACGTGGACGCCACCATCTTGATGACGTCACCGATCACGTGGTCAATCACGTGAAAGGTCAAGTTCAAGGTCATTTTGTCCTATACTCCCAGCAGGTCTACTGACAGTGATGCAGTTAGAGTAAAAGAATGGCGTGAAAGATGCTTAAGAACAGAAAAACACAAAAAGTTTTTTCATTGTCAAAACTTGCGATTGACTAGCTTAGATGACCCTATTGATATTGTTGATGCTGTTAATGTAAATTACATTATAAGACTCTTAAGTGTAGTGTTATATGATGTTTATAATACGATAAAGCCCATAAAAGCTGATCAAAAACTACATTGGGTTAAGAAAAATGTTATAGAAAAATATTTTTTAAATATGAAAACTGGAAATTTAAGATTTGCTCAAGTTGATGTTGATAAAAAGGATACAATCCTACCAAAAGACTGGGTAAAAGTTTATTACCCATAAACAAAATACATGTTTATTATAAATAAACAATGTCAAAGGATAAGTGCATCATTCATTATAAAGAATTTATAAAATAAACAAGTATTGGCATTTCCTTTCACTATAAAAAACCATGTTGAAAGTTCAACGCATCAGTCATAATCGACACGTTATAAAGAGAGGAAGAGGAATAGCATCAACAGCACTTTCTCTTATTACTAAGCCGGTTGGAGCTATAGTTAACAAAGCTATCGATTTATTACCTGTAGAACTACATTTACCAGGAGGTTATCAATATTGTGGTCCAGGAACAAAATTGAAAAAAAGACTTGCTAGAGGAGATCTTGGAATAAATAAACTTGATCTAGCCTGCAAACAACACGATATAGCATATTCAAAGTTTGCAGATACTAAAAATAGATCAATAGCGGATAGAGCACTTGCTGAAAAAGCTTGGCAAAGAGTAACATCCAGTGACGCTAGTATCGGTGAAAAAGCAGCAGCTTTAGCGGTATCAGCAGCAATGAAGGGTAAAACGATGTTTGGAGGTGGAAAGAAGAAAGGAGGTGGAAAAAGGAGGAGAAAACCTGCAAAGAAACGTGGAGGAAATATAAGAAGAAAACGACGATCCACCGCAGGTAAAAATAAAAAGAAACAAACAATATGGTCAATGATAAAAAAAGGAGGAGGATTATACCTAAGACCGTATCGTGTGTATTAAACAGAAAAAAACAATTATTAATTCCAAATAAAGAATTAACAGATAAAGAATTAATTACTTATGTTTCTTGTTTAAAAATTCCATTTTTTAGAGGAGTATTTATGAAAGATGCATTATCTGTTAAAATTTGGAAAAATGAAACCGGAATAGTAAATTTAGATAATAGTAAAGGATCAGGCACTCATTGGGTATGTTATAAGAAACTAGGATCAACTATTTACTACTTTGATAGTTTTGGTAATCTCCCACCACCAAAAGAACTACAATATTACTTTAAAACAGCTAAAAATGTACTATACAATTATAAAAGAGAGCAACCTGATGATACGGTAATCTGTGGACATTTATGTTTAGATTTTTTAACAAAAAGCGTTAGTCAACTTTAAGATGTCTTCCTATACAGTATCATTAACTGGAACTTCATCTACTTTGCGAAGTGTTCTTTTCCCTGCGTTACGTTTGGAAAAAGATAAATTATGGGAAGCCGCATTATTAGATATAACAACTTATAATTCTATTCCCAACGTTACTGAAAATGTTAATGACAAAATACATTATTACAAAACAAAAGATAAAAATACAAACAAATATTCAGATATACAAGTATTTAGTTTACCCACTGGAGCATATGAAATTGATTATATAAATGAAGCGATACAAAATCATATGGGAAAAGATAATATAACAATAAAAGGAAATAACAATACTATGAAAGCTGAAATTAAATCTAAATATTATATAGATTTTAGCAAAGAACATTCAATTGGTAGTTTATTAGGATTTCCTAAAACAACAAAAATTTTAGAACCTAATATTAACCATTCAGGTACTAGAACTGTGACAATAATGAAAGTTAACAGTATAGATGTTACATGTAATATTATACATGGTTCTTATAGAGATGGTGAAAATACTCATATATTGCACACATTCTATCCAACAGTCGCTCCGGGTTTTAAAATTGTGGAAAAGCCACAAAACTTGGTGTACCTACCATTAAACACCAGTTTTATTTCAGACATTGTGGTGAACATACTAGATCAAGACGGAAATCATATTGATTTTAGAGACGAACCTATAACTATACGAATACATATAAAATCAACCGTATAACAATGGGGTTATCATTTAAAAAGAAAGAGCTGACTGGTAAACAAGTCAGTAGCACGTCAGCTATAGAAGGATTAACAAGTGATAACATTCGTTTTCTAGAAGAAATTGGATTAAAACTTATTAATAATGGAAATATTGGATATAGCGCAGGGTCCGACATTCGACGAAACCTTATGGGAAAAGGAATATCATACGCATAACCCTTACGCTTCGTCAAAATTAAACAATAATGATGAAATTAGAATTCCCATACAACAACAAGATATTTATACACTTCCATGTGAAAGTTATTTGTATATCGAAGGAAGAGTAACAAAAAGGGATGGAACCACTGCAAGTACTGTTCCGTTCATAAATAACCCCATGGCATATTTGTTTGATGAAATAAGATATGAAATTTCCGGAGTTACAGTAGATTCAACAAAAAAGGTGGGAATTACAAGTACATTAAAAGGATTAGCATCTTTAACACCGAGTGAAAAAAATATGCTGGCCGCCGCAGGATGGGTAGCACCCGATTCCAGTACAATCACTCCAAACACTTCAGGCAATTTTGACTTTTACATTCCTTTAAGATTACTTTTAGGCTTTGCCGAAGATTACCGAAAAATAATAATAAACGTAAAACAAGAATTAGTTTTGTTAAGATCATCAAACGACAAAGATATTATTCAAGCAACTGATGGAACAACGGAAGCTACTTTAGAATGGAAAATGCAATTAGACAAGATTGTTTGGAGAGTACCGCATGTACGGTTAAACGATCAGAATAGAATTTCATTATTGAGAACTTTAAAATCAGATCGTGATATCGTAATACCATTTAGAAGTTGGGAGTTTCATGAATATCCGGTTTTACCGGAAACACAACGTCATACATGGACTGTAAAAACTTCTACTCATTTGGAAAAGGCAAGATATGTAATATTTGGATTACAAACAAAAAGAAGAAATGAAATAACTAAACATGCTGGTGAATTTGATCATTGCAAACTTACAAATTTTAAGGTGTTTCTAAACTCGCAATTCTTTCCATACGACAACTTCAACATAAACTTTACAAAAGACAGGTTTAGTGTTTTGTACGATATGTATGCAAGATTCCAAAATTCATATTATGGAAAAACAAACACACCTTTATTAACGCCAAACCAATTTAAATCTAACTATCCGATTGTTGTAGTTGATTGTTCCAAACAAAATGAATCTGTAAAATCTTCCAGTGTAGATATTAAAATAGAAATGGAATTTGAACAAAATGTACCCAAAGATACATCTGCTTATTGTTTAATTTTACATGATAAAATTGTTACATATACACCTTTAACCGGTATTGTAAAAGCAGTGTTGTAAAATGAAAAGAAAAAAAATACCCCCCCACCACTCGGCTATAAAAGCAGGAGCGGGAACGCAAATTGTTTAGTTGACTGTCTACAGTTGTATGGGTAACATCGTCTACAGCATTATAAACAAAATGAGTTCTTTATCAGTTGTACAAGGCGTTTCCGAAACAACACCTTTATTGGAAAATGATGATGATAAACATTTTGAAGAAAATGTTGTAAAAGAAATTGATGAGTTTTTAAAGTTTGGAAAACAAAATAAAAAGTTGGAAAATAATAAAACAAACGTAAGAAAGAAAAGAAAACTTGAAGAAAATATTCCACCGAACATTTTAACTGAAGTTTTCCTTCGCATCTTTTATCCTATTTCATCTTGCATGAGTAAAAGTGTGTCGATAGGATTGGTAAAATCATTAGACTACTCTCCCGCAGTAATACTAAGCCATGGTACAAAGATGGTTTTATTTTCAGAAAATGCTTGGGATTCCTTTTTAAAACATCTACATCTTATTGAATGTTATTTAGCCAACAGTTTCTTTGGAAGAAAAACTAACATTCGACTTTTGGATTGTGACAATGAAATTGACATTATTAAACATCGTGGCCAACAACAAGTAAGAATTAGAGACTCGACACAATTTGAAAATAAAATTCTACTAACACGTGAAGAATTCTACATTTTAAACTATGCAACATCACCTATCACTAGGTATATGAAACAATTGGTATTTTCAAGCTCTGTTATTAAGGAATATCTGGTAGATGCATGCGAAAAACAACCTGACAGCACTTTACAATACGGACCAATAGATACATCCATTTTTAATAGAATACCTCACGAAGTGGAAATGTGGAGGCAGTTGAGAAACTTTGAACCTTTTACTGAAATCGCAACGGAAGCTACAGAAGAAGAAACCAACAACAACAACAATACAGAAGAAGAAACCAACAACAACAATACAGAAGAAGAAACTTTGCTAGTTTAAAAAAACTACAATGTAGTTTAACAAAAGAATAAACCGTGGGGTAGGCCTACTGGGGACGGTGCCCACGTTAAACATACACCAACGCGCCTACAACTGTACGGCCTGGTTTATATATCTAACCTACCGTGGTGTGGAAAACAGTTAATCACCAGTCATCGTGATGAGCGGACTGGATGAAGAAATGGCAGCAAAACCTTGTGTAATTGAATTTCAAGCATTTCGCGGAAACGATGATAGATTTATTATAAAAGAATTGGTGATTTTAGATTTGCTCACTCAAGTAGCATACCCGTTTTTATTTGAAGCACCGTGTTCTATCCATGCACTAAAGTCAAAAGCTAAAATAACAAACAGATGGTTAACAAACAATTTTCATCATATACATTGGTTTGAAGGTTTTCTACCGTACAACAATGTACACAAAATTATGTTTCATTTCTGTAAACAATTTACGCACATATACACCAGAGGATTGGAAAAAAGAAGTTGGATACAACAGTACACAAACAAAGAAGTTTTAAGCATAAAAATGGACAAAACCTTTCATTGTGATGTTAGAAATATTTGTGTTTCTACAATAGATCCGAAACACAACCAATCTCAATGCGCATTACAAAACGTATATCACTTGGCTGCTTACTTACAAGAAAAAGAAGAATGTGGTGGGGGTTACGACGGTTATAAATACGAGGAAGCAACACACCCCGAGTATCACTCCAACTCCATACTCCGAACAGACAACATCTCCAGTGAAGAACATGGCATCACAACAGTTTCTCCAATGTTTAGTTGAACAATTCAACTTACATTCAAAATCAAATACTCTAATTATCAAGAAATGTTCAGAATTAAAAGAACAGAAACATTATATTGTTCATGAAATGAAAAAAGTTGATACAACGCATGGAGACGCAGTCGTCGCATCTTTATCCGATGCACCATATACACCAGGTGATGAACCAAAGTTTCAAGTATATCTTCCAAAACGATTCGTCCAGTTGCTGCAAAATGAAGATCTGCGGGAAATTCAGCCAGGATCATTATATTTGGTGTCACACGGAATGAGCGGAAACAACTCTACGGAACTTACTCTGCACATCGCACAAAAATAACATTGTAAATATTGTAAAAAAAATGTTTTAAATAAAAAGATAAAAAACAACATATCAGTATATGTTTTTATATACTGATATGTTGTATTTTTTTTAAAACTCAAACGGATGACCTTGAACTTTTAATCGATGGTATTATTCGATTATTTTATTCGATTGTTTTATTCGAATACTTTATATAAATTCGAAACTTTAACGTTGAGAGGCTCAGTTCTGTTTAAGACAAGCTACAACCAACATGTCATCCAAAAGAAATAATCTAACACTTATAACTTATTGTTGTAAAGAAAAATGTTTTAAAATACCTGAAGATCAAGTTGACGGAAAAGCTTGTACAAAATGTAATTCTTTCTGCTACTGTAAATGTAGTTGCAAAACATATCAAAAGAACCGGTTGGATAAACTAGAAGAATTGCAACATCGGCTCGGTCTACTGTGGCAACGATTAAATTCAAAGTGATTTAACAAACACTTGTCATTACCCCCACCACTACCCCCACTACCATTGGAGGTACCCACAGCACCGGCTTTGCAATAGTCATTCCTGCTACACCTCTCGTCGAGTAAACAACTCTAGTCATGTCTCTCAACATTCGCGGGATTCACTACAACACTATCAATCTTACAACCTACAAGGATTTGGAAATTTTTAGTGAAGAACTAAAACAACTTATAACCACTGGGTTCGGTTTATCTTTGGAACTTTATGCAACAAACAATCAAAACGAAAAGAATGTATTTTTGCCAACTTACAACAACAACAAAAAGAATGAAAATAAGCAAGAAATTTCACCACCGACAACAACTTACTTTTCAAATTTGGGAGCAAACTTTTCAACCTTAATGTAAAATAAAAAAAATATCTTGCATTTTCGGATCTTCCGAAAATGCAAGATCTTTTTAAAAACATCCTCACCTGACCTTGACCCATTTCCGGCCATTTAAAGTTTAAATACCCAGCACAGCCGGGCATTTAAACTTTAAATGCCTACCCTACACGTCACAGCTACGTCACAGCCTCTGACGTCACCAGACCGGATGTAGCTGTCACTTTTGATTAATGCGTTTTGGCCCAGAAGCCCCACTATTGCACTACTTACCTTCAACCCGGACACTGTATAGTTAGTTTTATAAGTAATGATTAATATATTCCAAAATCAATACTTCGCTAAGGAAGTCAATTTTCAATAAATGTATTTATATATACCTTTTACATCATTCAACTCCTAAGGTGTGATAGCGAATAACGAGTAGTTAAACTGATATTTCTAAAAGACCCTGCATGATATTTTTTTAAGGATGCTTAAAATAATGATTTATGATTTAATAAGAGTTAATGAAGTTTTAAAGTGACTGTTTCGTGACAAGGAGAGAAGTTATTTACTAAAATAGCTTCCTGTTACTTATAAAGTCATAATTGCACTAACCAGTAATATACAGTGTTGAAGGACCGTTCAAAGGTTCATTCGGACAGAAAATTTATAATTCCTACAACTAATAAGTCAATAGCTAAACTAGCTAAAGCTTTATTGCCACTAAATTTTTCAAGGAAAAACTATTATTTTTAAATTTAATGTGCATTGGGATTGAAAAAAAAGTAGATTAATTGGTTTGCAGTGTTGGACCGTAAATAGATTAATACACGAGAAAAGATGAGGTTTGTGATTCTTAAAAGTTTCATAAGAGACTCATGTAGTTGAGAAGTAAGGGAATGAAGGGGCTAGGTCTAATGTGTAGCTCTAGGATGGTAGGTACTATAAAATAAACCTAAATTAACGTTTTATGAAATTTTTCAGCTAGAGAGATTCCCATCCTAAGAACATTTGTTTCGGCCCCTTTGTATTATTCTTATGGAAAGAAATTTGCCATATTATGTGGAAAAAGGTTTTCAAGATATTTATGTAATATGTTTCATTATGGCTACATTTAGGAACGTAAACATCTCATAAAGATTAAATTAAAAACTATTTATGGCAAGTTTCTTAAAGAAAAAATTATAATTTAGTTGATGATGGTTTGTTATACAATTTTTAAGGTAATACACCGATTAAAGTTAAGTATGAAATAGATTCTCTAACGCCCTAGCCTTCAAGACAGTCGCGACAACGCAGAGGTAGACGGTGGATAAGGGTCTCAGGTGGCGGCGCACGTCCTCGCGATTTTGGCTTATCAGCGCTTCTCCAATAAATGTCTCTTGTCGCCTTCTACAGTGGGTTCGGCTAAATTGTCCCCAGGTGATCATAAACGTAAGGCGATCATGTAATGGGAAACCTATATAGCCTCAGTAAAGGCACAAATGTGTTCCTTATGCATATCTCATGTCTATGAGTCATAATGGCATGTAAATTGTTTTTCTATTCTATAATGTCATGTATGTTTCTTAAGTATTAAATGGCAACCGACATATTTCAAAGACATCCCAATAAGTCTAAAAACATGTTTGTGAAGAGCAATTACTTCTGATCCTTGTACCTGAATCAGTCACAGCTGTTTCCATTTGCATTTGGTAAACCTATCACAAACTTTATCTTTTGATTTTGGAATAAGCGAATTCAATTTTTGAATTAACTTGAGAGAATAAAAAATACTTACAGATTTCAATGCAAAAGTGGCTCTGGCTCTGCGCACTTGAACTACTATTTGCAATTCAAAGTCGGAATGAATATAATGTAAGTAAGATTATCGGTCCTACGTAGTCTGTTTGCAGATTCCCGAGTAACGTCTTCTGAGGAAATAGTTTTCTAATTACTAGGATTTCTTAAGTTTTTTTTTGCTATAGCTACAATTGAAATATACCATGAAGAATATTGCAGATTTATTCAAATACTCCGTTTATAAAAGATAATTCAAAATGTTTCTTCAAACGGGAATACGCACACTTCTAATTTATTAGAAATGCTCCAAATAATATGATTATTATAGTTAGGAGTGACTACATCAATACATCAATACATCAAGATTTTGATGTATAGCATATATCGTTACTAGGCCGGGAAGTACTGTTTTGACGGTCGAGCATGATAGTTCCCGCGCGAGCGAAAGCGAGTGCGGGATTTTCATGCGAGTACGGCAAAACCTCCCGGCTGTGTAACATACGATATTTTTCATCATACTACGCAGAAAAAAACATACCGTCAATCATAACATAGTCCTTGCGTAAACATACGTTTCTCAAACCTTCAAACCTAACCTATAACAAGCAGAGGAACATTTGCTACGGACGCAGTGCTGCCACTACATTGCTCTAAAAAGAAACCAATAAACCACCAATAAATAAGCATTAAACGTCGGTTTGCTGCAATCAGCTGATTGTTTACTTCCGCTCTTTCCGGCCTAGGTCGGATAAGAGTTTATCCGGCCTAGGCCGGCTATGGGTAACATTCGAGCCAACAAAAAGGAACTGGAAACATATGTTTCTGTGTTAGTATGATGAAAAAGTCATTCTTTTAATTTTGTTCACATGAAGTTGAATGCCTTAAATATTTACTAAATAGCTTGTGTTTTCATATAACAAAAACTTTTTAAATCTTAAATTGTAATGTTTAAAAATAAAGTGAGTTTGCTTGGATTAAAAACTCCACAAACCTTCATATCATTAATTTCTAACTCTTGGTATTCGTACTACTTTTAAACATATTAAAACGTATAACAAAGATTAATTCTTTTAATAGCTTCGTAGAATAATCGGAGATAAAACTAGCGTATTATCACCAGCAGGTCCAACCTTTGATTTTAATTTTCATCTTTGGTGAAATGGTTTCTGACCAAAGTTATTGTTTTAAAAGTGAAATAATGAAAATATTTGAATTTATGCTTGATATATCATTTTGGTAAACGACAACAACATCTTAATTTGTGTCTGTGTATTGATAATTAAATTCAATTAATTTATTCTCGCAAGCGCAAAATGTATACAAAGCAGTGCTCTTTTGTCCCTCTCTACCTAGAATTGCTATTTGAGAGGAAATCTTATCTTAATTAGGTTTTTTTTACATCTTTTAGTTCTATGTGATGGGAAATACATTATAATTCATGCAGTGTGATTTCTTACAGAATACATAACATGAAATTAATTATTATGAAATTGATTAATATGAATAATAATAATTCAGCTCACATGCTATAACAAAACAGTCAGCAATCAAATGCATCAACTTCACAATACACCCCTCTTTAGTAGTGTTTAAACTTGACATTAGGCCTATATCCTAACAAAACTCTAACAAAGGGAAACTTCACAATGGCTGGGTTCATAAAGCTCCTGAAAAGATATGTCAGTGCCATTGAAAATTAATTGGCTGTCTCGCCTATTCATTTTTTTAATAACCGCACAATCGTCATTAGCAAATGGCATTTATCTTTTTTGTGTCAAGTAAAAGTTTAAGAGAACTTCAGAAAGGTATTTTTCTGTAGGTGCATGTAATTTTACCCGAATTCAATGAAGCGTGAAGCGTATGAGTGTGTAGGGCTAGTTAAAAGCGTTTTAAAAATTGATATGAAACCTAAATATAACTATACTAGGAAGATCGTTATTATATTTACGTTCATCCCTGAAAAGTTACTGCCCACTGGAAACTTAAGACATTTTTTAAGTAAATCATAACTTCGAATCACTATAACAATACGCGATTGCCCCTTTGATTGTAACTACAGGGTTTTTTTTTAAACGCAACCCATTTTTAAGATTGAATAAT
The DNA here is from genome assembly GCA_035578135.1 of Flexamia atlantica. Classification (NCBI taxonomy): domain Eukaryota; kingdom Metazoa; phylum Arthropoda; class Insecta; order Hemiptera; family Cicadellidae; genus Flexamia; species Flexamia atlantica. Next base: position 2,848,239 of record JAQJVK010000046.1, on the reverse strand, counting down.
ACACATATAAATATGGAATTAGTATTGTTTTAATGATATTTACATTTTATACAAGCTATTACTTAAGTTTGCTCACAATTAGTTTATGTGCTCAAACAATCCGCCATTGGCATTTGTATAAAGTTATGCTCTCTCCATCAAATTCCCGAACACGTGTTGCAAGGTAGGCTACCTCTTTGAATTTCTCGCATTAAATTTGTTATGTTTGTTTTGATGTGTTTAGTATCCTGTGCATTGCTTTGTAGACCTTTTTTATGTATCCCAAAAAAATATAGTGGGGTCAAATCCGGGGATCTTGGGGGGAAATAATCCTTCACTGCCTTCACTGATAACATAAGGTTTTGGGTTGCGTTAAAAAAAAACACCCTGTAGCAATGATAATGTTAATTTAAAGGCTTGAAAGCATTAAAAGAGATAATAATGAAATCATATGAAAACGATAAAGTACTGTGTATTATAAATTTAAGTTTAAAAAAGGCACAAAATATTGTCAGTAAATAAATAAGTATATATATTTGATGGAGAGAGCATAACTTCATATATATATATATATATAAAGTTTATATATAGTATATTATATGGCCAAACATATACCTGAAACTTTCAACATCACGGATTACAAAAACACGCTTCCTTCTTTCAACGTTTAGTGTTATTCTCAAGATGAAATATTATATTACGTTACTAGGCCGAGAAGTACTGTTTTTCTGGACAGCATGATAGTTGCCGCGCGAGCGAGAGCAAGTATTTTTCATCATAATACTCAGAAAAGTATACTACGTTACTAGGCCGGGAAGTATTGTTTTGCCGGACGAGCATGATAGTTCCCGCGCGAGCGAATGCGAGTGCGGGGTTTTTAGGCGATTTACTTCCCGGCCGTGTAACGTTCGATATTTTTTGTCATACTACGCAGAAAAAAACATACTTTCAATCTTAACGTAGTGCATTTTATAAACATACTTCTCAAACCTTCAAACCTAACCTATAACAAATAGAACAAACATTTGCTATACGGATGCCGTGCTGCCACTACATTCCTCTAAAAATAAACCAATAAACCACCAATAAACAAGCATTTAACGTTGGTATGCTGCAAATCAGCTGATTGTTTACTTCTGTTTTTCCGGCCTAGTGCAGCCAAAAAGTTTTGCCGGACTATGACGGCAATGAGTAAATTTTGAGCCAACAAAAAGGAACAGAAAACAGATGTTTCTGAGTAAGTATGATCACAATGCCTTTAAATAAAAAATAAAAAATAAACAAACCTCAAAAGGCTACGTATGTCCAGATTTCAGCTAACGATTGTTATTACAACCAACCCGTACGAAGGTGGTGACACACTTTATAATGTACTCAAATAAAGCAGACGGGATCAAAACTACAATGAACATTTTATTTGCTGTGGAGGCCCTGCTTACGGACATTTTTAGAACGCTTTAGTGAATCTTTCCTTACCAATAAATGAAATAGTCATTATACATTATAAATTGTTAGCCCATTTTTCCGTTATAAGTAACCTTCAGAGCTTTGTACATTATGGGTGCTTGGAAAGCCATGTCTATTTAAACATGTAATTAGAATTTGCTGATTATTGTTTTATATATAATTTTTTTGAAAATAATCAACATGGGCGTTCCCACAAAGTTTTTTTTGCCTAAATCTAGCTGATAACGTGGTTATATCTTTGGCGAGGCTTTGGGGCCCAGTCCCCGACTGTCACGTAGAACTTTTAACACGTCACGTCTGAGGAAAATTACTGCCCACTGGCAACTCTAGACGTTCTTTGTAAGGTGAATCATATCTTAAAATCACCGTGATAATACGCTAGGTGACCTGTTTGACTATAACTAGTAATAATAATGTTCACATAAAGGCCAAAAACCAATTTCTAGAAAATAATTATTCTGATCTACTAACCCACCATTGTGTTTATTCTTTTTCTCATTTATATAAATAGATTATTAAGGTTAACTGTGAGATTTTTTACCTAAGATTTTTTTTCAAATTTTGTCTGGTTAAATCAAGAATATTTTATTTTATTTTCATTATTGCCACAAAATATTAACTCTGTTACATGAAATTTTTTATATTTGAATATAAAACTTATGTTTAAAATAAAATTAAACAACAGTGCAATAATTCCGTATATAACTATACATAGTGCAGATTTATTATTGGGTATTAGATTATCAATAACAGTTTGTGACTGTTTCACTTCAAGTGAAATTATGGTCATACCACCAAGATAAAATGTTTAATATTAAATCATCATATTACACGCTAAAATATATTGAGTGAAAAGTTCATTTAATTGTGGCAATAAACAAGTTTTCACTCAAAAAGAGTTAACATTAACTCAAAAAAGTGAATAAATGCTGTTCTTTAGTGCGAGTGACGATTTCACTTCTTAAAACGTGAATTGACCACTCACTTAAAATGTATGGTTTTCGAAATCATATACATACAGGGTGTTGATAAAAACCCTTCAGGACTTCGGGATATGATTACTTACACCAAAACTAAGAAAAAGTTCGCATAAACATGGGTCCTAAAATGCTCGGTTATGCGTCTGTCGGTCTGTATGTGTTTTTAACATGATTTTGCATAACTTTGGAACTACTGAAGATATCAACTTCAAACTTGGTACGTATATGCTGACTAATAGGACCTATTTTTATGCGGAGTATCAAGTTTCTACTTTGGACTATTTCAAAATGGCAGCCATTTGTATATGTTGAAGCTTGATATCTTAAAAACAGTAAATTTAAAAAAAGTTTTATAAGAGACAAATAAGCTGCGCAATTTTATTTCCTACAAAACCATATAAGGATTATTAAGATCAAACTACAATTAACGAAGTTATTGCAATTTTACTAACAGAATTCAAGCAAATTTGCTATAACTGCCATAAATCAAGTATGTATTCCGTTGGAAAAATTGCAATAACTCCGTTAATCGTAGTTCGACCTTAATAATCTTTAAATTGTTTTGTATGAAATAAAACTGCGTAACTTTTATGTCTCTTGTATAAGTTTTGTAAAATTTGCGGTTTTTAAGATATTAGGTAGTAAAATATAAAAATTGCTGCCATTTTGAATTGGTACAAAGTAGAAACTTGATACTCCGCATCAAAATAGGTCCTATACGTACCAAGTTTGAAGTTGATATCTTCAGTAGTTCCAAAGCTATGCAAAATCATGTTAAAAAAACATACAGACCGACAGACGCATAACCGAGCATTTTAGGACCCATGTTTACAGGAACTTTTTTCTTGGTTTTGATGTAAGCAACCATATCCCGAAGTCCTGAAGGTTTTTTTTTTATCAACACCCTGTATAACTGAGTGGGATTTAACTAGCTATCAAGTGGGCTTTGGAAAGTGGAGGAGAAAGAAAAAAGCCATCGCCGGAAACGCCGGTCGTAATTTCCACTTTTGCTGCCTGCAAATTCACCACGGGGTGGTGTGTTAGCATCAAGAATATGTCACCTAGTGAAGTCAAGATCAAATTCAGGTAAGCTAAAACTCACTTTTGTAACCACTTAATAGATTATTTAATGTGTACTGGCAACCAGGAATTGCTGAATATAAATTATATGCTTAATTTAGCCATCAAGTTTCCGTCTCATAGCAATAAATGTTTCTAGCCTCAAGCACTTGAGCAAGTTCTGAGGATGTCCCTAGGACTAAGGGACGAAACAGTTGTTCACTCTTGGAGAAAAAACTGGATTGCTCCAAGACGGTAAGTCCAGTATAATTTATATTCAGCAATTCCGGGTTGCCAGTACACATTAAAAAATCTCGAAGTGGTAACGAAAATTAGTTTTAGCTTACATGAATTTGATCTTGACTAAGAATAATTTTCTTTGGTCAAAGGTGGCACCCAAGCGACCGCTTCAAACTCTCGCCCTGACCTTCAAACCAGCCAAAAGATAGCATACTTAATTGTAAAATTATCCTTACTTACTGATAAGTTAAGGATAAATTAAATAGAATCAAAATAATTTATTCATAATTATTCTATCATTCACAATATTTAACGTATATTTATGTGTTCTTTTTTAGGGTTTTGATTGATTCTTAATTTTCTCCAAGTACATCATTTTACAAGTTTAAATAACATATAAATTACTTACAATTCGACATTGTTTAACGTTTATACACCAAGTGTAAAACCCAACTAATAGCTGACATTTTTCGGATAATAATTAGTTCTGAATGCCTAGCAATGAGACACGACTTGCTTCACTTGACCTAATTTAAGTTTTGATTTGAAGGCAGAGCTCAGCAATCCGTCGAGCGATACTTTACCTGTAGTGCCGAGCCATTTGTGATAGAATGGAGTAGTTTGGGTTGGATTCAATTATTTCCCACCACAAACCTAAAACTGTCACGTAACTACGGATTAGCACGTACCTCGACTCTAATTATTCTGATGCTGCAAAACTGCAGTGGGTGTATAAAAATACGACATGCGGCGTCTAACAATAATTTTTCGTTTACCCATTAAACATTCTCGTTAATATGAATAATTTTCTAAGTGTATTAATTTTTGTATTTAATTATATATTTTATTTAATTATATATTTTTCATCATACCATCGCATTAAACTAATGTTTCAAATACTCTCAGCTTTGATAGAAACTAACCGTTACCAGGTGGGGTAGTGTAAACTGTAATGTAAAAATTGGAAAGAAGTACTAGTAATGTTAAGGAGTGTTTACAAACATACAAAATGGTTGATTCAAATATGCCTGAATCTGAAAAGAGCAAATTAATTATCATGTTATGTTTTGTTCGTAGACAAAAAAATGTAACTATTGATAACAACCTCAACATGATTTAACGTAATAACAAGTTTTAAAATATTAAATAAAAGGTGGTAAGATTAAAAGTGCCGTTCGTGACTCGTCCAAAAGTGCCATACCGGTGCTCAATAGAATTAAATTACTCGGCTTCGCCTCGTAATTGAAACACTACTTCGTACTGGTAACAGCCACTTTCCGGACTAGTAACGAAATGTACCATTATTTCATTATACTTTTTTAACGTATTGGTCAAGGATACTGATAACGTAGCTTGTATTTCAATATGAAACATATTTTGTTAGTTTATAGTATTACATGATTTGTTCTATCTACTTATAACATGATTTTTGCTAATTATCAATAGCTTAACTTTGATATATAGTAAGGAGGGTCAATAAAGCAATAAAGAACACTAGTGTACTTTGTAATGTAAAAGGTGGGCCCAAAGCCGAAGTGTCAAGTAAGGAACAGTACTGATTAATGACTGCATGTTTTATGCAAAATTTAATCTCAAGTTGCAGTATGGCAGCACCCCCTCCTGTGCAATTCTGGATGAATTAATATGAATTATCTTTTGCAAGTAGTTCAACTCCATGGACGTTACTGTTTTCATGGATGAGGACCCTTTCCATATCGTTTAAGGGAAGAACATTCTTTAACCATTTTAATATTATTAAAACCAACTGCCATAAAAAGAAACAAAGTTTAGTCAAGTAGCTCGGATTGTGCGGTGATACGAAAGTGAATGGTAAAATATAGACCTATAAAACCTTATTACCTGTACGTTTCCTTTATACCTATGCCATGATATTTTATTTTTTATTCTGCTCTGACAGTCACTTTTATGGTAACCATCTATCATCTAGACCACATATTATACACAATCCATTGTATGTCTTTTGTCTGTCTTCTCTCTTCTGTTTGTCCTATACGCGTTACCAAACCGTCCAACGTCCATCCGATCCCCATGAAACGTCGGGAAGTTCTTGTATGTGTGCCTGGGAAGGTTTTGTCCTGATTTCCTTTCTTAATTCTATCCAGACTCCACCCCTTGGGCTTTCAAAGTTTGAATGTTTAATCCAGCGAGTATAGGAATAGTACATTTCGTTACTAGTTCGGAGAGTGGCTGTTATCGGTACGAGATAGTGTTTCAATTACGAGGCGAGGCCGAGTAATTGAACTCTATCGAGCACCGGTATAGCACTTTCGGACGAGTCACGAACGGTACTTTTCATCATACCACCACTTTTATTTAATATTTTAAAACTTGTCAGAACGTAAAAAATTGGAGGTTATATTAGTGTTATCAATGGTTACATTTCAGTTGTTTACGAACAAAACATATGATAATTCATTTGCTCTTTTTAATAATAGATTTAGACATATTTTAATCAATCATGTTTATAGCCTATTTGTATATTTGTAAACAATCCTTAACATCACTAGTATTTTTCAGTTTTCTTTTTCATTACAGTTTACACGACCACCTAGTAACGGTTAGTTTCTATCACAGCTGAGAGTATTTGAAACAGTAGTTTAACGAGGTGGTACGATGAAAAATAATTTCCTCGCTGGTTTAAACTTATATGATGTAAATAAACCAATTGGAACAACTGTGAATAAAATAACGTATAATTAAACTGTGGCATTATCAGCTACTTTTGGATGATTTACTTCAGATCAAAATACAAATTCCATTTACTATGACTAATGTCTTCTGAATCGAACGAAAGACGAGTACAACGGCTATTTTATACATAAAAGGAAACAAATTCTCTAGCAATGTGACCAGCAAAAAGTATACCGGTTTTTGTGTGATTTACACAGCGAAAGGTGTTTTGCGGCATGGGGCCAGTAATTAGCTACCACGGTGCGGCCGAGAGGCCTGCATATCAATGACCCTTGATGCCCTGTCTGCTCAACTTTTTCGAACATTGTTTGCTTAAAGTTTTTGTTTAATTTTTTAAAGTGTTTCGATCGTGTATTTGTATATGATTAGCTCTATATATTTGGCGAGTGGAATTTCAACTCAGACACAGAAAAAGTGCCAAAGGTATGATAATATGGTCTGAAAATGCATTATAGTATGGTCTTAAAGATGTACCAATGTAAGCCTACTTATTACTAAATTATATTAGTGATTAAAATTTGATACTAATCAATCAGATTTCCTTTTTTAAATATTAGTTTTGATATTTTAAGGTTTTGATTAATTTGTTTAACCTAAACTTGTTTTCTTTTATAGATATAAAAATATAACCTATTACTGTGTTTGCTTAACGTTCAAAATTAGTATTAAACAAACAAAAACTGAACTTAAACGAGCAATATTCTAAAAAGCAAAGAGAATATATTCTGTAACAATATTGTTATTAAGATATTTGAGCATGAATAGTCATTATCAATCTAAATGTATATTTTTCTTCGTTGGATAAATTCGCGCTTTGTTTTGAAATAAATGTATATAGTTTGAATATACTTTTCACGTGGTAAATATCAAGTTACATTTTCCAAATTTTGTTTGGTTCGTTAAAGGCAACTTGACATGTTACTCAAATGCAGTACATTAATTTCAATTAAACACATAATACTTTGTACTTAAAGTAATTTGGATAAGAGAGATTAAGCCGGTTATCGCTCTTCCCGGAGAAACCTAATTCGCAGCTAAGCAGTAAATTGGAGCTCTACTTGAGCAAATATTAATCGCGACGCGTCGCCACTTAGCGCCTTTACACTCTGGCGATCTTATTCATAACTTCACACTAAAACATGAAAACCAAACAGAAAATTGTACCTTAAACGGTTTGTGATAAATTTAATAAAATTATAAACTAACAATATATATGAAAATCCAACTTAAGCATGAATAAAAATATAAAAATCCTGTAGTGGGAAAAAAGAAATATAAAATAAATATGATTTAAAAAACAGTATAAAGAATGGACATATGCTGCATTTACAGAGCTCCAATTTACTGCTCGTAGCTAAGCAGTAAATTGGAGCTCTACTTGAGCAAATATTAATCGCGACGCGTCTCCACTTAGCGCCTTTACACTCTGGCGATCTTATTCATCACTTCACACTAAAACATGAAAACCAAACAGAAAATTGTACCTTAAACGGTTTGTGATATATTTAATAAAATTATAACCTAACAATATATACGAAAATCCAACTTGAGCATACAGTTATAAAAATCCTGTACCGGGAAAAAAGAAATTTAAAATAAATCTGATTCAAGAAACAGTATAAAGAATGGACATATGCTGCAGAGAATGCAAAGGTTTGTTGTTAATTCATTAGAACAGATGTCTACAGATTTTTGAAAGACTAGGAATAGTTGGCAAAACCAGCAAAGACGCCGTTGGGAAATCACACTGTTGCGATTATACTACATAATATGCTGACATGGCTTGCGAAAGAGGTTCTAATGTAAGGTAAAACATACGCACACTAACCTATATCTGGTATTTGTGTGTTTTTTTATATCTATCATACAAATATACTGTGTGTCCCAAAAGTCCAGGAACGGTTTAATATCTTTTAAATTAAGCCAGATATCAAAAGAATATTTTGCATACCTTTTAGTACCAAAAAAACTACTTTTTGATGTATGTGTCATTTCTGCCCCTGCCCCCAAAATTGGATTTTGGGGGAGGTAGCCCCAAAATTTTAAATGTAAACCCCCATCATGCGACTGCTTATTTTAAAGGGCTTGTTAAAAGAAACACAATGCCGCAAACCGGAGATCGATATCATGCTCCAGTCCAAAATGGCGGCCATTCAAAACTTTAAAAATGCCGTGTGTCAATTAAAATTGAGTATTTTCTGTGTTCAGCAATTCACATTTAAATCGAATAAGAACCACCAGAACACATATTAACTACTTAAAAGATACAAAAATAATAATTTCTTGTTGTCATTATCAAAACTCAACCCTCCAAAATGGTTTTGGGGGTGGGGGTTTGTCCAACCAATGCAATATCAACTCTCATCGTGTGACCACTCGTTATAATGTGCTGAATACGTCAAAAGAAATAAGCCAAAGCTTGTTTTAATGAAATTTCAAAAAAGTTACTTAATACTTATAAATTTTGTAGGGTTTCCCACCCCCAAAACCATTTTGGAGGGTTGAGCCTTGATCATGACAACAATAAATTATAATTTTTGTATCTCTTAAGTAGTTAAAATGTGTTCTGGTGATTCTTATTTGATTTAAATGTGAATTGCCGAACACAGAAAATACTCAATTTAGTAAAAAGAAGTTACTAGTAAATATACGCCTAGATGCGACCTTTAGTGGCTAGAGAACATATGATAATCAGGAAAATGAAACTGTTTTTACAACAAAGATATATATATTTTCGAACAATCATATGGTATTTGTTGATTTCTTTTCGATTCGGACTTTATTTATTATAACAGCATAATATAATTTTTGTTTCAGTTTTAAAAATTTACCAAGTGGATTGGTTGGATCTCATGGTCCAACACGTAAACCCCAGGGCCTAAGTAGAGCCTGTGGAAGAGTACTAGTGTTCATTACATATTATATCTGCACTCTAAATTTCTACGTTTGTACGGCTGCAACTGGGGGGTTAAACTTTGTGTTGATTTAAAAGCAGTGACGTTTTTTATTTCTCCTCAATTCCACATAAGGTGGGCTATTGATTTGTATTTCCCAACATTTTAAAACTTATTTCGCTGTTTATCCATAAAACACTCAAGTGTTCATAAATAGATTTTTGAGTGTATATAATTAGTTTTCGTTAGGGATTGAACAGAAAAAAATCAGTGCCTCATTAAAGGGATTTGAATTCAAAACGTTCATTAAAGTTTACAAACGCTTTCGTAGCATGGCTCGATATACAAACAACAGGGACAAACGACCAAAATAGGATGGGGATCTCGACCTATCACGTTTGGGTTTATCCCTAACACAAATATTAGCTCTGTGAAAAAATGCAATTAAAAAAATAAATACCTCTGAAAATAAAACGATGAATGAAAAGGGATACAAAAGAATAAAACTCCATAGAAAAAGTTATAACTAACGAAATTTGAGGATGGACAAACGGGCAAAGCAGTCAGGTTTTATAGCCCCTGAGTGCTAAGTCCAACTAGGCTTATGGTCAAATTGGCTGGAAATAGTCTTATAGTTTACAAACTAATATACCAACATATATGTTGGTATTATTTTGAATCTGATACTACTAGGATATACAGAGCTAATCAATATATATATATAAAAGAAGAGTTGTGTGTTGGTATATTTAGTGCTACAGCCAAAACTACACGTCGTAGACCCATGATCTTGGTATCAAATTAAAGCTTGGAATCTCATGATGTGCACTATGGTGGCTGGGTTTCGATATCTTATTGGGTGTAGGCACAGGATCGTCCGAAAGGGACCTATGTCAAGGATTTTGTGAGTACTTGAGGTTTTATTTGTTAATATCAAAATACATGGTTTAATTTGAAAAGGTAAGTGTGGCCAAAGTGGTTGCCAACAGAATGCAGCACCTACAATTAATTGTTTTTGTACAACAGGTGAATACAGTCTTGAGCAAATGTGTTTTTATTTACGTTTTCAATTATTTAGTAAATTTTTACTGTTAGGTTATGTTATTAAAAAACATGAAGTGCACTAAAATGTAGAGTTACATATTTTTTGTTTTTAATTTCAAAGGTAGTAGTAAATAAGACAAAAAAATATCAAAACGTAGGAGAAAATGTTTGCTATTCCGTATCTTATCACGTAGATGAAAGATTGCAAGAAAAAATGAAACAACGAAGAGAAAGAAATACATCTGGGAAAATTCACAGTGACATCAAGAAACACTGTCGTAGTAGATTTTGAACGGAAAGGGAGACAGACGCACAAGGTGATGAAAGAAATAATTAAAACAGAAGGTGATGAAAGAAATAATCAGAACAGAGATAACGGAGAACCTTCGAAAAAGGGATTAAACAGAAGAAGCTGAATTAAATTAAACAGTTTAAAAGCTGTTTACAAAAGGACAAGGATCTATGATTTCGGCCGTAAAGTACACATTATTCCAATAAAATGTAGATTGTATTGAACACCCGACTGTAGTAATTTGCAAGATGGACAAAATTTGTAGTTATTGCATAGCACAAAGATTAATTCAAAAAGAAAACGCATATTATGTGCTGTTTGAAAGGGCAAATAGACTGCTACCACCAAATATGCCACCCCTACCTTTATCAAATACAATATTTATGGAGAAACATCATAATATATTGAATTTTAGATTACATTAGACATTATAATTCTTGCTTCCAAATTACATCTTTTGGGCCTTCATAATATTTTTCAACCCAGCGAAGCGGGTTAACAACAGCTAGTGCTTTCTGAAATTTAACACAAATTAGTTCATGTAATATGTTAGCTGTGACTTAGTAGAAACAGTTACTATAAATCAGTAAAAAAGATTTGAAATTGTCGGTAAAATGTGGTACAGATGATCTAGCTTAAAGCGGAGAGAAGGTCTTCAGCACAATACGATCCTTCATTCGAATTGTATTCTCTGGAAACTCGCCAGACGCGATCTTCAATAATCCTACACCACCTCAGTTACCCAATATTTTTTTAGGAAAATTCATTGTCAAGTGTCTGGTATAAAAACAATCATCTTTAATAGTTTTTCTTAGTACTTATTGATAAATTGTATTCTTGTATACAGCTGTTCATTTAAATGTTTTACGAATCAGTGACATAATAAAGACCCATCTAAATAAGTTCTTCGTAGTCCTTTGTTGCGTTGATTATTCTTTAAAAGATGAAAATATTGCGGTTTTGAATAAACTGGCCGTTGCGGAGTCTTGAAACTAGGAATATAAAGAGTTGGTGTCGCAGTTGGTAGCGCACTCGGCCTCGGAACTGTGGCCACGAAGCGTCGCAGGTTCGAGACTCGGGCGTGTCGCTTACTTTTAGCAGTACTGTTCACCCTTGTACTGTACCGGCTCACTCCTTGGCTTTGCTTGATAACGTCCACGCACAGATCAATAGTCTAATAGAGCGGGACAAAGGCAAGGTGAAAAAGAGGCCGCCACCCTCTTTAAAGAAATTAAAAAAGAGCGAACAAATAAAAAGACCAGAAGACCACAATAGAAAAAACAAAACCAGAACGTTTATGCAAGGAATTTATACCCAATGGAATTGCAATATTTTATACTTCTATTCACTGTCTGGCTCATAACAATACACGGCCTAGTCCTGTATATTATACAGTATCACTCCTAGTCCTAGAAAATGTTAGCGTCGAGTTTGAATAGGATGGGGAATAATCTTTGTGAAATGATATGGTTTTTCATGCATTGAAGTCTTTATTAGTTTTCTAACATTATAATATACTAAAATTATAACAGTAAATTGCTAACAATATTCCATAAAATAGCTAATATAAGAACAAATCAGCAGCGTATCAGAAAATAATTACAGGTAAATATGAATTTGAAATCTTTTTAACGACCAAATTTGTCTAACCTTCTGCTTTAACATGATTTATTTTATGCTTGATAACTATTTCAATAAACATTTTGTCTTGGGAGTTGTTATAAGGCCAGGAAAGGAAATTTGTGGTTCTTTAACGGCTTTACTAAGCTCCCAAAAAGTTGTATGGAAAATGACTAAACAAATACTCTCTTACATGGATATTATAAAAAGAAGAAGAATGTTGAAAATTTGAGGTCTACAATACACTGGTCCTACTCAAAGTTACGACAATTTTTAAAAAAATTAAAACTTTTCTGACCTTTACTTTGAAACAGGGTTGACGTTAAGACCTCTATATTTATTGTTCTTCTTTTATTAAACCCTTTAAAAATATATCACATGTAATAGTTTGTATTTACTTCTATTTTATAAACCTGTTTCTTTAAACATTTATCAAATTTATTGAAGGAGTAGGTAAATATTTTGAAGGACCAATTACTTTTATACCTACCCCTTGAAAAACCTTATTACCTTTACCTTATTACTTTTATACCTTTTAAACCTTATTACTTTTATACCTTTTAAAATAAACCCTTGAAATATTTATTTAAATTAATTAAAAATTTTTAAACAGAGCATGGGGGTGATACTGAGGAATATTTGGTTGTTATAAAAATTACGATTCACATTCACCCCTCACAATCTTCTGATCTATTAATTCATGTTTGATAGCTGGTATGATAAATATGATATGGCATAATAATGTGGTATAGTTTTGAAGTACTACTCGATAACAAATTTAAAGGTATATGGCAAGAACTGTTAATTAGCAGACAGGATAGTTTTTTGATACTGATATATTTAACAAAAGCATGGTAAATATGATCTTTACAATGTATAAAACAAACCTTTTAGGTCGGTGGCTTAATTTTCCATTTTTCCTGGCAAGAGCACCCGCTCGGGCCAGACGTGAAGGCACGGCTTCAGGGGACGACGCGAAGGCATCGAAGAGGCATTCCAGCCTGATAATGAGAGAGCAAGTACTGTTTAGATAAACTTGTTGAGCAATTAGGCAAATTATAGGGATGAGAGGAGTTGTCTTACTTAGCTTCAGCGCATGAGATTATTGAGTTAAGCTCTGTTGAAGTCAACCTGCCTAAAGAGGCTTACTGCACGCATCTAAGTTTGATTATTTGTGATTGAAAAGTTCAATAAAGTAAAAAGTGTTTTTTTTTATCCTTAAAATACACAAGGTTCTAAGGCATATTTAATCTTCAGATCTTCTAGAGTATGTTAAAGCAGTTTTCAATGGAATTGCTGACAGTTTCGAACAACAATCTTCTTATAAGCCCTTAATACAGTGCCTTTGACATAAATCTTTCCGAAGCAGTTATAAACCGTGTGTTTTCAGGGTATTTCTTTCGACTAAAAATTTAAAGTATACCAGCTAAATAATGAATAAATCATGAAGAGTGAACGACAAAACTTCACTTAATAAAAATTACGTTAATAAATGTAATAACCTATATGTCATGTTAAACTATGCAGGTTTTCTCTTGTTGAAATCCTTCACAGGTAGGATAAATTGAGCCAAACAAATATTTCCATTGTAAACAGTCTTATCTCAGAAACAAAAGGTCGCATGCCCCATGCGCCACTGTTTTTGCAATATAGATGTAAAAAAATAATACAAATAAAAAGTGTTATATATTGCATTTTAGTTTAAGAGAAAATTAAAGTTAGTTATTTGGATGTTACAAGAGGAATGGTATTAATTTATCTTAGAATTGCATCTGTACCATTTAAAATTAGCTGAATTGGCACATTAATGAAATAAAATAGTTAGAAACCTGCAATAAATATTACAAATAAGAAGACTCCTTTTTATGATACACCGGTGCATCAGGGGACCTTTAGGATAGTCAAATAAAATACGTTTATTTTTGGATAAGCTATTACGGAACCCCCATTGAAAATTATGATTCTGAGATTAAAATAAGAAAATCTTTTTAAGTCTTTCGTACTGGAGATCGTTTTGGAGATGTTTTCAAAGGCATCAGTTAATTTTAAAATCTACTGTTATAGTACTGAAATGCATTGTAAGTGGTTTTGTCGTAGCTTCAAGCACACTTTTTAAATTTGTGATTTTAGGAGGGGAAATTATATAAAGACAGGGGAGGTCTCGATATAAAGACTAACTGACACAGGCTACACTCTAAATGCTGTGGATGGGCAAAGCAGTAAATCAACTGTTCATTCAATGTGGTGACTTGTAAACAGGCAAGCTTTTAAATCAACGGTATTTTTGGAGTAAATCGATGTTGAATCTCTTTTCTGTATAAGTAAAACTATCAGCAAAAAATATATCGCCAAAACAACTGTCCTGCTTCTATGCAGGCTTCTATGCAAAGGACAACCAAATCTGGAAAACAAAACTGAGACCTCGTGGAGGATTAAGTTTAACACCAAAATAATAACATTACGATCATTCATCCCTCAACACCCTTTCTTATGAGTATGATTTAGTCCAACAAAATTGACATAATGGAAAATATATAGCTTACTTAGTCCAAAAGAAGAATATTATTTTATGGGAGAACATTCGAACAATCTCTAGCCCTCAATACGAGATAAGCAATGAGCCCATTAACAGTATGATCACTGTTTAAACAGTTCAGATACGACCTGTTTTGTTTGTAAACCTAAATGTTTTATTTGATTAAGATTAAAGTATGACTTATGTATTAAACCTAACACTATACGGGCTGTACAGTGCAAGACACAATGAAGTCCGTTTTTAAATAATTGCAAGAGGGGAGCGCTCATCCAGGTGTAGTCATTACAAACAGCTCCACTTCTCTCGCTGCATTAATTATGTGTTGTAAATGTGAGAGCTCTCCAGCTGACATCACCAATTAAAAATTCTAATTCACCGTTTGTGCCTTGTTGTAATTTGCTATTGAAGTGCTAAATAAAAGAATAGTTTACATGGTATAGAAATTATTTGTATTAATATATAGTGCAGCAATTTAGGTTTGGATTTTCTACGTATGATCAACAGTAAGAGGTAATTTAGAGTAAACTGTTGTTAATGCGGTAGGTTGTTAACATTACTTAACACGAATTAGGTGCTTTAAACAGTTTTGATATTAGGAATGATCCAACAGCACTGTTGTAAGCACATGAATATGATTTTCAATTTGTGTCAAAATGGTTTCCAAAGTACTGACTGAGCGTAGTGAAATTAAACTGCGTCAATTAAAATTTACAGTTTTAAATGAGCTCTAATGTGATGACATTTTGATGAAATCCGGCATAATTACTGTTTTCTGCTAAGCAAAACTTTTTCCGCAGTTTTAATTTTATGGTTTTGGTATTTTAAACCTATGTTAAGCTTCCCTCTATGCGACTAATTTATTTCTGTTTTTTATGGTTTTCCAAAATCCGTGGTTGCTTATTACAGTCTCTGTGTATGTTTGTAAAAGGTTTCTTTCATTTTTATTAATTAATTTCAAACGAGCTTTTAATTTATAGGTACTGGGTACGGTTGGGGGTTTTACCTGATAATTAGTAATATTTAATTAACTATTTAACTAATTTATTTAATAACTAAATTATTCAATTAGTTTTATATTGTCTGTACTCAGGAAATTAAACTAATTAAGGCTAAATGATAGAAATGCAAGAAGTATGTTTGATTTGTAAACTTATATTTGGGCTTAGCTCTAGTCTATTGCACATTCCAATCAATCACATTAAAAAGCGAAACAAACATACTATAATGATGATAACATTCAACCTTTTTCGGTTTGTAATGAATTGAGGTTTAGATTTTTAATAAAACGTGTTTCCTTTTAGAAACTTATTAATAAGATGGATAATTATTTCTTGATAACATTTAAGCCATGCAGAAAATGTATTAGAAGTTTCCCGTAAAAGTGAGTCTTAATAGGATAACGTTAGAATATAAATCTTAAGACTTGCCACTGTTGAGAGACGTGTTGTCCTTTCGACGTTAAAGTGTCGCCCATGCCGTTTCCAGCTGACCTCACACAGCTTCAGTTGTAGTATTATCGCAGAATGAGACTTTTGTCGTTAGGCTACAGTTGAGCTCGTGTCATTTCTACCACTTCATCACAATGGAAGAAGCCCATTGTTAGGCTACAGTTGAGCCTGTGTCGTTTCTACCACAGTGGCATTACAGTGCAAGTCGCCCAACGCTAGGCTACAGTTGAGCCCGTGCCGTTTCTACCACAGTGGCATTACAATGCAAGTCGCCCAACGCTAGGCTACAGTTGAGCCCATGCCGTTTCTACCACAGTGGCATCAAAGTTCAAGCCGTTAAACGTTAGGCTACAGTTGGGCCCGTGTCATTTCTACCACTTCATCACAATGGGAGAAGCCCATTGTTAGGCTACAGTTGAGCCCGTGTCATTTCTACCACAGTGGCATTACAATGCAAGTCGCTCAACGTTAGGCTACAGTTGAGCCCGTGTCGTTTCTACCACAGTGGCATTACAATGCACGTCGCCCAACGTTAGGCTACAGTTGAGCCCGTGTCGTTTCTACCACAGTGGCATTACAATGCACGTCGCCCAACGTTAGGCTACAGTTGAGCCCGTGTCGTTTCTACCACAGTGGCATTACAATGCACGTCGCCCAACGTTAGGCTACAGTTGAGCCCGTGTCGTTTCTAGGCCTACCACAGTGTTATCACAATGCAAGACGTCCAACGCTAGGCTACAAGCAATCCCGTGTCGTTTCTACCACAGTAACATCACAATTCGAACTACCTATTGTTAGGCCATAGTGTAGCCCGCGCCTTGTCAACCAAAGTATTATCACAGAGCGAGTCACCTGTCGGTAGCCAACAGCTGTTCTCGTGTCGTGTCAAGCCGCACTTACGCTGTGTCAGCCGCAGTGTCGTTGCCAGCAATCCATATCTACCTTATCTCCACGCCATTCCCTTTACTCAACCAGCAGTTATTGTGACCATATTGTGCTGCTTTTTAGATCAAAATCTGTTCGTGTTCTTTGTCACTTTCAGTACCGATTTTATTTAGCGTTTTGTGCTGTTTTCTGAACAGGAAGTTATTTGGATCATTTTATATAGATAGTGTAGTTTTTAATGGGGATACGCTGCCAGGAAAGAAAACAAGTGGGAACAAGTGTCAGGAAAGAAAACAATTAACAATAAACACCTATTTTTCAATGAAGTAATATTGTGCAGCAATAATTTTTTCAGAATGTTCATAAAGTTGAATATTTGTTCATCGCAATGAAATACAACACTATGTCCAGTAATTTATTACAACTCTTCTAATTTACACAACTTTGAAGAATTACTGATGATCCTCATTTTATTGAAATGAGAGAATCAAAACACCATTTGACAATATAGCAAAGTATTTCCTTTATGTTTTATTAAAAATATTTTTTCTAACCCAATCCCCTCATGAAAACAATTTTTTTCTCAAAAATATGTCACAATTATACAAGGTCCTTAAAAAACCAAGCTGACTGCATTATTCTTTTTATGGCCTAATTTTAAAGGATAAATGATTATATAATTTAATCACTAATTTTTTAAATAATATAACTATGCTCAAAACGAGGCCTTAAAATACATACTCATTTTTAAAATCTCGGTTTAAAAGAATTATAAATAAATAATTACCATTGAATAAATTATTCAATACCTACAAAATTTCAAAACAAGACGTGTTCTAGGAATTCGTCTTCTCTTTTTTACATTAAAACGAGAGTACCAAGTATTCGATGACAAAGTGTCGTAATGTTTCACTTGAGATCCTTTCACTTAAAAAGTAATTTGATTCGACGTAAATGAGGTCGAGGTTATCGAGAAGATGATTCCGTAGTAAAAGAGCACGTAATATTGTGTCTAATGAATATTTTGAGTATCATTCACCTCATAGCTAGGACCCAGCAGCTATAACCAAGCAGCTATAACCAAGCAGATATAACCTAGCAGTCATAGCATAGCAGCTGTAAATAGCAGTTGCAACCTAGCAGCTATAACCCAGCAGCTATAACATAGCAGCTGTAACCTAGCAGCTATAACTCAGCAGCTTTAACCCAGCAGCTGTAACCTAGCAGTCATAACGTAGCAGCTGTAAATAGCAGCTGTAACCTAGCAGCTATAACTCAGCAGCTTTAACCTAGCAGTCATAGCATAGCAGCTGTAAATAGCAGTTATAACCAAGCAGCTATAACCCAGCAGCTGTAACCTAGCAGTCATAACATAGCAGCTGTATATAGCAGCTACAACCAAGCAGCTATAACCCAGCAGCTGTAATGTAGCAGTCATAACATAGCAGCTGTATATAGCATCTACAACCAAGCAGCTATAACCCAGCAGCTGTAACCTAGCAGTCATAACGTAGCAGCTGTAAATAGCAGCTGTAACCTAGCAGCTATAACTCAGCAGCTTTAACCTAGCAGTCATAGCATAGCAGCTGTAAATAGCAGCTATAACCATGCAGCTATAACCCAGCAGCTGTAACCTAGCAGTCATAACATAGCAGCTGTATATAGC
The DNA here is from genome assembly GCA_035578135.1 of Flexamia atlantica. NCBI lineage: Eukaryota > Metazoa > Arthropoda > Insecta > Hemiptera > Cicadellidae > Flexamia > Flexamia atlantica. The sequence continues at coordinate 2,829,417 of JAQJVK010000046.1, read as the reverse complement.
AGCTACAACCAAGCAGCTACAACCCAGCAGCTGTAACCTAGCAGTCATAACATAACAGCTGTATATAGCAGCTACAAACAAGCAGCTATAACCCAGCAGCTGTAACCTAGCAGTCATAACATAGCAGCTGTATATAGCAGCTACAACCAAGCAGCTATAACCCAGCAGCTGTAACCTAGCAGTTATAACATAGCAGTTGTAAATAGCAGCTGTAACCTAGCAGTCGTAGCATAGCAGCTGTAAATAGCAGCTGTAACCTAGCAGTTATAACATAGCAGCTGTAAATACCAGCTGTAACCTAGCAGTCATACACATAGCAGCTGTAAATAGTAGCTGTAACCAAGCATCTATAACCCAGCAGCTATAACCTAGCAGTCACAACATAGCAGCTGTAAATACCAGCTGTAACCTAGCAGTCATACACATAGCAGCTGTAAATAGCAGCTGTAACCTAGCAGTTATAACATAGCAGCTGTAAATACCAGCTGTAACCTAGCAGTCATACACATAGCAGCTGTAAATAGCAGCTGTAACCTATCAGTTATAACATAGCAGCTGTAAATACCAGCTGTAACCTAGCAGTCATACACATAGCAGCTGTAAATACCAGCTGTAACCTAGCATTTATAACATAGCAGCTGTAAATAGCAGCTGTAACCTAGCAGTCATACACATAGCAGCTGTAAATACCAGCTGTAACCTAGCAGTCATACACATAGCAGCTGTAAATACCAGCTGTAACCTAGCAGTCATACACATAGCAGCTGTAAATAGCAGCTGTAACTTAGCAGTCGTAGCATAGCAGCTGTAAATAGCAGCTGTAACCTAGCAGTCGTAGCATAGTAGCTGTAAATAGCAGCTGTAACCTAGCAGTCGTAGCATAGTAGCTGTAAATAGCAGCTGTAACCTAGAAGTTATAACATAGCAGCTGTAAATAGCAGCTGTAACCTAGCAGTCGTAGCATAGCAGCTGTAAATAGCAGCTGTAACCTAGCAGTTATAACATAGCAGCTGTAAATAGCAGCTGTAACCTCGCAGTTGTAACGTAGCAGCTGTAAATAGCAGCTGTAACCAAGCAGTTGTAACATAGCAGCTGTAACCTAGCAGTTATAACATGGCAGCTGTAAATAGCAGCTGTAACCTCGCAGTTGTAACTTAGCAGCTGTAAATAGCAGCTGTAACCTAGCAGTTGTAACATAGCAGCTGTAAATAGCAGCTGTAACCTATCAGTTACAACATAGCAGCTGTAAATAGCAGCTGTAACCTAGCAGTTGTAACATAGCAGCTGTAAATAGCAGCTGTAACCTAGCAGTTATAACATGGCAGCTGTAAATAGCAGCTGTAACCTCGCAGTTGTAACGTAGCAGCTGTAAATAGCAGCTGTAACCTAGCAGTTGTAACATAGCAGCTGTAAATAGCAGCTGTGACTTATCAGTTATAACTTAGCAGCTGTAAATAACAGCTATAACCTAGCAGTTGTAACTTAGCAGCTATAACCCGCCCGCTTCTGAATATCCGGCCCTTTCGTGTGACCAAATAACCAATTAACGGGGTCCGTTTCTCCACTTGCCTCCAGGATCTCTACCATTAATTACTTCCTAGTTCCTGTTAGTTATAAACTTCCTCAAGTCAGAAAAATAATAACCTCTATAAGTTGCCGATCAATAGCATTTTAAGGCAGACTTTTTTACTATTACACTGTAAAATAGATAAATTTTAATTCGAATACAATGTAATGTGTAATAAATTGATATTTTTTCGCAAATCTGTAATAAGAAATATAGACAACTTTGGGGGAGCCAAGCCGTGTATTATCGTACAATGTATACTTTATTGTACCTCATAATATAAAAAATTCAACGTATGTTCTCTTTTGTATTCTATATTATAATAGAAACCGCATTGACAACTTTTAAGTTACAGGCTAACCCTAGACAATATGAGAACTCTTAAAAAAAGTTTGATGTGACATATATAAGGCATGAAATAATAATGCGAGTCGTGGGTATATTTTTACCTTAGAGTTTTCATGTTTTCCCGGTTTAATATTTGTTTGAAATATCAATGCTTTAAATGATAATAACTAATTTAAATTACGTTTTACAAAATATAGCATCAATGAGTGATTTATACCAATGAACCACCAAACGACCAAGCCCTCTTGTTGCTGTCACACACGTCGTCGCCGGCGCCGCGCTGCAGCTGCGACAGTCGAGGGCGGTCTCCAGTGAAGAGCCTCTCCCAGTAATGACCCATCTCCAGACGGGCTCTCAACAAACGCTGCCCCATCCAGGATTCTTCTCTTTTTAAACGTTTCTAGCCTAATCGAAAGTCAGGCGTGTAAGGCAGCTGGATAAAATAAAAATACGTTATGAAAAGTGCATCTTTAACATTATACAATGAAATGTAATAGCTTTTATTTAAATTTAGATTTTCGTAGCAGTAGTAAATTGTGTGTACTAAAATTGTGTGTAGTAAGATAGGGTAAGGCTCCAACTACCTACTCGTAATCAGTAACATAAGCTGCCGACCCAATCTAAACCACTCCCTTGGGTTAATCATTTTTGGGGTTTTCATTTTTAGGTTTATAACTTTTTTGGGGGAGTGAGTTTGAAGTCGAATGTGCCTAAATGTGTTTAAGTTTTCGTGACGCAGTCTAAAAAATAGTAATTAATTGAATGATTAGGCTATATATAATTATTTGGGAGAAAAAAGGTTTCAATTATTTAGGAAATAGAAAATAAAACATCATCTCGATGAGTTGCAAAATACTTTTTCATAATGGAAAATACATTTTTTTGTTAATTTATCAAGGAATCCTGCAAATTATAATTACAAACTGAAAGAGGTTTTATAATGGGATAGGGAGAACTAATACATAACAATTATTATGATTATTATAATATAGTTTTTCTTACAGCGTAAAGTGATAAATAAAAGCCGCCTGATGATTTAGTAAAGATAACGGTTTTAAATCATGAAATAAATCGTTAGGGCGGATTTACACGGATCGAGTTGGCGGGCGAGTGGCGGGCGAGCCACTATTCTTCCGTTTGACACGTCCGTTGAAATAATTGCAATCTTTCCAGTTGAAATGTGGGAGGGTGCTAAAAATGACCTACTCGACCGCCAACTCGCCCAACTTGACTGGCCGGTCCGACCCGCCGCCAACTCGACCGCCAACTCGCCCAACTTGACTCGCCGGTCCGACCCGCCTGCCACTTCGACCCATGTAAATCCGGCTTCAATCAACAAAATATTATTTATTTTTACTTTAAACTGAAATTATATTTACTCAATAATCAGCTCCTCAAAAGAGGAGGTCAAAGTAATTTAAGAGATGTACTATACAAATGGCCTTCCTATATTCTCATTTACTGACATATTACCTTTCATCATGCCATCAAGATGTAGACTTGTGATCCATCTTGATCAGTTTGTTTTCTTGCCAGCACACCACACACTCGGTCACTACACAATCAATCACTCACATCACGCTCAAAGTTTCCTCTAAGCTTTAAGATAAATCTTACGTGCAGCACTCTTATTTGAATTATCCGATTAAAGCTATCTGTTAACAACATTTGTTATATAAATAAATCGTATTTTATATCGACTATCGGCAATGATTTTTTTTAAGCCTATAAGGTTTCCAGAAATTATGGTAAAATATTTTAGTATATATGGTTTTAGAGGTAAAAATAAGAAATAAGTTTATATAAACATAGGTCCTAAAGTGCTTAGTTTTTCGTCTGTGTGTCTGTTTGTGATTTTTACATATTTAATAATTTATCATGAACCTCTTGACTTATAAACTTCCAACTTCGTATATGAATGACCACTGTTAAGGACTATTTTTAAGAAATATCAAATTTCTACTCTGTACCATTTCAAAATAGTAACTGTTTTTTTTTTCAAAGCTAAATAACTTAAAAACAGCAGATTTTAGAATGATTATACAGGAGTCACAATAAATGCGAAATTTTATCTTATTAACGCTGATATTCAGATTTTAATAATCGAACAAGTGCTAATGGATGAATTTTAAATTTTCCTAATAAAAACATGCATATTTCAGACAGTATATTCTAAAGAACCATGTTTTTACTAAGAAAAGTTAAAATTCCTCCGTTACTAGGAGTCCAATCATGATAATCTTAATTCTACCGTTAATTGTATAAGTTTTGCAGCTTTTTTGAATCTTGTAAACTTTTTATAAAATTTGCCGTTTTTAAGATATTATAATTATAGAATTATGAATAAGATAATATTATTATTATTGTTATTATTATTATTTAATATTAAATAATAATAAGTATAGAAATATCTTTGGAACTAAAACCATTGAAATTTATTTATTTATTTCACCAACGGTTGAAAATATTATGTATTCATATGATTATATAATAATATTATTTGTTATCGATAACTAAAAAAGTACTCTTTTAACTAACCGTACAATACAGTACCCATCACAGGAAAAATATGACAATAATTAATTTATTTTCTGTTGAGCACAATATTAATTCATATGTGTAGTATAATTATTGGCAATAAATCTACGATATAGTTATAACGACTAATTTTGAAGTTTAAGAAAAATAGGCTACATATAATTAGGAAGTTTTTTTTTTATAGAGAACACTCATGATATTACTTTTTGTTCCCTCCAACTTGTCGTAAAACATTAAAGGAAGAAAGTATTTTTGCAAATATGCAACCGCTGTGCCAAGACACCAAGATTGTTGGAACTGAAGGTAAGGACAATTTCATTTTCTACGTGTAAGGGACATTACTTGCGATTCCCTTCAAAGTAATCGGTTTCGTATGTGTTAATTGTGCCTTCCAGTTCCTTGCACTCCCTTGTACCTTTCGCCTTGCATTGAAAGTTATACATTTGTATTAGCGTTAGCAATTTTTCTTTTTATTAAAGGGCTATTTCAACATTTTTTGAAATTTGAATGCTTTGCTAAAAAGGGTTTCAATTTACTTTTTGTTGAAGTCTTTTCCTTAACAAACATTTTTGTTAAAGGAAAACTTGTAAGACATTTACCTCACAAAACGTAAAATCTTTAATATAAATGATTAATATAAATTACTCAATTCAATTCAATAGTCCCAGATATTAAGTTTTTTTTTATTTTTATTCTAATGCATTTACAAAAGCAATATTATTTTATACACTATTATACTATAACAATCTTGGAATTAATTGAATTAAATTGTTATAGATATAAAAATTCATTAATTAATTCTAAAAATAATTTGGAAAACGTCTCCTTGATGGCAATGAATTAATAAAAAGCACATATAAAATTTTAATGTTAATAATAATTGTAAAAATGAAAATGGCATCAGTTGTAAAAAAAGCATCCTAATATCAAAACTTGAAACAAAAATCATTTAGAAGGTAAATTTTAAAGATATAAAACTATTACTTTGCTGAACCTGAACTTAAACTTTGGTTTTTGCACCTGTGCAACGATTAAGAGGAGTTGAGAAAACAGTATGGCACTTTTTATCCACTTTTTATCACTTATTATTTAGTATACCTAATTTAGTATTTTATATTAACAAATGCTTAAAACATTGGTTGAATTACGAGCGTTTTAATCGTTTACACTTAAGGCTTTATCGTTTGCACTTAAGGCACGTTTCTTCAAGGCTTTAACTTTGAAGTACAACCATACAGCTCTAATATTATATAATTATTATATAATAGTATAGTATTAATGTTATATTATATTTTAATAATAAATAACAACTAATAAATTATTACATACATAAAGAAATAAACACAAAACATTCCTTGTTCTTAGGTCATCTCACGATTTTTTATCTATTATTATGTTCATTCTTAATGGATGGAGAATCTTTTAATAATTATTGAACAACTTCCAACTTAAAGGTTATAGCGTTAGTGATTGGTGAAAATATGATTGGTACAAAGAATTGCATTTTCGTAAAGAGAATGATAATTGGAGAATTATACAAAAGCTTACACAGCTGGAAATATGTGAATTATTATATTATATGAATATATGAATTTATTATATATGAAACATAACATATTGTGACCAACTCCACCTCCCTCCATAGGCAGACCCTCTTCATTGTTTTTATGTATATTTTTAACAGAGTTAAAAACTCAAAATGAGTCCTTAAATTGTCTAATTACTTACTTTATTTTCTGTAAAGTAAAACATCCATAGGCTACATGGACCAAAAATATATTTACGGTCAATTATTTTCAAAATTTAAATGTTATCGTCAGCTAAATTATATGGAACTCTTAGGTAACGGCCTCGTTTATCCAAAGCACCAAATATTTTATTAACTCCCTCTCAGAATTAGATGCTTCATAACATTATTAATAAAGCAAGTTAGCGACGGATCTAAATTAAATTATTTGTAAAAATATAATGACATCAATTTTTGGATTAGATGATGATTAAATTTAGAGTTATTTTGTATAGAACAGGCTGCACTTAAGAAGTCGCAATGTTTTGTTCGATATTTTAACATTAGCATAAGATAAAATGGATGTTCACATTTTGGTATGAGAAAAAACTTTATGAACAAACGTTTAATAACGAGTTGGTGAATCATGTCGTATATTATTAACAAGCTATAACATTAAATTTCTCTTTAGCTTTACAAAACTATAGGAGAATTATAACATATTTTTAAACGTATTGATTGTGAACCGTGCGTAGGAAGAAGCTATCGAGCTCCTTGTACACTGCAGTTAGTCATGGAACGCCTTGCAACTCAACGCTATTTTTCAGATTATTATTGGTAATTTCTTCAACTTCCTGAAGAAGAGAATAAGGTAAGGTAACTTTTTCATTTTGCCTGATGTTTCTGTACAAGTCGGGGAACGGTTGATTACTCGAAGTTTGAGCACCTTCACTTTGTTTATATCGCCACTTTGCGTTACGTTTCTTTCCTGAGTGTTTTTAAAAAGTAATAAATGAACTTTTAAAATCATGATTTCATATCGTTGATTCAATTATAGCCCCTTGATTTTTTTAACCTGAATGCTGAGTGTGTATATTTGAATTATTTTGGTAAATCTATAAAAATTTTGTGTGCATCATCAAAGATAGGCCTAGCTTTTGAGGCTAATGCTCGCATATTTCGATACAGTTTTTGTTGAATCAGTTTCATTATTAATAAACCAATTACGCGGTTTAGGGTGCAAAACATTAGACGAAAAGAAATAGACAACTAAGAACATATGCTGTGAAAAAAACTCCTTTGATTTTTAAGTAATTATTATGGAACATTAATCCCGACAAACACTGTTTTATGTAAAGTTCTAAGATATAGTTCGGTGTGTGTATATATATATTTACTGACATTAAGAATAAATAAATAACATCATGAGGTAAAATAATAAATGGTTGACTTAGTAATTCAAATTACTATAATTGGACTTAAATTTCTATTTTATAATGTTAATAGTTTCAGGGTTTATTTAAAATTTATCTTTATTTACAAACGTTTTTATTTCCTATTATTTGTTTTCAGTTCATATGATTTAATATAGTATACATCCACATACAAGAACAGCACAAAATTTATTCGACTTATCTATTAATTTAACCTAAGCAAGAATGTAAGCAAGAACGTGATCATAATATGTAACACCTCGGCAGTCGCAGCAGAGTACAAACGATAAGCAGTTTATACGATGGGTAAGAAACAATTTATGGCTCCAAAGTACGGTAACTAAACCAGTTTGATTTTTATTATCTTGGTTTTAAACATTCACAACATCCCCTACTATGTTAAGAGTTACAATTAAAAGAATGCCAGGTTTTTACCTAAAATATAACCATATTAAAATTACCAAACTATGGTCTTGCTATATTATCAAGAACTCTAAAATCCTTAAGAGTAAATGTATTGATTTTATATTATATATATCCTTAAAAGTTTGAGTTCAAAATAAAAGTAATCTATTAAGTTTAGTTAGTTTTGCTTTTATACATTTGAAATTTATGGTTAATGTTTTTCTTATTGCTTTTGTTTGCCAGTTACTATACCAAAAGTTTAGCCTTATTTATGATTCGAAACGATGATTCGCTAGTGAAAAACATTCTCAATATTAAATAATATTTTCATTCTATTTCAAACTTATAAAAGTCAGGGTTGGGATCGTTAAAAGTATATTGCTATTGAACAGGTGTTTCGCTTGCGTGCTCCAGCATAAAGCACTACACATCTCGGACCTGCTGCGCCAACACGGGTCTCGCCGTGCATACGTAGGGCACAAACTGCTGCTCTTGCAATCGGGGCTGAATCATGGCACCGTGGTAAAAATTTAATATTGAATAGAGTAAATAACTTATTTTTTTGGAGTATTCGGGGAAAAAGATTGGGAAATTAAAATTATCACTGATCGAAATGGCTTTCTTAAATTGTTTAAGATGTTGCAAAGTGAAATTGAATATATATATGCAAATATAAACCTGTTAGATAAAAAGCTGTAGCTAAAAAATAAGTTCTGAATGGAAGATTTGAACATATGTTTACGATTAATTATGTACATTCTTGATGGTCAATTATATTTATATTATATGATTTATATTCACTAGGACATAACGGTAAAATGTGGTGGATGAATAACATAGCTATTGCACGGCTTAGAATCTTCGGGCTGTCTATATGTTCACTATGCACTTATTCAATAGTGAATAAGTGCATACATACACACATACTACATGTAAACTTAAAATGCCTAAACATATTTTATGTGGTCGTCCATCTTAAAATTTAAATAAAAAAAGTTAAGATGATTTAGAAAATATATTTGAGTTAGATTCTTTACAACGTTTTTGCCTAGTTTATAGCCTCAATAAAGCAAAACCTATACGAAAACCGAGTTAAAATATAGGCTACGAAAATTACGTTTTTGATATAGAAAAAAAACATGTTATGGTTACTTACAGATTTCGTTTGTGGGGTTTGCATGTAAAACATAGGTGTATATTTACCTTTGCGGATAGGTCATCATTTATAATCGTTTAGGCTTTTAGTTTATAAGTACATTATTTACAATGCTTTAATCAAATACATTTGAAAATAAATTTATTAAATATTTTAAACGGCACTTACTTTATAAAATTAATAAATTTATAATCATAAACAAAAATATTTGTAAGGATGTCGATGTTCTCGATTTGGATTACTTGGTATCCAAGCAATAGAAATACATCCATGCAATGTACCAATGTAGATATATCACTGAATTATGTTTTTTCTAAACGGGCGTAAGAGCATTTTTGGTGGTTTTGTACTCTACACAACTAGATACATAGTTTTTTTTATTAAAGAGCGATTCTATAATGAGTTTTTCTACAGCAGAAATCAGCATAGTATTTCTATGATTTTGTTTAAAAGGACGTGTGTTAGCATTACATTATATGGCGTTTTTGAACGCCTTGAAACAATTCTAAAAGGTCGTAAATATATTTTTACTCCTTTGTCTTGCTCTGAGCATATTATTAATTGCTTACTTATTATAATTAATAAACATAGAATATTTTTCAATAAACATATATATATATATATATATATATATATATATATATATATATATAATAGTTTCCCTTGGAAATTATTGTTTTGGTATCTCATTGAATAAGATTTTTTTAAAGATGATATTTTTACATTTTAAAGTTTTATAACTCAATCATGGATAAGATACAAGGATAAAAATTTTTAATCCGGCTTAGATTGTCAATTTCTCCATGATGCCTTCCGGAATTGTTTGTCAATTATAAACAGGTTAATATACCTTGTGACGTCAGCAATTCCAATAGTACAACATTTGTTGACTAGTTTCGGCTAAAACGTAGCCATTATCAAAACTGAAGAACGTTATTTCATTCAATGAATTTCGTCAAAAAGTCTAAAATTTCACAAACGACACAATACAACATAAAATTACAACACACGTTTCAAATAGATTGCCGGCTGGCACACATCACTGACAGCAGTCAGTGTTAGCCGAATCTAGTCAGCAAATGTTGTACTATTGGAATTGCTGAGTAGAAAACCCCCGCATCCATCCCCGCGATTTGATTGGTCGGGGATGGTGCCCGGGGGGGATGACGTTATGGTTTCGAGTCTTCTGATTGGTTGATAGGAGATTACGTCATGGAGAAGACCACATTTCTTCAAAGATGACGACCCCAATGTCAACCACGTGTTTTTGGCGTTAATTTTTAGCTTTAGCGGATATAATTTTGTTATTTATTATTAAATTTATGAGAGGAAGAAGGAATAAGAGTGGTTTTAAACAATATTTATTTGTTTGTATTAGTAAGAAATGAAACTAATCCTCAATATGTGACTAGAAATAAATAATTATAATTTTAGTTAAAATAATATAAGTTGGTTTTAAAATAATGAATACCTGATTGTAGAGAGGAGTGTAGAGTTAGTGAAGACATGATTGTGAATGACCTGTGTTCGTTTTACATATCACCCGGAAACCACATATCACTTTATCGTAAGTGTTTGTCGCGTTCCGAGCTATCGCTCTCCCTATCATATCCTGTCCGCCGTACAAGGAATTGAATGCTTGACTTGTTAATTCCTCCTGTATAAAAGCTGGCTTTTAAAATGTAACCATTGTAATCTTCTGAAACTCATGTTTTACAAGATACATGTTAACTTCACTTCAGTTTCATCTGTTCAATAAGGTAAGTAACCTGTTTTTATTTTGTTAGTTTTAACTTTGTTCAATCAGGTGAGTAACCTTTTTTATTTTATTAGCTTGACGTTGAAATATGTTTGAGTTACCAAAACCAAAGTTTACTGTGAAATTTTAAAATAAAATATTGCTACTTCTTAGTTGAGCTTTGAAGGTAACAAAATAAATACACAAGTTAATTAACAACTGAGGTTTATTAATTCTCATAAGTCAATTACTATTTGTCTTAATAAATAGATCTATTTAAAACATAACATGTAATACCGGTCAGTTAAATATATGTGCTCAAATAATTTTGAAGATAGGTCTTAAAATATAAATTGAATCAGTCCATTTAAACATTAATAACTTATCAATTAGGTATAAACAACAATTGGACATTTATTTAACTTGAGTTTTGCAAGTGCAATATTAAACAGGATAAAACATTTAATAATTTATGGTAATCTATATAGTCTATGAGACAATATTTAGCGCTGGTTTAGGCCACATGAGATAAAATTTTAATATAAACAAAGGAAAAAGTAAAATAATGAGCAAAAAATTTATACAATAAAATAACAATAAAATAATAAACAACAATTGGACATTTATTTAGCTTGAGTTTTGCAAGGGCAATATTAAACAGGATAAAACATTTAATAATTTATGGTAATCTAATATAGTCTATGAGATAGAATTTAGCGTTGGTGTAGACCACATGAGATAAAATATTAAACAAATGACAAAGTAAAACAATGAATAAAATACATAAACAATAAAATAATAAACAATAATTGGACAATTATTTAACTTTAATATTAAACAGAATAAAACACTTAATAATTTATGGTAATCTATATGGTTTATAAGACAGAATTTAGCACTTGTGTAGGCCGAATTAGAATTTAGAATAAGGTGATAAAATATTAAACAAATGACAATGTAAAACAATAAATAAAATACATAAACAATAAAATAATAAACAATAATTGGACAATTATTTAACTTTAATATTAAACAGAATAAAACACTTAATAATTTATGGTAATCTATATGGTCTATAAGACAGAATTTAGCGCTTGTGTAGGCCGAATTAGAATTTAGAATAAAATGATGAGATATGTCTATAGACCAAAGATTTTAAACACTAAAACTTGTTTTTGGAGTATAGGCCGTCCATATTTACAAAAATAAAAAATAAATTTTAAAACTAGAATAAAAAATGATTAAAATTTGACTTACAGTGAAATTAAAACTTGAATAAAATAATGATTAAAAATAAGACTTTAAATTTAGAAATATTTAAATATATATATTGTACTTAGCGGTAAACAGGACCCTACATATAGGACACCTGCCTATCCCCTCTATACATGGGGCACAAAAAGTGTGCCCGCATGGTATTAGTACAACGGAGGGCCTATACTCCATACATATGGGGCATTCTGGCCCATCACCAGCTACCTCGGACGGGGTGGAGGGTCTTACATTGTCCTCAATGTTATAAACCTCCACCCCATTGTCATCGGCGAAGCTTCTAAATCTGGCGTTGTCAGATTGAAGCGTTTCTAATGTGGGCCTTTGGAATTCCATCCATATGGTTGCCGCCAGCCCCCTCTGCTGCCCAGTACTAGTTCTTGCTAAGAAATAGCTGACAAATGCCAGCATATTCCTTAGCATAGTCTGCCACCGCCGCAGGATATTTACTCCCCGCACGTCAGCCCAGTCGCACTCTTCCTCGGGTGCTGTCTGTAATAACACATACAAATAAGTAAAACTATCGCTTAAATTTGTTTTATTTGTGAAAAATATAAACTGTAACCATCAGTCGAGACCAAAAATCAAAACATTTTTCCTGATGTGCTTGACTTAAGGAATAATACATCTGCTGATAAACAATTATTATTTTTTAACTATATTTCCTTCGATAACATTATAATTACTGTTTAATATGATTAAAATAATTAGTTGTTGTAAAATAATTATGTGGATATTATAGGCAATACTTATCAAAACAAAATAATGCAATTTAAAAATAAATATTACAGGTTTTGAAATTAATTATTCTCGAATTAAAATTTATAACTTACATGAATCAGGTGATCCACACGGTTCATCACCCGTCGAATTGCGAGGTTGTCCTGCATACTGAATCCTCCCGAGAGCTGCAACACCCCGCAGCAATGGCCGCACAGACCCCAGAAGTTCCTCTGATCATAGGCTGCGCTAGCAGCAGCAGCATCAGGGGCGACGGAAGCTTGTTGTGGAGATTGTGCTGACGTGCTGGGGGTGGCGACGGAGGCGGACCGCTGGGGAGGTTGTGTTGATGTGCTGGGGGTGGCGACGGTGGCGATGGGGGCGACAGAGGTGGCTGGGGCGATGGGGGTAGTGGAGGCAACGGGAGCGGCACCCTGAACTGGTTGAATCTGAAAACATACATTTTTTGTGTTAGTTAACCAACTAACTATTGCAATAAATAATAGAGTCAAATCTTTTGTATTATTTAATTGATAATTATAATAAATTGTATATAATATTATATCATTCTCTCTTTCTTATTATTTTTTTAATATAAAAATTTCCCAAAAATATATAGAAATAAAATTTTATAGAATGATTTGTGATGTTTTTTTTTCTCTTTTGTTAAAAGAAATATATATGAATGTTTTTAAATATTAATAAAAAATCTTACAGGGTGATCTGTGAGGTTTTGGAGCGCTTGACGAGGGCGCTGGGGTGTCCGGAACGCGAACACATCCTCCTCCTCCTCCTCACTGTCCACGATGTTTTCAGCACAGTGGAGGGCCGCTCTTGACAAGTTGAGCGGCCTTTGTTGCTGTTGTTGCAGTTGTTGTTGCTGTTGTTGCTGTTGCTGTTGTTGTTGTTGTTGTATGCGTAGCATTTCCTGCTGAAGCCGCTGCTGGAAATTCTGGCGAAAGAGCCTGCTTCGCAGAATGCTTGGTGATGATGGGGAAGGTTGTTGTTGTTGTTGTTGTTGCTGCTGCGTGTGTTGGATTACAGGTCCTCTTCTCTCCGTGGACGCTACCGATGAAGCTGGTACTGATCGCTGCATCCAAGTCGGAAGCACGCGTTGAGGAGGAGGAGGAGGAGGAGGAGGAGGTGAAGTTCCAACTGCTGAGCCTGATGTTGATGGCTGTTGCTGCTGCTGCCGCTGTTGCTGCTGCTGCTGTCGATCCCGTGGAGACTCGATCCCTTGGAACAGGGATCGAAACCGACGTCCGAGGTGGATCGGCAGAAGCTCCACAGCTTCTCTGAATTCTACTAAGGTGCGGTCAAGGTCGGCCTCGATATCCCTCTGTAAGAAAATATAGCTGTGTTATTCTATTTAGTCATTTAAAGTATAATGTAAATGTAAAATTATGCATTTTAAAATAAAATAGTAGAAAGCCTATCCTTTGATCCCCAACAAGCGCTCTTACTTGAAATATATTTGAGCTTTTATGGAGGTATAATTTGTGTATATGTATTTTTGTTGTTACTTTTTATAAAGGTTTATAGTTATTGGATATTATACTTTTATATAAAAATTTACTTAATTAAATTATCTTTTTTTTTATAAAAATTTGGTTAAATGGTCACCCTCTGTAAGAAAATATAGCTATGTACTTAATTAAATTATACTAAATTATCTTTTTTTCAAAGTTGGTTAAATGGTCAGTTAATGACAATCAAAATAGGGGATAGTTAAAGCGATTATGTTGTAAATGTTGATATAAACTATAAAATGTTTGATTTATTTTTGGTACATATAATAATAATATTATTCTCGCTATAATTGTATACATACCGAAGGATTATTAAACAGGATGACGAGCCTTTCTAGACATTGGCTTACACGTGTCCATTCATCCCTGTACTGTTGATCCACTCTTTGCAGCTCACGTGTTACCAGTAGTGTATCTAAAGCACTTTGTCGGATGCGGTTGAATATGTGCTGTCTGGCGTTGTCGTCTCTTTCGATGTCCGTGTCGTCATCACTGTCTAAGATTAAAAGACTTTCATCCTCCTCCTCCTCCTCTGGTTGTTGCTGAGAGGACTATAAACATATGAAACAAAAAAATTATAAATTGGACCGTTAAAAATAACCGATAAAATATTTAGACGACAAAGTGGAAGTTAAAAATTAATTTAATAAGGTTTTTAACTGAATAAATGAAACAAATATTTATAAAATTATCATACATAATATTTAGGTTGAAAATTCACAGATAAACCCTGATATAATAAACATTTAATTTATTAAAAATAATCGTATATTTATAAAATGATCATAAGGAAAAAGATCATCTCCATAGTTATGTTTTGTTTTTAAACGTGATTAAAAATGAATAATCATATTTTTAATACAAACTGGTTTTAATTTTTGCCAAATTCGTATAACTTTCTTTGAAATATTATTTAAACAGTTAGTTTTTGTTTTAGTTTTAGCAAGTTTTTGTTTAAGTTTTGAAAGTAATAAATACCTGATTGTAGGGGCGTATGGCGACACAGCAGGTCACCACGGCGATGAGGAGCATCAGCGAGAAGCGAGCTAAGTAAGAAGACATGGCTGGTGAATGAGACATGCAGTAACGACCCACCGCTTAAGTAGCAGCGACAGCGGAAGGCTGTTATCTGCGGTCCACCTCAACTGTGTCACTGTACTTGTCTTATCAACGGCTTGATTAAACAGGTTTGGTTTGGTTGTGTTTTTATTTATGACCCAAATTTCCACATTGCACAACAAAATCATATGATAAGTATACTTTGACTCAATATTAACTTTATTTTAGTTGTAGTAAATGTACATTTGTTGTTTTAAATTTAAAATCATCATTTCGGAGTGCTCAATTTCCACACCACGGTAGGTATCCTTAGATACCAGGCCGTAAGAGCATGGCGCGTTTTTTATTATAGTGAGTTTCCCCAGTAGGCCTAATCTCACTCTTTTGGAATTTTTGTTTTTATTTCTCATGCACTCTGGGCCGTTCGAAGGTGTAGCCTAGAATTTTCTAAGTTCTAGACGCCACAGTCTACTAAGCCCTTGTTTTACATTCACACCGGGCATTTCAAAGGAGTAGTTCACGTTCTACTCAAACCTGAACGCCTCAATCTACTAAGCTCTAGTTTTACATTCACACCGGACTTTGAGTCCTTGTCTGTGGCAGACGCAAGAAATCTTTTTTTACAACAGTTAAGTCAACTTGCCATCCACATATGGACTCACCAGGGGTTAGCCCTGTCAAAACGTGGGTGTCTGTCCACAGAAGAAGCTTTCAAGACTCAGCCTTACTAACTTCTCACATTCACACAGTGGGTCACATTTGTCTGTGGCAGACGCAAGAAATCTTTTTTTACAACAGTTAAGTCAACTTGCCATCCACATATGGACTCACCAGGGGTTAGCCCTGCCAAAATGTGGGTGTCTGTCCACAGAAGAAGCTTTCAAGACTCAGCCTTACTAACTTCTCACATTCACACAGTGGGACACATTAGATCTGGTTTAGATGATTTTAAATTTTTAATAGGAATTACTCAAATTTTGCCAGAAAAAGTGACCATCTTTATTATAGATTTGTAATTTTAACGTGATCAGAAAGAAATTTTCCACTTACATTCTGATACAAAGCTATATTTAACCAGTCTACTTTATCTGAAAAATCATGAATAAAAGATTCTGATAATAGTCCTTGTCTCTCACTGATAGTAGACCAACACTCAGGTGAGAAACAAGGTGCAAATTCTCTGAGGACATCTTCATTAAATTGATTATTTTGTAAAAGTACTAACCAGTCCACTTTATGAGCATACATTCTAAGCAAATCAATAGAAAAATTATAATGTTTTGATAAGAGGTCCCAATTAAGAAATTTGTCAAATCTAATAATAAATTTATCGTTTAAAACACCTACCGGCTCTTTTGGCTCTGAGGATAGAAGATCCCAAGCAGTTGCATCCATCGTTGACAGTAACGATCTGGTTAGTTTTTTGGATTAAATTTCAACTTATAAAATATTTTAGCACTGCGTAAAGCACATTTACCCCCACCGCCACTGTGTTGTGGCAGAATACAATCAATGTTTAAATTTGAAGAACGAGGAAAAGATTCTTCAATATCATACACATTAGAATGAAACTTTTTTAAAAATTCTACCTTTTCACTTCCTTTGGTGTATAAAGCCGCAAAAGGCTTACAAAGAGTGATAATCAATGACTCATCATAGGGAATACCCTGATCATCCCAATCTATGAAATGAAAATATTTCGTCAACCATCGAGCTGACCGTAACATTTTACTATTCAAAAGAGATTTACTGAAAGGTGCATCGAAAATTAATTGTGTTTGAAAATATTTATTTACAATGACAAACTCTTTAACAATAAATGTATTATGATTATCTTTGAAACCATGAAACTCAACTACTGCCGAAGTAGCTGCAGTTATTGTTGCTGCTGCTGTGGTGGTTTTTGATGTTTCCACACTAGCCATTTTTTAAAAAATAAAACTTCGTCGACTAGTTTATTAATAAAATGTGTAGGCAAACCTTCTGGAGGGATAGCGTCGTCTTCCTCTTCAGCAATTAATATACGATTTATGAAAACTCGAATAAGGTGTTCGTTACTAAATAATTCAATTAGATACTTCTTTATCTCGTGAAGGCTACGGATGAACTGAGCCCATTCGTCACAGTTAAGCAAAATAACTCGTTCCCTATCATGAATTGAGACATATAGGTTACCGAACACCTGTCTTATTCTTAATGCACACCCCTCCTCATTTGTAATATTATATCGTTCTTTAGTATCACCGACCAAACAGGATGTAATATGATCAAAATGAACAGCTAAATCGTTAAAAGTATTAAAAGGCCAAAATATGTAACTTTTTCCGGTTTTAAATAATACACCTACTTTATTGTCTAGATTTTCAAAATATCCGACCACTACAAATTTAGAATAATTTTTATCTAAATAGAAAATATTTTTTTAAAAAATCTCCCTTATCTGGTCTTGAGGAAGAGCTATTGTTTCATTTTTTCTTTTGGGTTTAGCTTTTAATGATTTTACAATCTTACCTGCCTCATCCTCTGGAATTGAAATATTAGCAGCAAAAGGAGATACAATCGGTGTGTTCACAAACTCCATTACTTACAGACTGAATGAAATATTTTTTATTATAAACGTTATATCCTCCCCTCCACTATCCATTTACCCCCACCATTTCATCCTCCTTCTTCATCATCATCATCATCATCATCATCATCATCATCAAAATAATAGTCATCATCATTTTCGGATGATGTAAAACTACAATAAGATGAAACATCTTCCTCACTATCTGATGATGATGAGATATATTCAATATCTGATGAATCACCACACCAATCTATCTCGTTTTCTAACTCTTTACCAATTTGCATAATTTGAGTTGATAGATGATTTAATAAATGGTATTTTAAACTACTGTATTTATACACATTAAAAGGTGCTTTTTTACTTACTCCAGTATACACCGTACGTCTTAATTTATGTTCCATTTTAAAAATACAATAAGTATAAAACCGTAATCCTATACCTGCATAATCAGTCATGCTATTACACATTTCTGCCAATTCCTTTTCAGTATATTCCTGTTTTAGTTGGGATTTTGTAAAGAATTCTAGCGTTAAAAAGTGCACATTTGCAAGATCAATTGTATTGACAGGATTTGATCCATAAATTTTATGTTTTCTAATTAAAATCATGTCTTCGTCAAATAAATTAAGTTCAATACATACCAAACTAGACCCGCCATCTTCACTTCCTGACACATTAACTATATGATGTTTACTTACCGCTCTCTCCATATTGACTAACAAAAGTTCAGCAAGTTGTTTGATTTATCTAACTAGTCATCGTGAGAATTTCATCGAGAATTTGTAATGCTTGAAACCGGTACATACCCACGTGACAACATATACATGTATCAACCACATCCTTACAATCCATATCCCTACTTTCAAAACATTCTTTATAATGTGAAAAACCATTAGAATTTGGATTCGTTCTAACAGTTAGACTATGATTGTTTATAAGATGTTTAAGCTGGTTCAATATATTCAACACCTCAAGTTTTTTTAAAAGAATGTTTCTATCTGAAACCACCCTAAAGGCCGGATGCTCTTCAATTTCACGTAGTGCGTCCATGATGAAAGATAAAGAGCAACTGATGAAAAATTATGCTCATATTTTTGATAACTATTGCGACTGTTAAACAGTAATTTTTCGAACATCCCCCGTAATCGGTGTGTATGAATAGTAACTATCGTGAATGATTAAACAATACGCCCACGTATTGGGTGGAAACGGTGCATTTGTTAGAATATCTAGTCTCACTTCCACAGGTCCGGTTTTAATTGAGTCATCTTGTCTAGAACAATCTATGACGTATAAAGGACATTTTGATTTAAAATTTTCATAGTCTAAAATAGGCGACCCCGGTTTGTTATAATACGAGCTATAAAATCTCGCGTACATATCATAAAACAAAGAAATATTTCCGCGAATATTATCGTAGGGATAATAATTTGAATTTAAATATAGTTTTACATCCGTTAGGTCACAAGAGTCAAATTGTGACATATCTTTTGTGATAATATTTTTACGACCCGTTTGAAACGCCAAAACTATGAATCTGGGTTTTTCCAATTGGTTTGATGTACGAAGACTCCATGACATAGAGTTTGTTGCAGGAATATTGGGATATTCGTGTAATTCCCAACTTCTAAACGGAACATGAATAATCGGATCTTTCTCAACATATTTTAATAGTCTTAATTTTTCCGTATCATTAACTTGAATGTGAGGAACTCTCCAGAAAATTTTTGAAATTTCTAAATTAACAGTACCGGCTTCGGTTGTAATTACAGCATTATCATTTGTTGCCGATCTCAATAGAATGAGTTCTTGTTTCACGTTCACCAAAATTTTCCTATAATCTTCAGCGAATCCGAGTAAGAGTTTTAAGGGTACCGAGTAAGTAAAATCATTATTTTTTATTGATGTACCAGGTCCGAACCAACAGGCATTTTTCAATATATTTTGTTCATTCTCATGAAAAGATATCAAGTGTTTTAATGTGGTCGTAATACCAACGTTTCTAGTTCGATCAATTTCTTTTCCAGATATTTCATACCGTATTTCTTCAAATAAAAAAGCCATAGCGTTATTTATCAATTTAACGTCCAAGTTTGTGACATTGTCAGCTTTTTTCCCACTAACTTTACCTTGAATCACGAGGTAACTGTCAAACGGGGCGGTAAGAATGTCTGCTTGTAAAAGAGGAATTCTAATTTCATCGTTATTTTTAAATGTTGTCGAAGCATACGGTTGGTGGGCATGGAATTCAAAACTCGTAATTAGATCGTCAAACTCAGCACGATCATAGATTGACAAAAGAGCCATTTTTCAAAACTTTAAATCCTAAAGAGCGTAAAAATTTAATACTTTTATGACTTAATTCGGCAACGTTCTTTTTGGAACTGATTTGTTGCGCGGCACTTTTCTCTCTAAATATTAACCCCATTACGAAGATGTAATCTAACTGTTATACGTTCCCCGCGGAAATTCACCAACTTATTTTCTTGATCTTTCAAAACTATTGTTAGGTTGTTGATCCTTTGACTGATGACGGGTAAATAAATGATTTGCTTGGGAATTTCTATTATTTTATAACCCGGGGCAACAGTAGGAAAAAACTCATGAATTATATGTCCCTCGATACCATTTGAAAATGATCCACGCGTTACATTACATTCAACTCGAATAGAATTAACGCGAATAATATCTACTGGTAACTCCGATATATGTTGCTTATTTTCCTCATATACATTAGCTTTGAATCCCAATAGTTTTCCAATACTATCCTCTTTGGAAAAATCAATTTTCTCCGAGCAACATATTTCAGCTTTTAAAGTGTTATTATTAGGTTTAAGACTGAACGTTACATTTTTAGGCAGATTTAAAAGTATATATTTTTCAATATCCTCAATCTCATATGAACCCTCAGGAATAATTATTTCCTTATTATTATTACCATAATAAAATTTGTCATTCAACCCTGTTTCGATGTTCGGAATTGAATTAAAAGTTGTCAAATCTATTAGACCGAGTTCCCATTTTCCAGAGCTGGCATCTATAGGAAATGATAAATTGTGTGATATAACACTATCTGTTCCTGTTAAACTGAACATTTTTTGAGAGAAACTTTAAACACAAATGTCCACAAATAACTGAGGAGATATTTTGTTCCTTTTCATAATTATAATAAATCTCACAATCTTTAAAATACTTTAATAACTCCGGTGGGGGTTTTAAATTTCCAAAACTATCATAATAATATACCTTTTTATCCACCTTCTTAAAACATACCCAATGGGTCCCGGTTCCACTTGCAGAGTCCAAGTTTACAATCATCGATTCATATTTTCTTGGGCGTAAAGGTAGCATATCCCGCATATAAATTCCCCTAAAATTAGGTATTTTTAATAACTTTGCATATTTGAGTAATTCGAAATTAGAAAGAGCCTTTACCGGGATCTTGACGTTTTTTTTTTCTTCGTCTTATGTTTCTTTTTCCTACCTGCACCAGATGTTTTTCTATATGGTCTCAGATATAATCCTTTCCCTTTACGTTTAGGTCCTCGTTTCTTCTTCCTTCGCCCTCCACCACTGCCACCGCCAAATTTACTCTTCGTCTTCATAGCTGTTGTAACCGCCCAAGCTGCGGTTTTCTCTCCTAATGATGCGTCTGAAGCTTTAAATCTTTTCCAAGCACGTTCTGCCAATTCCTCGTCAGCACGTCTTCGACTGCTTGAATCTTTATACCTAGAATATACTATGTCGTGCGCTTTACAAGCTTGATCCAATTTATTTATTCCAGGATCCCCTCTAGCTAATCTTTCTTTTAATCTCGTTCCAGGCCCACAGTACTGATAACCTCCCGGCAGATGTAACTCGATAGGTAACAAATCAATAGCCTTATTAATCACAGAAGAAATAAAACCTCCACCTCTTACAACCTCCCGCTTACAAATGATAGGTTTTCTCTTGGTCCTGGTCATTTTTAACAAACTCACCGTATGAACTCCAATATAAAAATGTTAAAGTTATAAATCAAGATAAGATCTTTATAATTATTTATTAGGCTGTAATATTAAGAGGCTCGATTCACCATCATCATCATTATCATCTTCAATAATCTCTTCCTCATCACCATCATTTTTCTTTTTAATTGGTGGCTTAACAGTATCTTTAATACTCTCTTTCTTACCATCACTTTTTTTATTTTTTTCTTTCTTTTTAATTGGTAGCTTAACAGTATCCTTAATACTCTCTTCCTTATCACTTTTTTTAATTTTTTCCTTAACATTATCCTCAATAGATTGCTTAACGTTTTCTTTAATAGGTAGTTTAAACAATTCTTCCCAGTTTAAATAGTCATCCTTCCCTGCTTGAGGAAGAATAGCTGCTCTACCCAAATGTTTTTGATTAATATAGTTAAAAATATAAGTACCGAATTTCTTTAGTTGTTTATCATGATAATCCTTATTACTTGCTATTAAACCTTCACACTTAACTGTTCTAGTATGTAACTCATTTAATTCCATTCGTTGTTTTACAAGATTAGTTGTGATCGGAGTATGTTCTTTAGAGCAATACTTTTCTACAAAACTCTTTGTAGCAGCATCAAAATCATGTGTAGGATCAACCAAATTGTTTATTCGCTTATCATCTGCATTGTATCCATTTTTATCATACATTAAACACAAACGTTTAAGTGATTGTAGATTCACAGCATTATCATCATAAATGGGGTCACCCAAATTTCTTAAACGTTTCCTTTCGAAATTTACACTTTCCTTATCACACGGTATTACTCTTGTATCTACATACGACTTAGTGGTTGCATCCTGTGGAGCAACAGGTTCTCCCAAATTTTTCAATATTTTACCATCAATATCAAAATTACCATCAGAAGTCAATTTGAAACCGTCTCCTTTTGGACCTTTGAGATCTTTCTGGTCCGATTTCAGGCTACGTCCAAACTTGTCTATTGTCATTGTAATAATGCTTTAAACCTACTATTTCCACTACCTTTTATAAAGCCAGCTTCCCGTAATTCCTCTATGATGCTTAAAATTTCATTAGCATGTACTTTATTTCCGGTCTCTGTAGACATTGTAATATATAAAAGTCGATCAACCAACTCATTAGGATTATCCCAATGTATAATATCCGGAGACTTGGTATTTTTCCATGTCATAAAACCTTTACCGCTTGTCGATCGAAGAAGTAGTGGTTTGATAATCTTTGTATATTTTGTACCTCTATTTGCTTTAATCCTTCCGTTTGAAACATAATCCTCCCTGTGAGCATTTGTTGCGAACAGTATACTTTTATAGGCTTTAAGATCTTCATCAGAATAGACAGAATTATCGGGCATTCTTTTAAAAATTAATTCATATAACCCTTCAGATGCTCCATAGTTGATGTTTCCTATTTTAATATTTCCTTCTGAATCAAAATCCAATACTTTATCACCAACCATTAATATATTGCCATCTTCATAACGCGGTCCAAACGTATGGTCAATAATCTTTTTAGAACCTGAATCTCTAATAAATGAATACATATATGATTGAGTTAATGGATTCTTAAAGTAATGTTTAATAAAATGAGTTGTTGATGCTAATTTTGACGGTGTAGATACCAATTCTGATAAATTTTGTGCTTCAGGTGTTGATACAGTCGTAGGTTCAAAATCACCTTCTTCTTCTTCTTCTTCTTCCTCTTCTACCTCCTCATCCTCAGATGCTGCTGAATTATAATCCATAGATTCTTCTTCTTCTTTTGGTTCTTGTTTTAATTCCTTCTCCTCCTTTACTATTGCAGATTTATCCGTATTTGTTTTTCTAAGTTCCTTAATTATAGGTTCATATTGTTTTTCTAATATCGCCAGATTTTCTTCGTTCCCTTCCTTAAACAATCTATACTTACGCTTAATACCCTTACGTAACTTAACAATCTGAGCTTTTAACTCTTTACTCTTAGGCTCCATAGTTAAAACTGATCATATAAACTTTAACCCTCAAACCTTTAAGGCATTTCCACCTGTCTAAAAAACATTGCGCGTTTTTTATTTTTACGTATATACTTGATAACATCTAATAAAGAAACCCCTGCACTAAAATCTAAACCTTGATAATATCTTTGTTCTCTAGCATCAAATCGTGGGATCATATATTTCTTGGTGAAACTCTTAAAAACCCAAGCTCTCTTAATATCATCTCGCCATTCTGCAATATGTGTAACAATATACTTATCATTTTCTATAGTTTTTTCCATAAATTTACTTAACATTCTAAGAGGTTTGTCATGTGACCTATGGTACATTAAATATGAATTTAAGAGCCAAAATTCACAAGGATTTGTTCCTGTGAACTTTTTCCATTGTTCAAACAACTTTGGATTCGATATAATATACACACCACTGTTATTCAAAGATATTCCAAATTTTTCACATTGAGAAGAAACAGTAGGAAGGGCTTCTTTTAAAAATTCTACTGTATATAATCCTTGACAATAATTATTTACAGCCGCAAATGGTTTACCTCGAGGACCACTTGGAGTACCATCGGGAATAGGTCCCCAAGCCGTATTGTAACTAATATCAATATAACATTTAAGTGATAAAGCAGTCCGGTAAATTTCCAGCGGTGGTCTGATTGGCACTGTTCTCTCTGTCAAAACTATACATCTACTTGTATAAGGTATCTTACACCCATAGTCTAACATTTTTAAAACAATTTGGGCAAAATTTATACTCCCATGACGGTTTCGTAAAGGTAACACCTGGCCGAATATATCAGGAAACGGTCTGAATCTTGATATCAAATTTTGAGGATCTCTTAAAGTACAGTTATTCATATCCTCATGATAAATTATAAGTTCTAACGGTATATTCTTTTCATCACAACGACGTAGAAAGTTGAGCCAAACATCTCTATTATATATTCTCTCACTCGCACTAATCATAAGTAATAAGACGGGCGGTATCATCGCGGAGCCTTTTGGGGACTTGTGTCGCCAGCACCTTTTATTAAATTTATGACCATGTGGTGGTTTTCTACTACAGTAATTTCCACAAAATCTCTTTTTTTCTTTATAATAATATGAACAAAGATTAGATCTAACTGTATGAAGTTTTGTATCAAAACCCCTTAAATCATTATATGTATAGATACGAACCATTATAAAGACGTGATAAAACTACTTAATCCGATCCGATACCTTCCTTTTAACGGGTCTAAAGTTTTATCAATAACAAAAAAATTATACTTTTCTTTCCAAGCCTCTGCACACAAATTTTTAAATTTTTTAAATGACATATCTGTAGTCACGTGATCATTATATATATGTTTTAGATTCATTTCATCCTGTTTGAATAAAAAAACAAGGTTACAATTGTCTCTAATAAGCTGTTTAGGAATAGCGCTGTACGTCTGGCCTAAATATATTATATCAATATTATTATGCCTACCCATGGTAAAATAAATACGTATATTATTATGTTTTTCACAAGAAATGTCATCAAATATCATTACTGAATTCGGTTTAGCATCATTTGGATGTATAACTAGATTGTTATCATCATACGCAAAATACCCTATTTCTTTTGGCATTACGTTTTTTAAAAACTCATATTTTGGTTGATAAAGAGACTTTGAAAAAACATAGATATTTTCAAACCTCAAACCATTTGGGTCAAAAAGTAAATTAAATAAAATGTTTGTTTTGCCTGAAGCGCTAGGGCCACAAATTATACATCGAATCGAGTCCGGTAGTAAAACTCCATGTTTATTTTTCTTTATAAAACCTGATCCGATAAACTTGTCAAAATTTTTAACATTTATTTCAACATCCTGTTTCTCAAGTTGCATTATGACTAATTATCTTCACACCGAACCAAACTGATATAAACTTCCGTCCCACCAAAATGATTGGCAAAGAAACAAAGACCCACATCCCGGATGTTCTGATAACACTTATCCACTAACGTCATGTTCCCACACACACAAGTTTTCCTCCGGATGTCATGTTGATAACCTGTTTCCGTTCAACATATTACCCGGAAACCACATATCACCTTATCGCAAGTCCTTCCTATGTACCCAGCTATCGCTATCCTTATCATATCCTGCCCAACGTACAAGGAACTGATTACCTTTCCGCTTTAAAATCTTTTCCACTAAATAAACATCACCCACGTTTGACTTACTAATTTCTTCAGTATAGAATCCACCTTTCAATACGTTACCTTTGTGATCTTGTAAAATATAAGTTACAGGTCTAGTAGGCTTTATAGCATATATTTTAAATACTTCATTTGTCCAATTAGGTAAGTAACCTTTTTTAAACACTCTTTTTGTTTTACTAATTCTAACACTATCTCCAACTTTAAACTTTGATTTTTTGATTTTTGTTTTTTTCCCTTTATTAATTAATTTTAAGATCTGTTTAACATGTTTTTGTTTAACATCTTTAGGTTTCATTCCTATCGTTCTATGTTTAGTATTGTTATAAGAGTTAATAAGTTCTGATAATATGCTTACCCATTCATAACGACCTCTCGCAGTAAATTGTTTATACATTTTATTTTTTAACGTTCTATTAAATCTTTCTACAATACTGGCCTTAAGTTCGGAAAATGTATGATAGTGATTAATGTTATATTTCCGCATCAAAGCATTAACGTGTTTGTTGAAGTACTCTTTTCCTTGATCTGTTTGTAAATTTTTCATTTTGTATTTAGCTAAGATAGGTTCTAAAGCTCTAGCTACTTCAGGGCCTGATTTATCTTTTAAAGGAACAGCAATGGCGAATTTTGATAAGCAGTTAATCATAGTAAGGATAAACCTATGACCTTTATTGATTTTGGCATAAGGTTGCATTTCTACAAGGTCACACTGATATAAATCATGCAATCCCTTTAATGTTACTTTTCGCCGAGGATAGCGTATCCTAGCAGGTCTATGCAGCTCATTAGCTATTGCCGCTTTAACGTCCATTATTAGAATGACACTTAATTGAGACTATTTATTTTATTTATCATATCTATATCCGTTATTCTCATCAGGTATATAAAAGCCATACTTGTAACAAATATAATGAATACAAAAGCATGTTCTAATATAGTGTTGATAAATAAAAAAGCCATTTTAATATACCGTTCATACAATCCAAATTGACAACTTGAAACATTCTCCGACAACACCTCGCTTCAAACTGGTTATTGTTGATTCAAACATTGCTTTTTACCCGTATACCCATATGGTATGGTATCATGGTCACTATCGCGTTTTCTTTTTGGTCCTGTCACTCTAAAATCCTTTTTCTCATGTATAGTAACAATATCTCGATCCTCTGTTCTTCTAATTCTACTTTCAGTTATTTCAATTACTTCTCTAATATCAGACTCACTTAGAATCATAGCCTTTAGGGATGAAAAATTAAGCTTTTTACTTGCAGACAGGTTTAAGGTGAGACCTTTAATTTTACACACCTCTTTTAATTCATTTGTAGCAGTTGAAAATACGATATAAGCATAGGTTTTAGGCCCTCCAGAACAAAACTCTATGATAAAAGATCCTGGTCCATAATCCTTTGCCAACTCATCTGTCATGTCACCTAGATAGTCTCCAACTGGTATTTTATACATTCCTAGTCTATGAACATAGATAATAGAATCAGTATCATAGTAGCATACCTGTTTTCCTAGTTTCTCTAGGTGTTCGTATAGTTTTAACCTCGCTTGACTTGTCGTGAAAGCGGCTAGGACGACATTTACAGTTCTTAAACATTCTCCGACTTCATCTAAATGCTGCCAATTTACTACGACCACCTCTTCATTTACCTCCTTAATTCTGTTAACTTGATCTGTTGGGCTGACTAGGAGATTAAATAGCTCTTTCGGATCTCTAGTCACAAGGGTTTTTGTTTGGTTCTCCCTTTGACCAAACTTTCCCCAAAAAGAGTTTAGCATTAATTTGGAAAGAGAACGCATTCCTTCATTTTTCTCGATTTTTTGTGAATCTAACAATATGCCTTCATGATCAAAATAGTCTTGTATATATTTTTCTTTTTCCTCTTTTGTTTTGCACCAGCTGGGGTATCCTGAAGATTCTTGTTTAGTTTTTAAAAATTTATCAATAAATTCTTTAAATAAGCCCCCATTTTCAAATGTTGCCATCTCATATTGCCATAGCTCATATCGCTCTAATATCACATAACCCTTCTCAACAGCTTTCCTTATTTCATTCATAGTCCATGTTCCTACCAAAGCTCTTTCTTCTACTTCATGTGTACACTCTTCAGAAGATGATACATTCTCTCCGCATGTACGACAGAGAACAAACATAAGCTTGTTATTCATTTTACATGGTAACACAGGATGGTAAAGATCTGAAGGCGGTAATATTTTACATTTAAGCAGTCCCTCTGCATCCATTCCTCGCGATTGACATTCTTCATTACCAACAAATATTTCAGGGTGTCCTATAGGGAACTTGCCATATTTACAGACCCAAGGATAGAGAGAGCAAATGTCTACATAGTGTATCTTTTCTCCTTCTTCTTTTTTACACTTATAATAGGTCTTTGCGTTCCCTGTACGTCCACCATAAAAAGCATCCCTCGGGTTAAGTGGAATCGTATTTAAACAAGGAAGTTTGCTAAGGTATTGTAATTTATTTTTCTTTTTTAAATCTTCAAAGTCACACTCCCACATTTCCACAAGATCAAACTGCTCTCGGATCCTTTTCATTCTTTCCATCGTTCTCTCATATCGCAAATGTAAACTATCTGACAGGTCTTCTTGTAGATGTTCTTCTCTTTTATAAGGAAAACACTTAAGGCATCCGTGAAAGTAGCAGCCATGAAACTCATACACTATATTTCCATCAAAACCGTCTACTTTTCCAATGATTGGTATTTTAAATTCTCGACTATTTCCAGCATGTTGAATCTGTACACCGCGTTTTTCCTCTTCATAAGCCAACCATTGTATCGCTTTTGCTGATTGATTATCAGCTAGACGGTAACCTCCATTAGGAATAATACCGATAGTGTTCGGCTTAAGAAAGTTTCGTCTAAATGCCAAATTACAAGCACTAGCTATAGTCACTGCTTCCAAAAAAGGATCCACATTACATTCTTTAAGAAACGTCGCTCTAAATTTTATACATGCCTGAGCCAATGTCTACATCCGAGATACAATACTCTAGGATTTCTTTCTTAAAATCAAAAGTATAGTTGTTCATTACCTGTTCATTGTACCATTGTATAAACTTTTCATGACTCTTTTTAAACATTGAGTCTGGACAGTAATACATTTTATCAGGCATAGGTCCCACATAGGTTTGGTTGTTTATTATATTGAACAAATGCGGAAAGTACCCCTTCTTCTTTTCCGGTCCAAGATCAAATGATTTCGGAAGATCAGCCAATGCCATTGGGAAATAGTTTATTGAATCAACAAACCTAACGTTATCACACTCCATAAGTATTATTTTCGTTCCTCTTGAAATAAGTTTAGGGCTAAATTTTGTATCACTATATATGTACTTTAGCAAAAATTGGAAATCAAAACCCTGACCATTATGAGCAATAACACAGACGGTTTCAAATTTCTTTCTCACCTCCATTACATAGTCCATAAACTTAGCAACAGGATTAACTCTAAATACACGTTGACGTATCAAACAATTTTCACAAGGGATCGTTTCATCATCATTATTATCATCATCATCACAATCATTACGGGATAAACATTGCCAGCAATACTGTTGACTAACACAAAGATTAACGATATGAAGCTTTTTGTTTGGATCATCTTGCAAGTTTTCATCCTGACGCGTTTCAAGATCAAAGAAAATAAACAAAAACTTTTTAGATTTCGGTTTGCCTGTATCAACTCTCATAAAACACCTGTGATTTGGATCCATATATTTTAAGCATACCCTACAAAACTGTTCCCCACATACATGAGCATTCTTTCTATCCTTAGGTCTTATCATGCGATTACAATCTCTACATTTCTTCACAGATGCACAAATACCGTTTTGGTGAGCAATAAAACAGGTTTGATTTTTAAAATGACGGTTGCAATCAGGGCACATAACACCATCATGTTCAAAGTTACACGGTGGAGAGGTTACCATACAAGCTGGGCACATTGATGAACACTTGTGTTCATGCTGTTTATCAAAACCGATATGACAAGCTTCACAATAGTGCTTACAAGCAAATGCCGATGTAAGGCTCGTTATTACATTAAAATGTCCTTCATTAAATAAAAGATTTATTTTCATTTTAGCATCCGCATTGTCCCCACTGAAATAGGTTTCTCTACCTTTTGAATTGTAATTATAAACGGTGATTTTATATTTTCTAAGGTGTGCCTGTAATTTTTCCAGCTCTTTTATTCCGGCTCCTTCTGAAGATATCTGGACTCGAGCTTTAGCTAAAAGTTTTTCTGCTTTTATTGTCTGCCTCTTACCCTTATCCTGCATAATAGCCTTGTAAAGGGGATCTTTCTTGGCATAGGCCTTGCCAACAACTAAAGCTCGAGCCAAGCATAGATTGTCTATATTTTTAATCGTCACTATACCACTTCGGCTACGGCACTCTTCTGAGAAGTTATTATAGTACCCTCCTCTCCTATGACCTCCAGAACCTACCGGAAGAGATACCTTAGTACATTCTACCACAAACGTGTCACTAGAAGTCACGGATGGTTCATTACTTTGTATAATACCTCCGAATATGAGCCATAAAACTTCTTCATTCACTTGATCCACAGGTCTAAAAGCAACAAATCCGGGGTCCTTATTTTTTAGATTGAGACTTCTAAGGGTAAATCCTAAATAATCATTAGCCCCTGTACAACCTCGCTTCATTTCTTCGACCAGCTGGGAGAAGCCTCTTTTAATCCAATCTAGCTCATTAAAACCAGTAGGTGGTGTATTAAATTTAAATGTTGTTTTTTTACCAGACATTCTAAATTTCCTAACATAAGTTTCATGACTTCTAATTATGTAAACGGGATCCATAGCTGAATCAAAAATTTGTACTTACAATACCAGCACACAGCGATGGAGCAGTCCAAGAAGGTTTCCCTCTAAATGAAAAAAGAAAACTGGCAGGAAATTTCACGGTAAACTCCCGCGGAAATGAATGTGAATCATGAGATAACGTGACCTGTGCTTTCACCTGATTAGTCAACCACAAACCGCGTCATCCTCCCGATAATCTCCCCCTATTTAAGAGCGTGCCATCATACTAATCATTATCGTGGCTTAAGGCAACGGTTACACACCTATTTCCTCGTTGCTGCTGATCCTGCTGCTGCTACTTCTACCGACTTCTACTCAGAGGCATTCATCAATTCAATTTACAAGTAAGTATACTACGCTTTTATTATATTTCATAATAATTATATATAAATATGGACTTTCTTTTAAAGTTTTATAATTAATTTTGGTTTTAGCTTCATCCAGTTACTTATACTTTCTATGTTTAATAAATT
The DNA here is from genome assembly GCA_035578135.1 of Flexamia atlantica. NCBI lineage: Eukaryota > Metazoa > Arthropoda > Insecta > Hemiptera > Cicadellidae > Flexamia > Flexamia atlantica. Next base: position 2,798,084 of record JAQJVK010000046.1, on the reverse strand, counting down.
ATTTGTATGAAATAAATAACATTATTATATAATTATTTGAACAGCCAAAATTTAATCATATTCTTTCACCGTCTATCTTACTTGCAGATTTTCTTTTTCCTCTTCCTTAATTTTAATTGTTAACTTTTTTAATCCAGTGTTAATTTCCTTTCTTACTAATACAGTCTATTATTAAAATTTAAAAGAGCAAACCACTTTGAAATTTTTTTCACCAATAATATTATTTTTTATACAACCAATCATCTTTACAATAACTGAGTACTTTTTAGATTTGTTTTAACCCCCGTCAGATTAATATTTTTCTATATGTTATTTTACACAAACCTTATGTTCTAGGACATGGATCAAGACCTAATGAAGAACTTGACTGCACTAGAAAAGTACGAGGGGCCGCCCAAGTATAGTTGCAGAGAGCTAACTGCAGAGGAGGGATACCCCATCGTCTCCATGCAACGGACAACAGCAAAATTCGGGCCGGCGATAAAAGTTGAAATTATCATGCCGGGAGGCGAGGCCGGCATCACCTTTCTGCCACAACGATTCGTGGAAAATATAACAGATGCCCAGATAAACTGCTTCAACCAGGGCGGTTTTAAAATGAAATGTACAGGGATGACGGGGAGAAGTATAAATGTACAATTTTTTGTTTAACTTAAAATAAAGATTGTATTCATGTCCATCAAACGGTTTTTAATTCCTACTCCCTTTCAATAAATCCTATATATATATAATAATTACAATAATAATACTGGTTTACAATTTAAGAAGTGATAACAAAACTGTTAGTGATAAAAACAGTTTGGATCCAATTAATAAAAAATGGTTCTGTGTAGTTTTAAGTATTAATAACATTACCAAAAATTAAAAATTAGCGCCAAAAAACACGTGGTTGACATAGGGGTCGCCATCTTGAAAGGGGCGTGGTCTACTCCATGACGTAATCTCCTATCAACCAATCAAAAGACTCGAAACCATAACGTCATCCCCCCCGGGCACCATCCCCGACCAATCAAATCGCGGGGATGGATGCGGGGGTTTTCTACTTTGCTGACGTCACAAGGTATGTTAACCTGTTTATAATTAAATTGTCATCATTCACATGTCAACGTTAAATTATTTGGTTATGTGAAACTTTTTTATTCAAATAAATATTTTTTTGGATTTCATAAAGTTTACTTTCGGGTCTTGTTCCCGTAAAAAAAATTTATTCTTATATAATAAAACCATGTTCGCAGCACAATACCTATGAAAAGTCTTAAAATAAATTAGCGATAAACATATACACGAGCAAAATAAATTAAAAATAACTAAAGATTGTTGGGAGTAATCGCGTGACCGCCACTGGGAGATCGTGTTATAAATACCCACTTGTGCTTAGCACGCACACTTCCCTTACTTAGGATTTTAATAATTGCATAATGTCGTAAGAAATGGCTTTTATAAATGCAGCAAATGCGAAAAATAAAATTCTAGTTAAGAAAGTTAAAGATTTGATAGGTCTTTGGAAAATGTTTTATTTTATTAGATTGCTATTTTCAAAATTATTTACATGTAATTATGTCTTTAAATCATATATATGCCTGTTGTGTTTATTTTACGATCTGTAATCTACACAAAACCAATTTTAGCTCGGTAAAACAATGAGATCCTCACAAAGTCATAACTTTTTCAGGGTATGGAAAGCAATGCTAAGTTACTTGGGATTATAAAATTAATAAGTTATACTCACTATCTTATGCCACAAAAAATGGTAGTCTAGAATAACAGGATAATAGTAAGATATAATTTTAAATGCATTTTATAGGTAATTGCACGGAGCAGATTTCTTCTATCAACAAAAATAAAAAATTGCATCGATTTTTAATAATAACTGTAGTATAAGTACCGATAGAAATCCTTTATTCAGTGGAATTTAATTTTTAGCTCCAATCAGATTATTAATTTGCATGATTAATTTGAAGTCAAATTTACATCACCATACTGTGGAATATTATTTGCGTTATAGCCTATATATTGTTTTATTGAATTGTTTCTTATTGTATTGCATTTCATGTATTTTAATGCTGACAATTATTTTTGATCTAGCTCATAAAAATCATAGCAAAGGATCCCACGTTTAATATTATCAAACACTCATGCGTTAAGTTTATAACGGTTAAATAAATCGATGATCTTAAAAAAGAGTTTTGACAGAACTCATTCTGTATGTTAAGTAATACCCATAACAAGGTCCCCGGGATAGAGAAGTCCACCCCAACTGCGAGTCTTCTGTGGTACCGAACCATTCAATGACAGTTAAACCACCCGCTCCAGAATCAAACCGTAAGCAACCACAATCCTCATACATGAATTAACATTTTTAAAACATATCTTTAGTCAGCAAATATATTGAGAAGTAATAATTATAATAATAATAATCTTTATTGTGACAAAAAGATACCACAAGGTACATTTCACAAACGTCATACAAAATAATGTCATCTTACAAAAAAATCAATCTTAGGCTAATATCTATTTACATTGGCATAACTGACTCCAGTCAAGTATTACAATAAAACTTAACCTATATCATCACCCTGCAATCACCCCTCAACCCCAGCTAAAAACTCCCCCACAGAGTAAAAAGGATCGAGAGTGAGATGAGCTCTGAGGGCCTTTCTAAATTCTCTCTCAGTTGTTATACAGGCGATTCTGGGAGGTAATTTATTGAAATAAAGTGCACCTGCGTTTTGTGGCAGGGCTCCAGCAATATTCAGCCTTACCTGTGCGGGACGGAGTTGGATGGTTGACCTAGTGGGGTAATGATGAAATTGGCTGCCATCAGGAGTTGCACTGTGAAAACGTGCATAAGTTATTACCTACAAAAGGTAAATGCCAGTCAAGGTTAGCAGCCCCAAGTGTCTAAATGCAATTCTGCAGGAATCTCGTCTCTTTAAGCCTGCTATAATGCGAACTGCTTGTTTCTGCAGCTTTAAAAGCCTTGTTAGAGAGGCATTTGTTGCAGAGCCCCACAGCACTATACAATATTTCAGGTATGACTCGATCAGAGAAAAATAAATCATTCTCAGCAGATGATCACTTCGATAAGAGGCGAAAGATCTGAGTAAAAACAAGCCTGAAGAAATCTTCTTGCACAATGTACTTATGTGGCTTTCCCAGTTAAAATGGGAATCTATTATCTAGCCAAGGTACTTGTATGTTGCTGTCTCTGCTATTGGGCTCTCATCAGTAAGAAACAGTTGAGGAGCTTCCTCAACACATCCTCTCAATGTGCTAAAAGTGATCAACTTGGTCTTTTTAGAACTGATGGAGAGTCTTGAATGAGTAAGAAAATTGACCAAGTTGCATGGCTGGTGGCTTGAATCAATTACAATGTCTTCGATGCTAGCACCTTTAAACCCAAGGGCGATATCATCCGCATACAGTGCAATTGTTCCATCGCGAATACAACTGATGACATTGTTTATATAGATGTTGAACAAAGTGGGGCCAAGTATCGACCCTTGGGGAACACCTGAACTTATGATCTTGTATTCAGAAGAGAGGCCATTTACAGTGACCTTTTGCTGCCTTCCAGTCAAGAAAGACTTCAGCCATCCATGGGAATTTCCTCTAATTCCCATTTGTTCAGCTCTTGTAAAAGGCAGATTATGATCAACACAATCAAACGCTTTTTGTAAATCGATGAAGAGACCAACCGCCTGTTCTTTGCGGTCCATTGCCCCAATGAGGTCACTCACAAAATAAACAGCAGCATCAAGGCAGGTTCTGACTTTGATAAAACCAAACTGCCTTTTTTGGTTTTATCAAAACCAAAGTAAACTATCCTTATAAATATTGCACTCTTATTTGATTCACATACTATAGTGCCTATCTCTGGATTAAAAATAGTTCAACAAGTGTTCTGAAAGTTATTGCTTATCATTAATTGATAAGCTAGTAATATAAATAGGTTATGTATGAGTGCATCATCTCATTTACATCATGCAAAACACAAAACACGCAAGATGATAATGTAAACATGTACGAATGCGATGATGTAAAGTATTGTGAAAAATAATATTAGTGTTAAAACATACCAACGTAAAAGTCTATCCGAATTAAGTTTACCTCCGTCTATGCCGCTTATAACGATATTGTAAATTGTACTGAATAAACAAATCTATAACCCTACAGTATCTAGTTCAATATGCAGTACTAAGACAATAAATTGAACGAGTTCACTTGAGAGGACATAATAGTTATGCGAGATCTCAATACCTCAACGCCAAACATGAATGTGTTTTCTTCACAGAGAAACATTTATAAAGGTAAATGATTCCGTTAATTGTTTGCTTACCAAGAATGGATCAAAGTTTCCCATATGAGGAAAAATAAATTTTGTTGTTCTGTTACGTGCGTTTGTAAGAAACATTACTGACTATCGTCAGTAAAATGGCAGTTCTAACAAAGGTATTTAAAAATTCCAAGGCAAGAAAATTGTATGGAGTTAAAAATATATGACGTGTGAGCTCTTTCTTAATAATATTTTAATATTATTCCAGGTATCACCTAATAACCCTCTTCGTTGACTTTGAGCCACTAGCATTAGTATTTTATATCATTATATGAAAATAGGATTTTTATAAGTCCCGAAGTCCCTATCCAACTTTCAGAATAATATAGCACAATATTAAGTAAAAGGGTTTAAATTTTTAAATCTATTATACATGTTATAGTTTTACAATTGTTTAAATGTTTACTTGATCGAGCAGCCTTGCATAAAAAAGCCAACTTAAATGTGTGAATGTGGTGGTGGGAAAGGTATCATGTCTTTAAAAAAGTTCCGAATATTTAAACATTTTGCAGGAAGTAGAGTTAATGTAATTTATATAACGCATTATAAATATATTATGCACTCCCCAATACTATTTATACGGAATATCTATATTTCACAATTAATTTCAGAAATTAAATTTGATACGATTTTGTTTACTTTTTGAACCGGGCTGAAAGCTTTGCCCAGCTTTGATAGTAAAGAGAAGTGGAGATGTACGAAGGCGAGAGTCTTGCGCCTTAAGTGATTCCAAACAACGTTAGTATTCAGAAGCTCTTATCGTCCATCTTAATCCTGGCTACGAAAAATAACTTCCCTCCCAGCGCAGTAATCCGTTTACTTTTAAAATCTCTGTAGCTCTTGATCAATCCTTTCGGTTTCGATGGATAATCTGCGGAAACATCTTCATTTTATTATTCTATTTAAAACTATAAGGCGATAATTTTTGAACAGATAAAATATGGTGCTAAGTGTTACGTTCCAAATGAAAAGAATGACAACACGATGATTATGGATATCGTGATAGTAAATAAAAATAATTTCTGTCTTGTTCTTCAAGAACCAATTTTGGTTATTTCCCTCCCTTGAACGTAATGATGGACATATTAACTCTTTAAATTCTACATTAATTCATTTTTATTATTAATTTATACGATTTAAATCTCGTTTATGAATTTCAATTCTCAACTAAACCAAACCATGATTGTCTTTCAATACGGAACTAAAAGTTTTTGTTTTCTACCTCATTTATTGTTTCTATTTATCGTAACTGATCTTATTTTAGAAATATCTCAGATTACATCATTGCATTTTTATAACATATTTTTGTGATAATCTTCAGAGGCAAGATAATCATTAAATTTACAAAGCTGTTGTATGTAATTAATTTATTTTAAATGTTTGCACGTTTTTATTAATTTTATGGGAAGTTATATTAATACTATAGTTGAATAGTCATTGGCTGTTTTATAGCATTTTACACATTGTATATATAAATAAATATAAATACCAAGTATTTTTAATGTCTCATATGTATAATTAAGCTAGATTCCTTAGCTTATATAGCCTAAAATTAATATCGCCGAAATAAAATCCGAACGACCTGTTTGTGTTTATCGTGATAACTTAATCTGTCCGAAGACCTATAAAACATTTCTGTAGGCAACTAAAAAAACTTAAAATTGACCTACAACAAGACGTCAGTAGTTGCGGGTAATTTTAGTTTTTTGTGTCTTTCTACGCCATTGGCTTTTTTCAGTGTTTTGATCAAGAACGGTCAAAACCTGGGTTTACTATTTAACGCCGAATTTTTGTTAGATAGCATTATTAAATAGTCCAATGACAAATGGCAACTGGACCCAGTTTCGACCCTGGTCAGGATCGAACCGGCGACCCTCAAGTTACGAGGTGAGCACTTTATCCACTCGGCTATCCAGTCAATTACACCGTTTATTTTGTCAGACTACATAAAACACAGTGTGATGCTTCTTCAGCAGCTTAAAGTAGTGATTAACAAAAGTAGAATCAACTTTTGGGCTCTATTTGAAGATAGGAAGTATGAACTAATGTTACCATTTCCACATACTGTATTTCATTTTTTAGCTAAACATACGAGAAGAAGAGGAATAATAAATAATAATAGAGTAAAAATAGCTTAAGGGTCTAAACTCTCGGTGTATGCTTGGTAATCATGTCGAGCTTTATTTATCATTAAATAATAAATATTAAATTGTCTAATAAGGTGTGAAAAAAGGCCCAGGTAGATAACGACCATGAACTCGATTGCAGAAATAAATAATTTTAAATTAATAAAAAAATAACTCTCATCAAAAAAGATGACATTTAAAAAAATGTGAATGTGAATAAATAATTGGAATTTCAAGCATCAATAAGAAATAAATATTCAACTGTGTTGATCAACAAACAAGATCATATTTAGTAATTTAAACTGAATTCACTACATCAGTACATATCACCTGAAAGCATATATGTAATCACTAGGAAAATTAACCTTCATATAGATGGATTTACCTCTTTACTGTAATATTTCTAAACGTGGTCTAGTTCAAGGTAAAACCATAAAAGTTTTTTATCTTGTCATCGTAATTCAGGTGGTTTATTTCAATCTGTTTAAATTTCGCATGTGATTCAAGTCCTAATACAATCTTAAGGATATATTAATCAATTTTACTAACAATTCACGTTTATTCCTCGATGCAGCTATTGAAAATAAATGAAAACTGTAAATAAATAAATATAAACAAATATGTAATGATTAAATATAATAAGGCAAATAAAAATGTTAAGAAAAAGTAAGTTTCTCAAAAAAAAGTCGATCACAAAAAAAGTATAAATTGTGTAAGGAGAAATACAGAGCAGGATTAAGCTAGAATCCGATGATCCATCCAGGGTTTTAACTCCTTATTGCGTCATTAAAAAGCTATTACAGCCGCAATTTCTCCACAAGCTGTGCTTGGCTAGTGCGAAAGATAACAGTTACTATCACCAATTTCCTCTAACAATCTGTGACTAAATATTACGAAAGATATAATCTATCAACACCGACATGTTTTAAAAAGCTGCTCCTGGATACTATGGAAGATAACAGCTATTTCCACCGATATCAAGCTCTGCCTAGATAGTATTGAAGATAAACGCTATTGCCACCGCACTCTCACTACAGGACTGAAGTACATCAGCAATTCCAAGGCAATCCCTCCACAAGATAACCTATATTACCAATATATTCCCTCAACAAGGTCACGCAATCGTTTTACAGCACAACAGTTAGTTATTCCTACCACAATCTCATCACAAGATGAAAGATATTACAAACACAGTCTCTACACAGGTTCCCCCTATTACCAACACAATCCCTCAGGAAGATAACAGCTATTACTAACGCAATACATTCACAAGACAACAAATATTACTAATTCAATACTTCCACAATTTTGTTTAACACCTATTACTTGCACAATCCCTTAACAAGGTAACACCTATACTAATGCAAAATCTCTAAAAGGTAACTACATCAATTCAATCCTCCCACAAGATAATTCAAGATAATTGCTCTTACAAACACAATCCCTCAACAAGGTAACAACTATTACTAATGAAATCTCTCTACAAGATAACAGCAATTCCAAACGCAATCCTGCAACAGAATAACAGCTATTCTTCTGTTAATAACAGAATACACTGCAATCTCATAACAAGATAAAAGATATTACAAAAACATTCTCTACACTGGATAACAGCTATAACCAACTCAATAAGTTTACAAGATTAAAGCTATTATCTACTCAATCGCTCAACAAGATAACAGCTATTCCCAACGCAATCCCTCTAAAAGATTACAGCAATTTCCAACGCAATCTCTCAATAAATGCTATTTCTACCACAATCTTTCCATAGGATAACAGCCGACAAAATCTCCCTACAAGATATCAGTTAAAACCAACGCAATCACACTACAGGATAACAGCTATTACTAACGTAATCATTCCACAAGATAACAGCTATTACCTACACAATCCTTCCACAAGAGTTATTACCAGCGCAAAATCTTCACAAGCAGAGTCTGGGTGACTTGGAAAATACCGGACATTTCCACCACAATATCTTATCAATAACTGCAATCTCTGCAAGCTTTGATGGATTTTATGATGAATTAAATAAGTTTGTAACGATATTTTCCGTTGAGCTTCACAAAAACCTACCCTTGTCCATTCTCCCGAAACATTTCCCTAGCGTTTTTTTTTAGCTCAGTGGCAGATGGCATTTATTATAACCAAAATCTTTCCACAATTAGCGTGTGGTTGTTATGGTCTATAATAGGTAAGTTCAATCTCACCTTAAGCGTTTTCAGGGTGATAGGGCAGATAGCAGTTATTAAATTAAAATTAGTTTTTGAGTTTTGAACAAAGTTAACTAAAAACTAAAAAAATTTAAAGAAGGAAAAATATTCAAATTAAATTTTACTTACCCTATGAAAAAAATCAAGTAATGAAAATACATGTCATACACATATGGAGTGGCTTCAATTGTAATATTTGAAAACATTTGAATTCATACTAATTTAATACATGCACTCTAAATATTTTAACGATTGTATTATACTTATTTTTAGTTAAATATTTATTAAGTAAATTTCAAATTACCAGTATTTTATAAGTAATACGCAAAGTGTGTTTTTTCTATTATTTTTTTTACTGATATAGAAAACATTTCAGCCCAATTACTATTTTTTAGTTTTTGATTACTAAAATGATCAGACCGGTACACATTTTTTTATTATTATATTTTAAATAAATCAATAAAATAATACTCTACTAAAACACGTGAGTAATACTTATCCTGATAAGGGGATGTTCCCTCAAATATTGTGTAGGGGAGGATGTTCTCTTAAAGCATTTACTCTTGACTTGAATGTTTAATATTATATCCGTTTAGAGTTTAATAACCGACTGTATTTGAACACCCAAGCAGCTTGGCTATGTCTCTTAGTCTTTTCTATATATTAGTTTAGAAAACATAAATTTAAAATACATAAAATTCAAATGTAATTACACTTATAATAAGTTAAGAAAACTATGTTTCTTAATAGGAATAATAACAACCTTAAAACCACAACAACACCAACAAAAAGGGGGGGGGGTGGTCTTTATATGTGCTTGGTGAAACATATAAAGACCACTTTTGTAACTTTGCCTCAATCTCTGATATTAATTTTTACTTAGGTAAAGGTCAAGGTCAACCTTCTTCGAAGAATGGCCTGACACAGTTCCAGTTGCCCTCTCCCTGGAGCATAGCTGGGCGATGTTGTCAGGTGTTGCGACGGCGCCGATCTCAGTGTAGAGATGTGTACGCAGGACGTGCCATCGGTTCCACTCAAAGAAAGTGTGTTCGGCCGAGTCTGCGATTCCGGGACAGTCCAGACAGTTCGAGTTGGAGTTGCCATTCATCTATGCAAGTAGGCTAGGAAGCACCCGTGACCTGGCAAGAATTTGGTCACGAAGTAACCGACCTCGCTGGCTGCCGTTCCACCTTCGGTCGGACGGTAGGAATGAGCCTTAAGGTTCAACGTTCCCTCGACTCAGCTTCCAGTCGCGCTGCCAGCAATTTAAGCTACGCTATTCAGTGGCAGCTGTCTCCCTGCCAACCTCGGGCCTTCTACGGTAGATCGTCTGTTTCTCCTTTGCAAGTAGAAGAAAATAGGGATTACTCCAGCAATCGCCATAACAGCTGGCTCGTAGACCGTACGGTAGGCAGATGCGACCCGCAAGACTCCTCGACGATGGACTCGGGTAAGCCTGACTCGGTACAACCGCTTAAGTGCTTGGGCCCAGACCTCCGCTCCGCACAAAACGTACGGAAGACATGAGCGAACGGCGCTTGCAAGAGCGAGGGCCGCCGAAGTTGGGCATAAGACTACCGAGGGCAGCGACACCCTTGGTGGCTTTGTTGGCAGTCCACTGAATCTGGTCACCGAAAGACAGTTCCCTGTCGACCATTGCATCCAGGTCCTTGGCAGCAGGCTTGGTCTCAAGGTCATTGTCACCTACCTGCATGGGGAAGGTAGTGGGTACGTGCTTGGTCTGTAATATTACCACAACAAAAAGTAATAATTATGAGATAACTCTCATACAATTTCTCTACGTATGACCCTTCGTTATAAATTTTTAATTTTAGAATAAAAAATGGGTAAAGTCTAGATAAAGTCAATGGAAGAAATAATGATATGCTACAAATACGATAGAGTAAATTTTGAGATTTAAGTTGAAGTGAAAGTTGAAAAATAAATTTAAAAAAATCACGTAGTAAACGTTCAACTTGATTGCTCCGAGATGGAAATGATTTTATAAATTTATGTACAAATAGAGTTTATGAACATTAATGACAGTTATATTAATCAAAGTTATGCAGCGTTTCTTCAAAATTGACCTCCCAGATTGTAGTGATGATTGAGGAATCAATCAATTGCCAGTTTTAGTGATGATTGAGGAACGAATGGTAATCAATTAAAGATACATACGTATCCACCTATCATTATTTACCGTCTTATGAAAAGTTTGAGGAATATTTAAGACGCAATTATGTTTACACCTTTAACTTAAAATGAGTCAGTTTATGTGACTTGAAATTATTACTTTTTGAATTTCGGCGTTGTTTCATTAAAAAATACATCTAGAAAAATCTCCTGCTCCCCACTTTACAAGCCCCCAATTATGCAAGGAAGCGTTGGGGTGTGGGGTAAAATTCCGTACTTAAGTGAGATGGGACCATGATAGTATTTATAATTTTAGATTAACCTTTTATGCCGCGAAATAAATAAATTAATGTCCAAGGCGTTTTAAGGTTGATCTTAAACTTTGAGAATATTTGTAATTAAAGTTAGTAAAATAAAAGTTTAAAATTTAATTCTTAATTTCTTATGTGAAGAAAGGTTGTATTATGAAATTGTCACATGACAATTAGACTTTTATTAATATGAGTTGAAAAACATAGATTTAAAATATATTGAATTATAATCCAATGAAATTTATAATAAGTTATATCACATAAAGTCTATTGTTAACGTCTATTGGTGGTGATATCTATTGTAAACAGGAGAATTGATCGTCCTGTAGGAGAGCCCCAACTTTGAGATAATAGATTTTATATCTCCAATTAAAATGTTATTTCATTTTGACTGAGACGACACAAAGGATGTTAGGGCAATCAACCAGACAGAAGTACAGAGCATAGTTTTGATAAGTTCAAAGTAAGTTTGTAAATTACCGAAAATAAAAGATCATAAACTTAAATGTTGCAATTTTTTCCAGCTTTTTAATTGGTTCTGTCAGGAGTATCATCGAGTCGACATACCCAAAAAATCAACTATTTCAGTAAATTTAATTGTATCTTCGAAGATAGGCAGGTTAGGCTCTTTGAATATTGTTATATTGAATGAGCGGGAAAACATCATTCCTCCTTTCCAATCTGGTTTTCGTAAAGGATTTAGCACAACAACCGCTCTCTTACACGTTTTCGATGATCTGATCAACGCAAAAGTAGAGAGGAAATCCACAGCTTTGGCGATGTTGGATTTTTCTCGTGCTTTTGACTCCATAGACCATGATCTGTTGTTGGCCATCATGAGGTATTACAGAGTACAGCGTGAATCAGTTGCCTGGTTTACGTCCTATTTAAGCGGGAGGAGGCAGAGGACCAAAATTGGCATTGAAGTTTCCTCTTCCATCAGTAGGTCACTGGGTGTCCCGTAGGGTACCTGCCTTGGAACTATTCTATTCACGCTGTTTGCTGCCACTATGGGTGACTCTGTACAGCACTGCAAACTCTATTCCTATGCCGACGATGCTTAGTTGAGTCTCTCCTACAGATCAGACCTTGCTGACCAAGCTATTCAGCTCATGAACTCGGACTTGGACTCGGTCCACAAGTGGTCAATGGATCATGGGGTAAAACTCAACACTGATAAGTGTGTCTTGCTCAATTTCCCATGTAGCAAATCTTTACCTCCACCATCGGCCACAAAAGTATCCATTGGAGGGACATCGTTGAAAGAGTGTGAGTCCGCTAAACTTCTTGGCATCGTGTTCGATACTGGTCTCACCTTTTCAAGTCATGTGAGTACCGTATGCCAGAAAGCCGTTTCTCGTTTGAGAGTGCTGTACAGAAACAAACACCTCCTCCCACATGATACAAGGCTTCGTCTTGTCCAGGCCTTAGTGCTCTCTGCACTGGATTACGGCCTTCCCGTTTACGGCAATGTTGTGATTGCAAGGGACATGCAGAGGTTGCAGAGGGTGCAGAACATGTGTATCAGATTTGTTTGTGGTTTAAGAAAATATGACCACATCACGAGCACACGAACAGACCTGGGTTTATTGCCTATGTCTGATGTCTGTACCCTTCGCACGGCCATGGTAATCCAAAGGATCTTGGAATCCAACAGACCTGCATATTTGCGAGAGAAGCTGAGGACTCGGTCAGAGGTGCGATCCCGCAAAACAAGGCAGGATGCCGTGCTTGAGCTGCCTCGCGTTCGTAGGGAGCTAGAGCGGAAACGCTTTAGCTATTTTGCTCCTTTCATTTTTAATACCTTCATTTCAGCCGGAAGGGATGGTCCAGAAAGAGCCAAAAACATTAAAAGAAAAGTTTTCGATCTTTTGTTTTCTAAGTAGAATAAGTTATCATTGTTATGTTTTACAATTAAATAGTAATCTAGATTGTTTAATTTATTATTGTGGTTGACTGTAAATTTACTGTATGTATGACTTGAGTTGTTTTGAAAATCAACCCTGTTGAAAACCGCTTCAAAATAAAGGCCATTTTATTTATTTATTTATTTATTTTTTATAGAGGTTTGCCTTCAACAATAATGTGTTTTCCCTTTATTTAATTATTATTTTATTTACAAATACTGGCAGGAATGATGACAGACTCTTACCATAACATTTGTTGTAAAAAGGGATAAATTTAACTTAACTTAGATCAAAAATTTCATCAAAAGTTTTGCAGCGTTTGATGCTTAGCACGAAGCGACGGAGTTGATGTGAAGGCTTGTGATGTGAAGCCCTAAAGCCTCTTAGCTCTTATCAATATGCATGAAAAATACTTTATGTATTCTTAATAATTCAGCAAACTGATGCGACAGCAAAACTTCGAGACATTTTAAAGTGGATTCTATATAGATATAACATTGGCTTGCTGATGCGTATTTAAACATAAAGTACAATCACCAATTAAATAAAACTATAATTCAATAGAAATGGACAATAGAAGATTATCACAGAATTTATTAATATATAACAAAGCTTACAATTGTATGTTAGAGTATGCATCAACGTTCACTGCTGAAATTGGTTATAATTGCTACCCCAAAAAAAGTGTGTTCACTCGCCCGGTGATTACGTCTGCGTATCCAAAATGTTGATTGAAAACCTGTAGACATCATTTTTGGCGGGAACTAGTGACGTCATTTCCGGGGCTGGAATTCCATCCAGCCACCAAGGGTGCCACATAAAGGGGGGGGGGGGCTGGGGGGAGGTGCCGCGTTCACTATGTATTCCACAACAGTTTTGTCATTCTAAACACCCTCCAATACATTTAAAAGAGTTTAAATTAGTATATAATCAATGATTAAATCATTATTTTCTATATAAAATATTTAGATAAATGATAACTAGCCATGCCGTTACACGCCGAGGACGAGTGAGGAGGTGTGATGTCAGTATTGCCATTGTCAGAACCGGACTCTGACCAATATTTATTGTCTGAGATCACATTTAAATAATGTAGTACATTGTCAATATCCTCCTCTATTGCACTAAATGCATCTCCACAATCCCACTATACACAATACGCAAAACCAGGGTCAAACAACAAACGCCAACAGCCAAAAAATGACCGACCATGAAACGGTTGCGCCGAAATGTACAACGAAATGTGCCCTGCACGCGGCAATCGGACACAACGTACCCCGTCTAATGCTGAGCTCCGTCTGAGGATATGTTATATAGCGGAGTATGATTTTCCAGCCCGCCGCAAGCCGTCCGTGCCAGTGGCGTGGGGCTGAAATTCTAGCCCTCAGCAGCAAACGTGTTAATCAAAATAAACACACGAGTTTCCATCATTTTATTTACATTCATTTAAAATTGCTATTAGCGGGTTTGTATTGTAAAATTTACATCCAAAAAACTTTATGTGCATTTTTTCTTTTTGGATGGTAAAAGTTGGCATATACGTACTCAAGCCATATGACAACAACATGTCAGAAATCAGACACTTTATATATTAAAATGGTCCTGATTTATAAAAACCACCTTGGCTCCGCCCCCAGACCACCTTTGCTGTTTCGCCTTACATTTTTAATGAAGATAAAGTGTTGAAACTGATCGGACCAAAGTACTTGATGAAAAGTTACGTAAACTAGTATGTTTGTTTTGACACATTTTTATTAATGTTGTCATTGGGTTATAAGTTGTTGTTAAGATTTCTCTCGGGGTTTATATGATGCCAGGGGGCTGGTGGGGTTAGAGGTGAGGCAAGAGTATTTGTTTGGAAATATCATTGCATAATCTTTGGAAATTGGTTACATTTTAACACTTATTGATTTTATTTAGGATCTTAAAATTGGCAATTGACTTTGGATAAATGTGAAGGGTGACACTCGCTAATCCTGTTTCAAAGATTGGGCCTCTCAGAGAAAGAATGATAAGCATAATACTTCCTGGTCTGGAAGAAACGTCATTATAAAACGTCATTGTAAATATAATGAATTTTTCTATGACATTTCTGTTGACAAATTTTATTTGATCTTTTTTTAAAAAATACAATACGAAAATTTACATTTATCTGTGGAGTAACTAAACTCAGGCTGGATCTTGGATTCAAAAAAGGTATAACACATGCTAAAATCCTTGCTGCGGTATGTAAGATAATAACACACCACTTCAACTTGTTTGTGTTTATGAAAATAATAAAACATTATAAATAAGCTTCAAACAGAATTATTACATTAAAAAAAAACTCGTGAGCAAACGTTTATCCATATGAAAATCAAAGAATCAACCCGTTTAGAATGAGCGTGATGCTCTCCTGATTGCTATTGTAGTTTTATTTGAAAACATTACAAATCAAGTTTTATTCATATTTTGAAGAATACAGCTACTTTTGCCCTGACTTTATAAATAGAAATCTCGCCCAATGGCAGTTAAACGTTGCAATCAACATTTTGTTTATGTTTAAAACTTTTAATTAGAAGGATGTAAAATAAATCTGTTTTCCTTTTATGCCATCGAAGAAGATGTTTTGTGTTTTACGGGAAAGGTTAAAACAGCAAATCCTTAAAAATCCAGACAAATAACACACAATAAATTAATGACTGTAACGTTATACTGAGGCACTGATTTGTACATTAGCAGTGTAATTAAAGTCGATATAGTATATACGTTTTATATACGTACATACGTTATATAAACATAAATAATAGTTAGCAGTTGAGACCAATTTTTATTTTTAATAGGTCTTAAGGTAAAGCTTAGAGGCTGTTGATTTCAAACAGTAAAAACTATCCTGGTAATTTTCATTGTTGTTGATGAAAATCTAGATTTGTTTACATTATATTCTACAGAAATGAGAGTTCATTTAAGATCGTATTGCAAAGTGTATTTATATATATATATGTACATAGTCTAATAATAATAACAACATTTGAACTGCAATACATTTATTTCCTGGTGTATAGTAATTTTAAAATTTTAATTACATTGGTTTTTATGATAATATTTATAGTATTTATTATATCTAATCTTAAAATATTCCATATTTACACGGTATTTCAACTGAAATAACATTACCATTTTTAATCATCAACTTCTTACTAAATGGTATAAAAAACTTGCAAGAACGTGACACAAGGAGAAGACACTTGTGGTAATGAGGCTCGTATAAAAACAGCTCTTGACGCAGCGAGCTTTGTCTGCATTTAGTCTTCAAGATTTATTTCCCTTTCATTCTGTACAGTTCACAAAAATAAATGAGTATAATAAATTGAGGATAGTAATATTATTTTTTCTCCTACATGTTTTCTTGAAAGATAAAAATAAAATATGTATATGTTATATACCCATAAATAGCCAATTAGGCGTATAGGCGTAAAATATTAAAATTTATGTACAGCTTAGTTTTGAGCAGTTTTATTGAATGTGGTCGGTGAAATAAGTTAGAAGCCCAACATGTAACAGTGGCATTGTATATTGTCCATTTTCAAATTAAATATATAAAAACTGGTTCTATGAGTTGATTTCGACCCTTTTCCAAATTTACGGTAGTTATCTCAACTATTGCTAAATTAGAAGTGTTTTACTTGAATTCTGGGGTATCGGCACTGAGCTAAATCCAGATAATACAGGAACTCGTCTGTAAACAACAGTTAGACCGAAGTAATAACTGGTACGAATAAGTTTTCATAAATAAAAGGAAATCATAACTTTACAAGCAAAATTCGAATAAAAAAATGAGAATATGTTACCACAAGATTTTACGAAGGGCAAATATTATAAAATGAATATGAGAAAACAATTGCTTTTGCGGTCCCAAATTAGCTAAACTCAAAGATTAATTGAACTATACAATTCAACGCCTTTATAATGGGTAATTTTTAAATACAGCTCATTAAAATGCTTACATAATCACGAGTTTGTAATTATTTAGAGCCGCACGCCTCACTGGAATGAAAGAATAACAGTTTGTTTCAAAATTGAACTAGCTAACTCACTTTACATACTACCGTCATAACAAACATAAATGGAGTTCCTAACCCAAGGTAAGATATAATATTTACACACACACACATATATATATATATATATATATATATATATATATATATATATAATTACTAAGAAATCGGTACGATGTCTTTATTTGAAGAATACTCTCCCCTGCTGTTGTCGAGTTCTGCCGGCTAGCAATACTTATTATCAATACGTTTATCATTGTTTAGTACTTGAACACTCCCTTGTTCACAAATACAGTTGTAAATTAATTAATACTAATACAATATACGACTTGACGAAAGTCTGAGTGAATTATCGGAGTCGCTGGAGTGGATGGGACCTGTGAGCTTTGAAAGCGCCGCCGAGGCGCGAGCGTTCAGAGGCGATGAATAACGAAGCTTTCAGCGTTAACTAGACGTAATTTAATCCAAAGTACATGTTGATCTTGCCGCGTTTTTAAACTCAGTCTCTAAAGACGATGCGGGTATTAAAGCGGTTGTCAGTAGAAAATTGTTATTGGTGGTAATGTTATTCGTGCTTATTATACCAGTGTCATGCCTACGATACCTGAAAAAAGGTGAAAACAAACACAGTTTTTTTTATATTTCTTGGTGTAAATTATACATTGGTATGCATTGCAACAGAGAGCAATTATTAGTTGGTCGATATTAGGTTTTAAATTAAAACCAACCAGTATAGTTTCGTGTAGAACCATTCGGTGGCCAACTTCGATCGATGAGGTAAACAATATGATTCAGTTTCTTCGACTTGCACGATTAAAGTCAAGTAGACTACATAATTGATGAAACAACCATTTGAAGCAGTTACATACAACTTAATGCTAACAACTAAGTTAGGAGATTTAAGATTTTTGAAATTTGATTTAATAGAGTAATAAAACTTACCGATAATTGGCTAAAATAAAACTTTTCCAACTTATGCTGTTTCCACCAATGTTTAGATGATTAGGCAACAACCGAAAGACTTACTGGAAATCAAAGTTTACTATTGGTTTGATTTAAAACAAAATACCACACGTATTTTTTATTTCAAATATTCATTTTTAATAATTTTTTCTGCCAATAATATAGCTTTGACTCTTTTTTCAATCTTTTTATTTTAAAGAAAACTCACGTAATATAAAACACTTTATTTGGTCTAATCCTAAAAAGATTATTCGACATTGTTGAACTAGTTGGACAGTGTCTGGTGGAGACAGGCTCACAACGGAGATTGACCTACATAGCGCCAAGGTGTACACAATACAACACATCACTCAACTGTAGTTGACTGCTCTCGGTGCAAAATACGATCATATAACATTGAATCTTAAAATACTGTTTGAAAAAGAAAGTAAAGTTTACGCATTCTAATTGCAATTAAAATGCATTTTAATTATTTTAATTGCATTCTTTAAAATATTTTGATTTATCGTTTTTGCAAGTGCATTTGTAGATTTTTGAGTATTATTACTGACTACTGAGTATTCCTTTGATTACTTTCATTATTACAATTTTGTAATAAAGTACTAATTTAAGATATGAATCACGCATAATTTGAAATGTAATTTCTTAAAGCCAGGTGTTAGTAATAATAATAATAATAATAATATAATTACTAAATAATTCAATTTGTTTATATTTGCCCAACTAATGCCTCAAATTAATAGTGCTTAGCATTGTACTTACGTCTTAGATTAAACTGAGTTGGCAATTCAAACAAGTAAATTATTTAATTTTATTTATTTTTATTCCTTTTTTATTATTTAGTCAATTTTTTCCTATTGTAAATAACTAATGATTGAACTTTTTGTCAGATTTACGATGAATATTTGTCTTTATTTTAGTATTAAAAGGCAATTTACATTTGCAAGTAATAACGTACTAGTAGCCTAATTCGCTTAAAGCTTTACTCTCAAAAAATAAGTACGTTTAGATGAATCGTATAATGAAAGTAGAGCGGAAAATTACTTTTTAATGGTCGTTTATTCACATGATAATGAAAGAGCTTTCCAAACAAAACGTTTGCCTCAGGAGGTTACATTCCTCGCTTACTATTTCTGTAATACGTTTTGGTGCTACAAAGTTTGAGACATGGTTCTATACAGATTACATTCTAAATCACCTTATGATTGATCAGTCTTTTCACAATAAAACATTATTTTTTCCGTAAACTCTAAAAAAACACAAAAGTTTAAATACATAGAATATTTTACTATCATAGTAGCCAATACAAATTTAAGGTAAAATTAAGGATATTAGGAAAGGTATTGAAAAATAGTTGTCAGAAGCAAAAGAATAATATTTTTTATGTTCATGAAAGGAAAACTTTAA
This sequence comes from Flexamia atlantica, assembly GCA_035578135.1. NCBI lineage: Eukaryota > Metazoa > Arthropoda > Insecta > Hemiptera > Cicadellidae > Flexamia > Flexamia atlantica. The sequence continues at coordinate 2,778,648 of JAQJVK010000046.1, read as the reverse complement.
TGAAAGAATAATTTTTTGAAGCTCTCCGGAATTGGTTATCAATTCTTATTACGTACCTTGTCGTCAGAAGTCTGTGTTTTTTTTCTAAGGCCAAATTCATGGAAAAAATTATATCATACTATTTCAAAATAGCTACTTAAATTGAAAATGTGAGAGTGAAGTTGTACTATGGAAATCTTGTACTGCGCCTTACGTAACTTGTTGTGCAAATTAAAATAAGGCTACAAAACCTTCACTAGTAACGTGCAAAAGTGACACAATACTGAGCTAAATGGAACTAAAATAATAAAAAAACGACTGTTAAGTACAATTTAAGGAAACCGTCTTGAAATAAGAAGAAATGTCAATCCAAGATTCTAGTTATCTATAGGTAGGCTTACTCACACAGAAAGTTGTTGCACTACATGAAAAATAAAGATATATAATTTTACGGGGTAGTATTTTGAAAATAATATAGAATTGTTATGATGGTCCTCTAAACTTAACTTGGAAACAGATTTCCTCTCAGCTCTTTACTACGGCCCATATGCAGATGCTGAAATAAATGTACCAGTAACAACACTTTAACTGCGCAGTAAAGGAAAACGACCGAGCTCGGATTTCAAGTGCGGTGTGTTTGTGCTGCGATAAAGGTTTGGCCTACTAAATGTTTTGGTCTTATTGGCGATTTTTTAATGTTATTGAAGGATAATGGAATATAATATAGGAAAATATAATGGATTCAAGAATATATTTTTAATAGAGAGAGAAAAGTTCTGAATATGATAAAATATGCCGTCGTAGCAAACCTGCATACACAAACATACTGTTAAACACGATTTATAGATTTTTTCTACTGAAATTGTAAAAGCCTTGTAAATAGCTGTTTAATATTAAAATATATATTTCCATTTGGAAGTGTTTTAAAATAGTCATGTTAAAAAAATCACTATAATATTATTTCGAAATAATAAACATTATTGTTGCAATATAATTAAAACATTTGCGTAATATTAACTGCAATAAGCGTAGTTACAAAAATATTTTCCTTTGACCTGACTCTTAAGTGACTTGACTCTTAGATTGAAGATGAAAGATTGTTCTATATCGCATAGTAAATAACGTTCTTTTCTATACCATAAACGCTTTCCATGTTATGCCGCTAAGAGAACGGCAGTTTTATGTGTTGCGGTGCTAAAGAAGCTTCTGTAATCCGTAGGAAGAAAAAGAATCATGTGAAGTCGAGAAGGTAAGCTGTTCGTTTCTTAGCGAATTTCCCCTATAGGGAAGTAGCTATTACCGTAGGCGGCACGGTGAGACTTATTACGGTGAGACTTATTATGGTCCGGGGGTAAGCCCGGGACCATGTTATTTTTTCATTTTGAGGTCTCTAGACCCCAAAAACACTGTTCGTTCATTTTCATATATATGTTTATATATATATATATATATATATATACCTGTCCGTAGGCGCGATAACTTTTGTAAAAAAGGTCCGATCTTGATGAAATTTGGAACAAACGTGTAAAGCGTCATTCATGACTTCGAGTTCGAAAACCAGCAAGATTGATTTACTCTAAGAAGGTTTTTTTCACAAAATAAAATTTATTTTCAATATTTAACACGTTTTTACTAATTATTTTTAAACTTAACTGTCAAAATTGGATTCAGCTTAAAAAAACAAACAATTTAGCATTTTGAATTATTATTCTACGTCAATCCGTTGCTTAGATATTGGATGATATTGGATGTGCTAAACACAGTACGTTGTCCAATATTGTTTTTAATTTTTCCCTCCAAAAAGTATAGACACCCTGATTTGAGATGTTTTTAAAAAATACAATTCTGAACATATGATTAAATTTGCAGGTGTAGAATATTTTATTTGTGTTTATTTTGAATAGTTAAGAGTTCATTGATCAAGATTTTGCAAAAAGTATATACTATATCAAAAAATACAAATTATTTTTAAATTTAATAAAGAAAGTAAGAGCATTTGGAAAGGGGGGGATGTCTTGGTCTAAACTGCCTGAAAATGTAGCATAATATATGATATGTTTAAAATTATGAGGATTGATAATATGTTTTATTGAAATTGGCTGGAGATGTAGGCCTGTTGCAACAGGGATGTTTTAATTACTATAAAACTGACCATAAGATTGAATTTTTTCATGAGATTAAATTATTTGTTTGTTTTGAGTGTTTTGAGTTCATTGGTTATATGTTTGTTGACATTTATATTCTATAATAAGATTACAGTTATTAAAAATTGAAAGACTAAGAATTATATAAAATACAAAAGTGTATGTATTACTAATGAAAACCAATATGGTCTCTTTGTTAATTTTCCTCATGTTTAAAGCTAATGAATGATTAAATATGTGTTTTTAGTATATTATTTACTTAATGTATTCAAATGATACTTTCCTTCAAAAAAGTTGAATGCTGACATATACAAAATAAATCCTATGGAAATTCGCTGAGTACGCAGGTCTGCTGCGACGGGGGTATTTTATATTCGTAAAACAAAGGTCAGCAGACAAGGAGAGAGTATTAATGTAGCTATACTGTACTCCTATAAGGCGCATGGATTGCGACGTAAATTCCTAGCCATTTCCGCTTTCATCCTAGATCTATCAGCGTTTTGGGTTAATATAGAGCCTAAACTGAGGTGTCAGTATTTTATGTTCTCTATGATTGATTTCAATAAATTCTGTTCCACTTACAAGTCATTAGTGGGTTACTTTCAGTCTAACCTGAACACGAATGAAACAGACTATCACAAGGTTGTTTTAAATAGGAAGAACAAGATGAAAACCTAGAGGGAGACATCTTTTAAATATAAGTAAGCCCTACTTTTTATTAGTTATTGGAATATATTATGTCGGTATAATAAATAATATAGTTCATAACATGGGCGAATCTTGCTTTCCGGTACTCGGTCGAAAAGCGGCACTTAAGTCCCAAGTAATGAAATATACTATTATCAAACAATGCACTGTTTTTAGGAATTAAAGGGAAAATTCATGATTTAAAATAAGCAAAGAATAGTTAGTTATACTTTAATCAGTTCAATTTCGAAAAACCTGGAAAAAAATTATGGAGGGAGGGACATATTGAGAAAATTAAACTACCAAGCACATCTTAAGGCCTAAAATTCGTTGTAATATAGTGATATCATGTTGCTAGATATTTAAAGTGGAGTTACTCAAACATAAAATAAAGATAGAAAACAATGCTATAATAAACCAAAACATATTTAACATTGCTTTACTGAAGGATATTTAAAAATCAAACAGTTGATCATTGACAAATATGGAAACTTGATTAAAAATTTCCCTTACTGTTCTACCTTGGAGCCAACCCAAGCTGGTATCTCTCCCATTAGCCCACAGGCACCAGGCTACATCCCCCACTGTTGATTTACTGCTTCCCTTCCGATTGTATTCACTTGCTTTAATTAGTTACTTGATCCTCTTTGAACACCCATATCGATGAGGTTAAGCGATTACTCAGCTATAATTTTGTAATTTATTATTAAATTATATAGGTTAGCAATGTTTTTTTAATAGTCACATACCAAATGACGTTAACAGGTAATCAGTACTTTATATGTTGCAATTATAAACGGCAAAAGTATGATCTAAGGCCAATGTATGATACTAAATAAGTGATTTTACAGCAACAACGTTTTTGTAATTAAATTGATTTTATTTTGTCCTAATCCTAAGGTAAATAAATAAAAAAATAACTGCATCTGTCAATGTATCTCTGTCTAATTGATGTTAAGAAAATAATGTAAATTAGATAAAAACTAAAGCAATTATCTTAAATTTTTTTGTCATTTTATGCATTAAAATTAAATTAAAAATTAATTGTGTTGACCTAGAATTTCATTGAAACACATAGTTATTTTCTTGATTTTATGATTTTTTTTAACTAAGATAGCATATAGTTTTGCAACAGTGACGTAATTTATTTTGATGCTTAGGTTTCTATTAATTAATACTTTTCAAGAAAACAAACTACATAAAATGGTAATGTTCGCATGAAGTGGCGTTAAAATTATTTCAAAGAATGCCCACGATATCTATTATATTTACTGACTAGAAACATGATTTATTCATTGACTAACAAGATTGAGGGACTATAAATAAATATCCTGGCAAAACTTGTATTGTGAATTCCTTGTTGATGTAACTATCTGGCATTGAGTCATATAACTTTTTACATTATAATATGAAAGTTCAAGGCTACAGCAGTAGAGTTTAGTACGATAGTCAAATAAAGTTATATTATGTAAAATAATAAAATTAAAAGCTCAAAAAACTGTAAGCTAAAACTGTTAACTCTTCAAACGAAAAAATATACGATACAAGGAAACTAAAAAAATGCTAATGTGAAGAAAACTTTCTTATAGGCTACTGATAATTTTGGTTTAAATGTTTTAGTAAGTAAACAAACAAGATCTTACATTGGCTTTAGCCTAGCAGCATTAGACAATGCATTACCCGGCAGCTTACCTCTTTTGCCAAGTTTTTCGTAGTTTCTAGATCATTAGCTGATTCGTCCTGCCTGTCTCAATGCCAGTTCTCGTTATACCGTTAAGGCCTCTGAGGGATATACTGCCTGTTATTAAAAATAAAATTTTAGTATTCTACCAGAAGTGAGAATAAGGAAACATTAAAAGAACTCTATGTATACATTTTTATAAAGCTTTTTATAATACTGGGTGTTTTCTGTAAAACGCAACCCATATTTAAAATTGAATAATAAGAATATAAATATGTAGTGAATATTGTTTTATCGATCTTTACATTTTATACAACATATTATTTAAGATTCATCACATTTACTTTACATTATGTGCTTAAAAAGTCCATCATTGGCATTTGTATAAAGTTATGCTCTCTCCATCAAATTCCCGAACATGTGTTGCAAGGCTCCTCTTTGAATATCTTGCATTAAATTTGTAATGTTTGTTTTGAATTGCTGAATATCTTGTGAATTGTTTTCGTAGAATTATACTACTTTACATGTCTACGGAAAATTTCATTCAGATCGGACTACTTTAACGCGAGTTATCGTCCTTTAAAATGCAACCCAAAACTTGATTTTATCGGAGAAGGATTATTTCCCCCAAGATCCCCGAATTTGACCCCACTACATTATTTTATTTGGTGATTCGTTAAAATTAAGGCCTACGAAATAAATTCACAGGATATTCAGCACCTCAAAACAAACAACAAATTTAATGCGAGAAATTCAAAGAGGTTCAACACGTGTTTGGGAATTTGATGGAAAGAACAAAACTTTGTACAAATGCCAATGGCGGTCTGTTTAAGCACGTAATGTAAACTAAATGTGATCAAACTTAAATAATAGGTTATACGAAATGTAAAGATCAATAAAACATTACCCATTTCATATTTATATGTGCATTATTCAATCTTAAAAATGGGTTGCGTTTTAAAAAAAACAGTATAAACATTTTACAATGGCGGTTTTATTCGATATCTTATCTTTTTATATGTTGAAATATTGTTGTTGAAAAAAACAGCCACTTATGAATTAATACTGCCAGTAGTGTACTAAAATATCTACTACGAAGTTTACAAAAACACAAAAGAGTATAACTCGAAAGAGTTAAAGCAATTTTTAGCGAATAAAGAAATCACTTCAGCGACCAGTCACCAAAACAACAACCTCTCCGTCCCCAAGGGCCGCGTGTTTCGCGAGGTAACCGTGTTTACGAGTATATTTTCATCAAACAAAGCGTGCTGTTGGAGGGCTCCAGGATTGGATTTGACAAAGAAGAATTATTTTTTATTATTTTTTTATGTTTGACCAGGGTCTTCCACAGTATATCAAAAGATTTGAATGCTATGGACTTGCATGTTTCAGTACAAATACACGTTACAAACTTAAGAGAACAAACGTTTAAAATATTAGATTTTTTCAATATTAACTGAAGCCATACGTCATCAATAAACCCCAACCTTACAGTGAGCAAACTACTTCATCAAGTTGTTACAATGTAGTTACCGTATGTAGTAGAATACATACGGTGAAACACCAAAGGAGATGTGCCTAGGTGATCTGACACCACGGATTTGGACTTTCAATGTAAACGATGAATAAAGTTTAAAATAGGCCTTCATGTTTTACGGTAACCACGTCTTAGAAAGGCTAAAGATAGATTGCTACGTACAGATGGCGTGACGAGCCTGCGTGCTTGTGCTACAAATATCCACTCGGCTCGGCTCGAGCCGCCTAACTTTATGGTTATGAGCATCACCTTAGCGAGGCCATTGTCGGCAAACTGATAATAATGTGTTGTGCACGCGTCATAACACAAGGCCTTGATTGCACTAGGACGAATATGATAGAAAAACCATCAATAGTTATGGCGTCTACTACTAGTCTTTCAATCTTATTCCCTCTCGTGTGTGTCCTCTCGTGTATTAGGAGGTGTAACAGGCTTGATTTTGTTGGGGTGTTAACATCATACGTTTACTTTAAATTAGCGGAAGGTCTACACTTAAAAAAATTCTCCTCTGAATGTTCAATCAATTTTATAGTATTTAAAATCAGTTATGGTGCCTTTAGCAGAGAAGGTAATGAAGATATTTATTAGCTTACTCTGAGATCGGGCTGGTTACGAAAACTTTTAATTAAAGAAATGTATGAAAGTAGGTTTATGAGAAAATAATATCCCCTAACAACGAAGTCAGACGCAAATATTACTGAATTCGCCCTGTCCTCATTTATAATTCTATAACTATACATAACAAAGAAATAAATGTGTTCCTAATCATATACATGTTGAAAGACATATACATGTCTCATAAGATGTAAATTAATCACTCATTAAAATCTTTTTTTTCAGAAACATTGTTCTACTCAATTAAGACCAAAGCAGCTGTTCTTGAAAAATTTCTTTGTATAATATACAGTTTTTTGTTTTATTAAATAACCAAAGATATTTAATTTGTTCAAACAGGAATGGATACTGTTTTAAGAAAGATTATTCACATAATTCATTCACAAAACACACATAAGGTTAAGGCTAGTAAAGTTCCTTCAGAGAGTAGAAGCGACGATTGATTCGCTCGTGAAGGCAGACGCAGTGAGCGGAACGCCAACGTTTAGTTTGAAAGCTTTTCATTATCTTGGTATGAATGAACGTCCATTTAAAGCAACGCTCTGCTGCGCGCCTGCTGTACGTTTCTTACAACCTCCCCCTAAGGGCAAAGTAGCTACATGTGGCGTTTAGAAAATGTTAATTTGTTTAAAGGGTGGCGGCCTCTTTCATATGTACCTTGCACTTGCCCCCCACCCCACATGGGCCTCAGGTCTGTGCGTGGAAGTTATCAAGCAAACCCAAGGAGTGAGCCAGTACAGTACGAGGATGAACAGTACTGCTAAAAGTATGCGGCATCATCGGGCCTCGATCCTGCGACGCTGCCACCTCCGTTCCGAGGCCGAGTGCGCTACCAACTGCGCCACCGACTCACTGAATTTGGGAATGTATTTTGGGTTCAAAATTATACGCGAGGCTTAAGTTAAGTTTCCGGGGATAGAAGGGATACACAGAGCTATCAGCTTTGAAGAATCAAGTCAGTGGCTACAGTGGTTAATTGTTTGTAATGTTATCTAGTTTTAAGGACCTTGACTACCATATTCTGAGGAAATATGTGCATAATATAACCCTAGGAATGGGTAACTAGGTATTCCTATTGTTCGACTTTAAAAAAACAATCAAGCTTCAACACCATATGTGCCTGAAATGAGTAAATAAACTGCCCACAATTATGCTCAGCTTTCCCCTCAAGTAATGTTTTAAATTAAAACTGCAAATGGCTGACCAACAACCCTTTTTTACTCTGTTAAGTTATTCATTGATCTAAATTAAAAAATGGTGGTTTTATTATTTTATAATTTTTAATTTTTTCCTTTTTAACCGTTCAACTATTTTATGTCGCTGCGTAATCATATATAAGTAAGAAAAATTTAATAACCACATACGAAGAAAGTCTGACTTATATCCATGCATTAATAAGCCTGTCATGACATTAAAAGATTGATTTCTGATTTCTACAGCTTGCGCTTGCAGGCTTGTCGTTGGTAGCTGAAAAGTATATTTTCCTACAGTTACCTAACAATGTACATGTTCTCTCACTGATTTGAGAAAGCAAAGTGGCCAATTCTCTCATCAGTGAGACAATGTTAACTTTGTCTCACTCAAATTACTTTGTCTCACTCCTTGCACTCGCCTACGGCTCGTGAGTAAGGATTTCTCTCGAGTGAGGCAATTGCTCACTTTGCTCACTAGTTGCACAAATAACTATTTCCTTATTGAAGTTCGTTTGGAAATAGTGAATGTTTCATCAATTTATCTATCATGCTGTTTGTAGTAAATTATATAGTTAGGAATAATCTTTATTTCTGTAAATGTTCAAGTGATATTTGTGAAAATCAGATTTTTTCAGTTTTATAGCATAACTTCAACATTGGACAAGTTCAACATAATAGCATAAGTTAACTCAATCAAGTATGGAAATGCACTCTTACAACTGATGTAATATATCAGGTGAGACAATTAAATTGCTTAGTTTTGTGATTTTACCAATCAAACTGACTATTTATAATTTAAACACAAAACGTTAACTAATATAATATTCTTCTTACAAAAGATTTATATATTAGTAGTATTTAAACATTCGACACACGAAAAATATTTCTATTAAGAGGGTTCGTATTACTTTGCGACCTCTATGAATATTAAATATTGCATGTCTTGTTATAATTAGATAATATTGAGTTTTACAACTGTTATTATTTTAGTTAAAACACTTTTGGACTGGATCGTCTAGTAACCTTTCTAAAAATATTTGCATAAATCGATTAGAACAATTTTTTTGTAAACAAGCAAAGAAGAATGGTTCCAGTGACAAATACTTGGTTTGGCGTTAATTGTAAGCTGTACAACACTGATGGCTCGATTGAGGAGAGTCAATTACTTCGTTTGTGCCCTCGCCATGGAGGAAATAGAGTAGACATCGTTCTTTGAAGGCAAAGCCACCAGATTGACGTTTCTATTTTCAAAGATATTTGCAATATTCATCCTTTAAATCAGTTACTGCATAGGGTGGCGAAAAACAAGCCCTCGTGATACAAGAAATTGGAAAATGCTTAATAGGCTGTCCTCAAATACTCATTTATTTTTTCTCCATAACCTTACCCTGTGTTAATTGTTTTTATACTGTGGCCAGGCTGCATTATATGTAGACAGGTAAACAATAGCGGCATATTGATCAGTGATCAGGTGGACATTGCTCGAGTCTCAAGAGTCCTCGCCGTAATTACTCCTTCATTCAGTTCTGAGTTCAGAGCCTCAATTGCCGGAAATTGGGCTGTTTATTGAACCATTAGAGGCAAAGTCATGCTTCCTCCAGTATGATTTCTGAGAATAAAAATCAACCGGTCTTTGTTAGTATCGAGGCTGAAAAAATCCCGTTGGACAACATTACAAATGTTATCCATCTTACATTAAAATTTCACTCATATCCCGAATAAAATACGCAGGCAGTGCTGCGTTTCCGTGTTAATCGCAAATATGTTTCAAATTGCTTCCCACAAATAAAACAAGTCAACAGAATGCATGATAACAAGAGTACACATATCGGTTTCCTCCAGACAACGTATGGAAGTGAAATGAGTTTAAATGAAACGTAGTAACATTTCACTTCAATATAAATGCATTAACACTTTCATGTCACTTGAGGCTAAGCCGGTGAAACTAATGACAGAAGCATTTGCAGAGCAACGTCTTGAAACAATCCAATTAATATGACACTTCCATCATAATATTCAATCCTTAAGCAAAATAGTTTTTATTCATATGTTCTTAGAAAATTTTTTAGTTTATATTCTTATACAAATTTCATGCCTAATGCCAAACTCGATGTCGTCACGTTCGTCTTAGTGTGGAAATACAGTATGGACTTTCTGTAAGCTATGTATTTCAAACGGCAGTTTAGGTTGTAATTACCACATTACTTATCAGCCGTTGATTTAATAATTAGATGATGTATATGATATAATTAGATGTATGTGGTAAACAAATGTACCTAGCAAAGGTAAAAGGATAGAAATCTCCCATAAGTCCTGTACCGAAAGGCGAACGTATGACCGATTTTAACCAGTTGTCCTGCTTATTTTATAAATTAATAACAATCAAACTTTATTGTTAGGTACATATGATTTAGATGGTAGCTCGAGATTCGAAGTTTACTTAGAATATCGTGTTTAATTTATCCGATTTAGCATCAAAATCTGAGATCAAAGAATCAAAATAAAATTGTGTTTAGTCTCAAACATATATATGAATATAAATTATAAAACAGATAAATAATAGCGAAATATAGCTTGATCAATATTTGTAAACTTGTTTAGTACTGTAGATTTAAGTACTTTTATTAGATCAGTAATTAGATTCCAATTTGTTCTATTCCAATTGGTTTTTACAATGGATTGCATAATATTTTATTTAATAATCTTAAGTGTAAGATATTTTCTGTATATTAAAACCAATCTACAATATTTGTTGCATATATCGGTTTCCTCATTCAAAATTCATTCTACCTTTTAAAAGTTCAATTTTAGTAGTATATATGTGGAAATATGTGCTGATAATTTGCCTTTTAAAATATATTTTAAGAATCAATCACAACTCTTTTTTATCGAAATTAAGCTTCTTAAGGTCATAAAGCATTTACTACTAAATCAGATCGCTAATCATTTGTTGAGGAATGACACTTCGTTTCTCATTACAAGTTATAAACCTTAGTTCATCTCTCTGGCAATCAATTTGCTTTGTTGCGCATTTTAAATATTATGATTTGTTCTTCTAATTATAGATAGACTTCTGACTTTCTACAATGAAGGTCATCTCCAAGCTACTTCATCTGCACTAATTATCAAACGCAAATTATTTGCCAACTAAAGGAGGGATAAATTGGCTTGAAGTACTAAATGCTAGGAAATTATTAAGGCATCTCATAGAGTAATACTTGTTATTCACAATAAATGTATTCATCAATAAATCAGTATTCAATCAAGAGTAAAATAAGTGAAAACTACAAGCCAAAGTTGGTGGAAAGTCGAGTTGAAATTGTTACTGGGAAATAACTTCGAATGAAGTGGAAATGTTATTTAATTCATCAGTTGTATTTCATTTAAGACATTACACCGAAAACGAATTCAACCAATCATGCTCTGTTTAATTTGTAGTATTGTTAATTTAACAAATATTTTTTGTTATTTAATTGATGTATGGTCAGTAAAAAAAAACATTGGGCCTATAGTTAAAATACAGATATACATAATAGATACAGATGGTTAAATGTAAGTGGTTACATGAACAAAAGTATGGAACAAATCAGGATAATGTAGTAAGAGCAGGCCTTTCTTTATGGTTAACTTTACAGGACGGTATAAAAGATAAATTCGATCCAGCTCATACTGGTAAACTCACCTAAACTTAAAACAGTTTTTAATATTGGCGATGAACCCAACAACAAGGACTTAGGAATTCTGTTACTATTTAGAAAAGAGTCCATGTCGTAAAACCGTTCTATAAATAATTTTTTAATCGAATTTTCAATTTTGAAATGTTTAATAAATTAAAGATGTTATGGCAAAACCTGGACGGAATCCACCCCATTTGTCATTCTTGAGGATCGACGTAGTCTAGTCACGTGTGTAGGGCTACTGAACTGTATCTAGAGGAACAATAATTCAATTAATTTCCCCCAAGATAAGTGGCCTTATTTTTTATTCACATACCATAAAATAATAATCACAAATTAGAGAGCTTGATTTGTGCACGGTCGTGGAGAGAGATCATCGTTTCTGACCAGCTTCCTCATTTGAAGCAATAATTATGACCAAAATTTCATTGGGACGCAAAATTAGGAATCCCATTGTTGTTGGGATTCATATGGAATAGTTATAACGTCTATTCCTTACTATTCATAACCTCCACCTCCCACTCCTCCCACAAGGCTACAGACGGAGCACTCAAGTATATAAGTAAGTAAATAAGTAAGAAAACAGGTAAGAAATTAGTAGTAAGAAGTCTAGGCCTATATCAGAGTCCTGATTTGTTCCATACTTTTTTTTAACCATAAAATATAACCTCGTACTTCAAAGCCGAGGTTATATTTTATAGTTATAACAATCGGAAATATGTGTCCAATGTTCCTATAATTTTTAAGCTTCCGACTTTCTACAATAAATAGATGAAAGGAGAAATGAGTACGATTAGCTTGAAATCATCGATGTTAGAATTTATTATGACATCTGATAAATTAAAACATGTTATTCCGAGTAAGACAAGGAATCAATAAATCAAAATTCCCTTGAATATGAAATAATATCTCGAGGCAATTTACAATACAGCGAACCAAAGTTGCAGGAAAGTTTATTTGAAATTATTAGTAGGAAAAAAATTCGAGTGGAGTGGAGAAGGAGTTTCAACTTACTTATTCAATCTTGATTTGGCGATATTGTTTATTTGGAGTCATGATTGCAAACTTGCTAAAACTTGTTAAACAAATTTTGGATTTAACAACACATTGCCTACGGTTTAGTATTTGCTCGATTAAACTTAATGAGTGGTTAAAGAATACGTAGTCTCCCATCGGAAGTAAAGTGATGAACTAGCACCAACTTGGGAGACATAGTGGATACTTCAATAATATTTCTATATCTTTTTTAAAGATACAACTTTGATTCTATGAGAGTGACATTTATTCGATATGTCGAAATTTAGTGCCTTCAAATTTCTTACCTGTTTTCTTACTTACTTACTTGCTTAAATACTTGAGTGATCCGTCTGAAGCCTTGTGGGAGGAGTTGGACAGGTGAAGGTTATGAATAGTTAGGAATAAGCATAATAACTATTTCATATGAATCCCAACAACAAGGACTAAGGAATTTTGTTGATATTTAGAAAAGAGCCCATGTCGTAAAACCGTTCTATATCAAAATGTTTTAATCGGATTTTCAATTTTGAAAGTTAAGGACGTTATGGCAATGTCTGAAATAGTTTAATACCTGAATAATGTAAGTTGTGTTCAAAGAGTTTGAGTCTGTGCTGTTGTTCATGTGTATCTTTTTTCACACATGTGATTACTGAAAGCATGTTTTTTTTTTATATCTTCTGTGATTAAATGTACACAACAGATTAATAAACGAAGTGACAGATACCTGTCAAGAGAGACCAAGCCTAATGAATGCATAACTGCAACTAATTCCACACGCTCATGACAATATCTTGGCGTCCAAAAGATTACAACACCGACATTGATAGGAAACTACAGCAGATCGAAACAGTTGTTTCTTAACGAGAAAGCAAGGTTTTGAGGCTATGTTAGTCAATACAGTGCAATCGACACTGCATTTTTAAATGAAATAGGAACTTTTTTTCTTGTGAGCGACATGTTTTACGTGTCATTGCAAAATATTACTTTTGTGATATTAATAATTTTTCTACTAAGTTTTTATTCATCCATACAGGCTGGGGAACACGCTGTTTGTATTTCGGGAGTAATGTACATTGTCTTACGAGGGAAAAGTGTTGGTGCCAGAACCACCAAGGGCGATGATTTTTACGAGGGAAGCAATGTGTCTATTTTACACCCTCAATACACAAATATGCTATTTTAATTTTACTATAACTTTTCCATCTTATTTATCTAAAACAAACTTTTAAACTTTTAAAATGTTATGTAAATACATAACATTTTAGATATTAATTTACATAGTTTTAATAATTTACGAAATATTAATTATTCTTTGCTTAAAGAATTCCGGTACGATATTTTTTATTCCCACATTTTAAATACATTCAGTGAAACCTTAATCACCTCTGGTTGTTGTGAGTCGGACGGACTCGACGTACTCGGAGTGAAACGGACGTTTTGTTCCAGCCCTTGCTCGAATTTTCAACAATGATTTAGCTTTGGCTATTCACAGTTGAGAATTTTGCGAGAATTAAGGGTCTTTAAGGCTGTCACCTAGTTTGTCAACTGGATCTACCAATCTGGAATACACCAGTTACAAGTAAAAAACTTACAGACGTAAGAAATGATTACTGAAATTTAATATATTAAATATTATGAAATTTGATATATCTCATTAATATTCTCTAATCAACATTAAAGTCTCGGATTCGGAAGTAAATGTACAGGATACGGTGTTCAGTTTATTACATTTTATTTGATACAATGGACTAAGAAGCTTTAGTGAGAATCGTAATAAATTGGTGACACAAATCTGCTTACCATTAACTGAAGAGAAGACTTGGGACTCCCTCTGATGCTTGCAGAGTACTGAAACATTGAGTTAATTCACAAACACCACTGAGAAGGTTAAATCCTCACTTATTAAAGTTCTCCATTATATAAATTTTATTCAAGTGTATTAGGAAGAAAAAGGTCATGTGGTATATAAAAAAACCGACAGAAAGGTTTTTATTATGGGATTCGAAGATACTGATGACCTTTGTGACGCAATGCTGTGTAAATGAAGAGTGTTGGTAATATGGACTAATGTCATATGAGCGCAGAAAATTAATTAATAATATCTGAAACATAAACTATTCTTCATTTACAATTTCAAATAAAAAAATTACTACCCAACTATTAGGGATCAATATAAGGTTCTTACAGTTGAAGTTTGTTTGCTTTGTCAGTGATGATCACTTCCTTTAACTTTCTATACTAATGAATCGGAAATAAAAACTCATATTGTAATCTAAGATACATACATACTTTAGGTAATTAAATCTCTTAATGATTAATTAGAGTGACTAAACACACAAGATAAGCGTGAAAAGGATGCATAATTTCTGGATAAACTTTAAATATGTGGTATAGTTAACTCACGAAACATATGCTAATCTCAGATAAACTCTTTAATCTGATAAACCGATATTATTTGGGGGGTTCAGTAAATGTAATTAAGTTTAAGTTTCATAAAATCATGTTTATCTATAAAATAAATTCGGGTAAGAGGAACTCGAATCCTGTGGAGTGCGCGAAGGAATAAAAAATATAAAAGATTTTTTTATTACTATTCAAATCAAGTTTTCTTTTACTTCATAACAATAGTAATCTTATAATTTCTCAATAATATTAACAATAACGAAGTAAGTATTCTTGTATATTAGGGATTTAATATATATAAAGGTTTAAATAGGTACATTTAAACAGTTGATACTCGTACCCCTAGGGTTAATGTGTATCTTAGGGTAGGAAAGAAAATCCTTTGGCAATGTTCATAAAATTCATGTATGGCATACAAAGCATGTATGATGTAACTTTCAACAACAATTTACCCTTACCAGGTCTTAAAACATTAACCTTTACTTTTGTTAATCCCAAACATGTAATGTCTAGATTTAGGAAATAACTTTTGATTTGTATACTAGGTTCAAATATAATATCACTTTAATTGCCACGCGTTATGAAAAGGAATTCATTAACATAACATATGATTGAATTGTTGTAAACCGAGTTAAGTTCCAAAAGAAAATAGGATTGGGACCGAGATGTTTTATTAGCAGTAAGCGACTTCTTTGTATAGTTTTATTTTCAGGTTTTATTAAAATTTACCTTACTTCCGCATGTATGCTTGCGGCCGCAAGGATATTGAAAACAAATCTTGTTGGTAATTTATCTATTAGAGTGACAAAATATGTTTAGCAATTAATCCTCTTAGCAATTTTGTTTGTAATAACTGTTCTCGCCAACCTCCGGTAGGTGTGATTAAACTATTCATAGTACTTCGAGTTGTACACACGGAGGTCCGAACAAACTCAACAACTTGAGTAGTTACTTGTGTGATATGCCACTTTCTTGTACTATTTTATTTTCGATGGCAGTTGTGGTGAATTCCGTACGTCATTTCTAACACATTCATCACTGTTGGATTACGTCAGTGCAATGCACTGCGGTTGAACGTAAGACTATGGTTCGTAGAACCATAATTGTGACGTTGGTACCTTCAGCTACTGTCTATTATATTTTCATTGAAAATTAACAGAAATGGCAATTCTACTGATTTTGACTATTAACTTATCAATCGAGTACTAAATACCTATCAGTCTTCTGCGTTTATTCCTCCTTCATGATAAATAATTTTAATTAAAATATTTGAGTCGGTCAGAAATATTATTTGTGAAATTACAATATCAAGAGACGAAAACGAAGATTGACTACTTTTTGTGATTTTGTTACAAAAAAAGAAGAAACATTCATTCATCATATTCATAAATAATAAATGAATATATCACAGAATATATCAAAAACTAAAGTTAGTCCCAGACTCTTTATTTGTCGGTTTGACTCTCATAAAGACGGGATGCAAGGGGTTACTGCCAATTGCATAAACATAAACCCAACATTGTGCTGTACCGGATCTTTACGCGAGAACTAAAGTAGAAATACCTGTTTCTTAGTTTAAAAAATAAATGTTTCACTGCAAACGAAATGCGTTTATGTAATAGGAGGTGTAAAAGCTTAATCCTGTGCAAATACAGTAATATGATAAATTACTTATTTAAACACTGTTAGCTATTTTTTTTTAGTTTCCTTCTCAATCAACGAGTTGGGAAGGAAGGTTACGTTTAAATTATGTTTTAAAAATATTCATACTTTCAATAATATAGTAGATAGTGACAAGTAATCTTCACAGCTCATCGTTTTGTCATGTCCGCTTAATCTCGACGGTCTGCGAAGTCTAATACCTATGATCCACTATTTTCGTTTGAGGTTTTACAGTAATACTAGAATGCTGTTTTGACCCATAGTTTAAAACTCTTTACACTGAAAGAAATAACGCAGCTTGCTCTTAGGCAAAATTTTTCTTTGTTTGAAAGATTCATTTCAATAAAATGCCATCATCAGAATTAAACTTTTGCTGCAATTTGATGGTTAGTGTTGATAACAAATCTGATATAATCAGAACGTGTTAAAATTAAATATAGGATATATATAGCTTGACTTTCAATAGATGGACATGTATGGACCATTGTAGAACACGAGCCAATCATTTCAAAACCCGATAGAATCTTCTCAAAAACAATGAAGGCTTGAATTATTTGTTGAGAATCCATCTTATTTAGTTTTAAGTCGATCCACTGTGTTTAATCTCTGTGAGATAATTAATGTATTAATATTCCTGTGTAGTGAACTTTTAAATAGTCTATTTTAAACTGTTCAAGGTTTACAGTTGTTTTATTTACTACAAAAATTGGGATGACGTACCGCACAAAATAGTATTTATCGTCTCAGTGTCGTTGTATGAGGCTGTCAATAGCTTTAACGGGAGTGTAAAAATTTCGAGGGCATTGCTTTGTGGTGCAGGTAATGTTTTGAGGGTATATATCTTCATTCCCAATAACTTTCAAAACAATGAAGGCCTAAACAACGACGTTTCCAAAGTGAAGCCCATTTATTCTGTCAGTGCATACAGGCGCTCCCTCGCGGACGCTCCGCCGCGAACAGGTGACACCTGACAGCACAATGGTTACATCACGCTTTTTTGTAACCCAAAAGTAGGATACAAAAACATTTTCTTACATTCTTAATTCTCATTGGCCAAAAAAAATTTTTATAATTTGGCCACTATAAGAATAATCTGAATAATATGGGTAAAATTACAAAAGAATCATATTAATTTGATTCATTAGATATATTACGTAAAAGTTGTGACCTTCCCAGGTAGGTATTTTAAGCTAAGTATGAATGACAGATGAGTGAAGGATGATTTTAGCGTGATCTTAAAGTCTTGTTACTGACTAAGGCCGACATGTTCCTTAGACAAAACTGTTAATTAACAGCCCAACAGCCGTAGTAATCATATATTATAAGACCGTATTTTTATCTTATATACTCTGATGATAATTCTGTTTAGTTAATAAATTTATAAAAGCCAAAACGGTTGACTGATTTAATCACTCACTGATCACAGATCTAAAATAAATCTTCAATAAATTGGACCATAAAACTTGGCACAAATATTCTTTATAGTCTCAAGGTGTGTCCTGTAAAAGGATTAAAAAGTATTTTTCTCAAAAGGCTAAAATAGAGTAGATTATAATATTCAAAATTGCGGCCATTATTCAGTTTTCAAAGGTTGTGAGGTCTTCTTTGCCCATGAAACATGGCACACATATTCTTTATAGTCTCTATGTATACAGTAATAAGGGGTTTAAAAATATTCTCTCTCAAATGGCTAAAATATAGCATACTATAGAAATTCTAAATGCCATGTATTTTAGTCTCCTTATATGTGGATGAGGGGCCAGTAGTATATTTTCAAGAGATGGAAAATGTATAAGATGCAATCTACTGACAAAATATAATGTACATATTTTTTATGGCCCCCTGCTGTATATTTGGCAAATGCCACTTAGGCTACTTACGTTATACGGACCACCAAAAGTACCATATTGCATTCCCACTTTTGTAAAATTTGTCATCCGTTTTAGTAAATACTTTGATGACACATTATTCCTTTACGACATAAACTCTCTGTTATTTAGGTATGAAAATAAGCAGAAAGAAATAAATATTGTAAGAAAAAAGATTTTTCCTCTATGTATTGGATTTACTTAAAGTAGAATCTTGAAACTCGGTATGGGAATTCCATTTAGATTTTAATCCATGTATCCATAAAAAACCGGGTTATCAATGTTAAAGATTTTATAGGAGGGTTTGCGTAGGTTATGGGAATTTTAATTTAAAAAATATACTATATCTACAATGAGTTTACGCCGCTGTCAACTGAATGAGTGACCCGATCACTTGCTCACTCGTTCGACCCGATGAGTGACTTTCATATGAATGATACGATGTCACGTTTTGGGCACATATGTTTTTGGCCAATACATTCCCCGTCTGCTTTATATCATAGCTTTCTTCCTATTAAAAATAAACTTGCAGATTAATTATACGTCGAAAATTCATCATGGCGTATTTTTATTTCTTTTATATCCCAATCTCTCATTATCTGTTTTGGCAAATGAAATGAAGCTAATTCATGCAATTTGCTAATCTTAAGGGAAAAGTTTTAAAAGAAACGTTACAACTTATCAATTCATTCCTGGGTGGAATCACCTGCTGCACTTTTAGGATGTGACTGCACGCCTATGGCCCATAACCAAAATCTGTTCTTTTGAAATTATTACAAAATAACGCACATTGAATAATATAGTTCAGATAAAATTTATCCTCCATGCGGGCAATATCTGCTAGTAAAAAGTAAAAATTACTAAAATTGAAAATTTTTCTGTTTTCTAGTTTAATATGTATTTACCATATTTATGTGAGTACAATATACGTGTAAATATATTATAAGTATGGTAAGCCGTTTTTGATTAGTAATATAATTACATTTTTTTATCACAAAGACCGAAGGAGATAATAGTCACCATCCTGTTTATGTGATATGTTAACGCTCATGTGTTATGACAACGCTCATGTAAAATTATTGCGATTTGAATTTTCAGGCAGCATGTTGACACGTATTATGGATATTGCTTGAGCATAATTATTATGGAAATAACCTTTGAGGCTTCTGCTTCTGTTTTTGCTTACAAGCAATATGCTAATACCCTATCTAAAATATCAGTAGCAAGTACCATAAACTGTTGTTGTTAAAATAAAAATGGCTAGTTCGTTTTACGAAATATAATGATTACAGAAGATACACCGTAATCCATTCTAGTTCCACTTTATACTAAGCAACTATAAAGGTGACATATAGTCAACGTTAAGCTAGTTAATGTTTTTAAAGATTCTCGGTAAGATATTTGTTTTCGGTAATATTTTGATATTGTTGCAACATATATTAAACCAATTATAGTAGGTATATTATTTAAATAAACAATTTTAAATATTGTCATACTTTAATATTACATAATAAATACAGACCACTGTAATATGAACGGTTTAATTTTTCTTTCCAATATTTTCCCCTCACAATATTTTTTCTTTTTGCTTATTTTCATAACTAAATTAAAGACCAATTTAAGTTTATGTCGTAAAGGAATAATGTATCATTAAAGTATTTTTCCACCTAGCCCTATGTTAGTATGAAATGTTAAATTATGCTGAATAAATATTTATTAAAAGTTGATTTTGGTAATGTGGTGTAAATCCTACCCATATTATAAATATATATATGTTACAAAAAATGAAATAAATTCTAACAACCGATGTAAAGTGTGTTTGACACAAGTAAATACATAATTAAAAAAGGTCAGCTCAAAGCTTACGGGTCACCACCACACAGGCTGCATGTGAACATGACACGGGTCAATGCATACATCAGCAGAGGGCCCCACACTGCTCAACTGTAACTCATCCTTGTGTGTCAGTACTGCATACACAGTACACAGCCCTGAGTCTCACCACTGTACATGCTGCATGTGTACATGACACCGGTCAATGCATACATCAGCAGAGGGCCCCACACTGCTCAACTGTAACTCATCCTTGTGTGTCAGTACTGCATACACTATACACAGCCCTGGGTCTCACCACTGTACATGCTGCATGTGTACATGACACCGGTCAATGCATACATCAGCAGAGGGCCCCACACTGCTCAACTGTAACTCATCCTTGTGTGTCAGTACTGCATACACTATACACAGCCCTGAGTCTCACCACTGTACATGCTGCATGTGTACATGACACCGGTCAATGCATACATCAGCAGAGGGCCCCACACTGCTCAACTGTAACTCATCCTTGTGTGTCAGTACTGCATACACAGTACACAGCCCTGAGTCTCACCACTGTACATGCTGCATGTGTACATGACACCGGTCAATGCATACATCAGCAGAGGGCCCCACACTGCTCAACTGTAACTCATCCTTGTGTGTCAGTACTGCATACACAGTACACAGCCCTGAGTCTCACCACTGTACATGCTGCATGTGTACATGACACCGGTCAATGCATACATCAGCAGAGGGCCCCACACTGCTCAACTGTAACTCATCCTTGTGTGTCAGTACTGCATACACTATACACAGCCCTGGGTCTCACCACTGTACATGCTGCATGTGTACATGACACCGGTCAATGCATACATCAGCAGAGGGCCCCACACTGCTCAACTGTAACTCATCCTTGTGTGTCAGTACTGCATACACAGTACACAGCCCTGAGTCTCACCACTGTACATGCTGCATGTGTACATGACACCGGTCAATGCTTACATCAGCAGAGGGCCCCACACTGCTCAACTGTAACTCATCCTTGTGTGTCAGTACTGCATACACTATACACAGCCCTGGGTCGCACCACTGTACATGCTGCATGTGTACATGACACCGGTCAATGCATACATCAGCAGAGGGCCCCACACTGCTCAACTGTAACTCATCCTTGTGTGTCAGTACTGCATACACTATACACAGCCCTGAGTCTCACCACTGTACATGCTGCATGTGTACATGACACCGGTCAATGCATACATCAGCAGAGGGCCCCACACTGCTCAACTGTAACTCATCCTTGTGTGTCAGTACTGCATACACTATACACAGCCCTGGGTCGCACCACTGTACATGCTGCATGTGTACATGACACCGGTCAATGCATACATCAGCAGAGGGCCCCACACTGCTCAACTGTAACTCATCCTTGTGTGTCAGTACTGCATACACTATACACAGCCCTGGGTCTCACCACTGTACATGCTGCATGTGTACATGACACCGGTCAATGCATACATCAGCAGAGGGCCCCACACTGCTCAACTGTAACTCATCCTTGTGTGTCAGTACTGCATACACTATAAACAGCCCTGGGTCTCACCACTGTACATGCTGCATGTGTACATGACACCGGTCAATGCATACATCAGCAGAGGGCCCCACACTGCTCAACTGTAACTCATCCTTGTGTGTCTCAGTACTGCATACACTATACACAGCCCTGGGTCTCACCACTGTACATGCTGCATGTGTACATGACACGGGTCAATGCATACATCAGCAGAGGGCCCCACACTGCTCAACTGTAACTCATCCTTGTGTGTCAGTACTGCATACACTATACACAGCCCTGGGTCTCACCACTGTACATGCTGCATGTGTACATGACACGGGTCAATGCATACATCAGCAGAGGGCCCCACACTGCTCAACTGTAACTCATCCTTGTGTGTCAGTACTGCATACACTATACACAGCCCTGGGCCTCACCACTGTGCATGCTGCATGTGTACATGACACGGGTCAATGCATACATCAGCAGAGGGCCCCACACTGCTCAACTGTAACTCATCCTTGCGTGTCTCAGTACTGCATACACTATACACAGCCCTGGGTCTCACCACTGTACATGCTGCATGTGTACATGACACGGGTCAATGCATACATCAGCAGAGGGCCCCACACTGCTCAACTGTAACTCATCCTTGTGTGTCAGTACTGCATACACTATACACAGCCCTGGGTCTCACCACTGTACATGCTGCATGTGTACATGAGACGGGTCAATGCATACATCAGCAGAGGTCCCTACACTGCTCAACTGTAACTCATCCTTGTGTGTCAGTACTGCATACACTATACACAGCCCTGAGTCTCACCACTGTACATGCTGCATGTGTACATGACACCGGTCAATGCATACATCAGCAGAGGGCCCCACACTGCTCAACTGTAACTCATCCTTGTGTGTCTCAGTACTGCATACACTATACACAGCCCTGGGTCGCACCACTGTACATGCTGCATGTGTACATGACACCGGTCAATGCATACATCAGCAGAGGGCCCCACACTGCTCAACTGTAACTCATCCTTGTGTGTCAGTACTGCATACACTATACACAGCCCTGAGTCTCACCACTGTACATGCTGCATGTGTACATGACACCGGTCAATGCATACATCAGCAGAGGGCCCCACACTGCTCAACTGTAACTCATCCTTGTGTGTCAGTACTGCATACACTATACACAGCCCTGGGTCGCACCACTGTACATGCTGCATGTGTACATGACACCGGTCAATGCATACATCAGCAGAGGGCCCCACACTGCTCAACTGTAACTCATCCTTGTGTGTCAGTACTGCATACACTATACACAGCCCTGGGTCTCACCACTGTACATGCTGCATGTGTACATGACACCGGTCAATGCATACATCAGCAGAGGGCCCCACACTGCTCAACTGTAACTCATCCTTGTGTGTCAGTACTGCATACACTATAAACAGCCCTGGGTCTCACCACTGTACATGCTGCATGTGTACATGACACCGGTCAATGCATACATCAGCAGAGGGCCCCACACTGCTCAACTGTAACTCATCCTTGTGTGTCTCAGTACTGCATACACTATACACAGCCCTGGGTCTCACCACTGTACATGCTGCATGTGTACATGACACGGGTCAATGCATACATCAGCAGAGGGCCCCACACTGCTCAACTGTAACTCATCCTTGTGTGTCAGTACTGCATACACTATACACAGCCCTGGGTCTCACCACTGTACATGCTGCATGTGTACATGACACGGGTCAATGCATACATCAGCAGAGGGCCCCACACTGCTCAACTGTAACTCATCCTTGTGTGTCAGTACTGCATACACTATACACAGCCCTGGGCCTCACGACTGTGCATGCTGCATGTGTACATGACACCGGTCAATGCATACATCAGCAGAGGGCCCCACACTGCTCAACTGTAACTCATCCTTGCGTGTCTCAGTACTGCATACACTATACACAGCCCTGGGTCTCACCACTGTACATGCTGCATGTGTACATGACACGGGTCAATGCATACATCAGCAGAGGGCCCCACACTGCTCAACTGTAACTCATCCTTGTGTGTCAGTACTGCATACACTATACACTGCCCTGGGTCTCACCACTGTACATGCTGCATGTGTACATGACACGGGTCAATGCATACATCAGCAGGGGGCCCCACACTGCTCAACTGTAA
The DNA here is from genome assembly GCA_035578135.1 of Flexamia atlantica. Lineage (NCBI taxonomy): Eukaryota > Metazoa > Arthropoda > Insecta > Hemiptera > Cicadellidae > Flexamia > Flexamia atlantica. Next base: position 2,754,613 of record JAQJVK010000046.1, on the reverse strand, counting down.
CTCATCCTTGTGTGTCAGTACTGCATACACTATACACTGCCCTGGGTCTCACCTTTGTACATGCTGCATGTGTACATGACACGGGTCAATGCATACATCAGCAGAGGGCCCCACACTGCTCAACTGTAACTCATCCTTGTGTGTCAGTACTGCATACACTATACACAGCCCTGGGTCTCACCACTGTACATGCTGCATGTGTACATGACACGGGTCAATGCATACATCAGCAGAGGGCCCCACACTGCTCAACTGTAACTCATCCTTGTGTGTCAGTACTGCATACACTATACACTGCCCTGGGTCTCACCACTGTACATGCTGCATGTGTACATGACACGGGTCAATGCATACATCAGCAGAGGGCCCCACACTGCTCAACTGTAACTCATCCTTGTGTGTCAGTACTGCATACACTATACACTGCCCTGGGTCTCACCACTGTACATGCTGCATGTGTACATGACACGGGTCAATGCATACATCAGCAGAGGGCCCCACACTGCTCAACTGTAACTCATCCTTGTGTGTCAGTACTGCATACACTATACACTGCCCTGGGTCTCACCACTGTACATGCTGCATGTGTACATGACACGGGTCAATGCATACATCGGCAGAGGGCCCCACACTGCTCAACTGTAACTCATCCTTGTGTGTCAGTACTGCATACACTATACACAGCACTGGGTCTCACCACTGTACATGCTGCATGTGTACATGACACGGGTCAATGCATACATCAGCAGAGGGCCCCACATTGCTCAACTGTAACTCATCCTTGTGTGTCAGTACTGCATACACTATACACTGCCCTGGGTCTCACCACTGTACATGCTGCATGTGTACATGACACGGGTCAATGCATACATCAGCAGAGGGCCCCACACTGCTCAACTGTAACTCATCCTTGTGTGTCAGTACTGCATACACTATACACTGCCCTGAGTCTCACCACTGTACATGCTGCATGTGTACATGACACGGGTCAATGCATACATCAGCAGAGGGCCCCACACTGCTCAACTGTAACTCATCCTTGTGTGTCAGTACTGCATACACTATACACTGCCCTGGGTCTCACCACTGTACATGCTGCATGTGTACATGACACGGGTCAATGCATACATCAGCAGAGGGCCCCACACTGCTCAACTGTAACTCATCCTTGTGTGTCAGTACTGCATACACTATACACTGCCCTGGGTCTCACCACTGTACATGCTGCATGTGTACATGACACGGGTCAATGCATACATCAGCAGAGGGCCCCACACTGCTCAACTGTAACTCATCCTTGTGTGTCAGTACTGCATACACTATACACAGCCCTGGGCCTCACCACTGTACATGCTGCATGTGTACATGACACGGGTCAATGCATACATCAGCAGAGGGCCCCAAACTGCTCAACTGTAACTCATCCTTGTGTGTCATTACTGCATACACTATACACAGCCCTGGGTCTCACCACTGTACATGCTGCATGTGTACATGACACGGGTCAATGCATACATCAGCAGAGGGCCCCACACTGCTCAACTATAACTCATCCTTGTGTGTCAGTACTGCATACACTATACACAGCCCTGGGTCTCACCACTGTACATGCTGCATGTGTACATGACACCGGTCAATGCATACATCAGCAGAGGGCCCCACACTGCTCAACTATAACTCATCCTTGTGTGTCAGTACTGCATACACTATACACAGCCCTGGGTCTCACCACTGTACATGCTGCATGTGTACATGACACGGGTCAATGCATACATCAGCAGAGGGCCCCACACTGCTCAACTGTAACTCATCCTTGTGTGTCTCAGTACTGCATACACTATACACAGCCCTGGGTCTCACCACTGTACATGCTGCATGTGTACATGACACCGGTCAATGCATACATCAGCAGAGGGCCCCACACTGCTCAACTATATCTCATCCTTGTGTGTCAGTACTGCATACACTATACACAGCCCTGGGTCTCACCACTGTACATGCTGCATGTGTACATGACACCGGTGAATGCATACATCAGCAGAGGGCCCCACACTGCTCAACTGTAACTCATCCTTGTGTGTGTCAGTACAGCATACACTATACACAGCCCTGGGTCTCACCACTGTACATGCTGCATGTGTACATGACACGGGTCAATGCATACATCAGCAGAGGGCCCCACACTGCTCAACTGTAACTCATCCTTGTGTGTCTCAGTACTGCATACACTATACACAGCCCTGGGTCTCACCACTGTACATGCTGCATGTGTACATGACACCGGTCAATGCATACATCAGCAGAGGGCCCCACACTGCTCAACTGTAACTCATCCTTGTGTGTCTCAGTACTGCATACACTATACACAGCCCTGGGTCTCACCACTGTACATGCTGCATGTGTACATGACACCGGTCAATGCATACATCAGCAGAGGTCCCCACACTGCTCAACTGTAACTCATCCTTGTGTGTCTCAGTACTGCATACACTATACACAGCCCTGGGTCTCACCACTGTACATGCTGCATGTGTACATGACACGGGTCAATGCATACATCAGCAGAGGGCCCCACACTGCTTAACTGTAACTCATCCTTGTGTGTCTCAGTACTGCATACACTATACACAGCGCTGGGTCTCACCACTGTACATGCTGCATGTGTACATGACACGGGTCAATGCATACATCAGCAGAGGTCCCTACACTGCTCAACTGTAACTCATCCTTGTACGTCAGTACTGCATACACTATACACAGCCCTGGGTCTCACCACTCTACATACTGCATGTGTACATGACACGGGTCAATGCATACATCAGCAGAGGTCCCCACACTGCTCAACTGTAACTCATCCTTGTACGTCAGTACTGCATACACTATACACAGCCCTGGGTCTCACCACTCTACATACTGCATGTGTACATGACACGGGTCAATGCATACATCAGCAGAGGGCCCCACACTGCTCAACTGTAACTCATCCTTGTGTGTCTCAGTACTGCATACACTATACACAGCCCTGGGCCTCACCACTGTACATGCTGCATGTGTACATGACACCGGTCAATGCACACATCAGCAGAGGGCCCCACACTGCTCAACTGTAACTCATCCTTGTGTGTCTCAGTACTGCATACACTATATACAGCCCTGGGTCTCACAACAGTACATGCTGCATGTGTACATGACACCGGTCAATGCATACATCAGCAGAGGTCCCCACACTGCTCAACTGTAACTCATCCTTGTGTGTGTCAGTACAGCATACACTATACACAGCCCTGGGTCTCACCACTGTACATGCTGCATGTGTACATGACACCGGTCAATGCATACATCAGCAGAGGTCCCCACACTGCTCAACTGTAACTCATCCTTGTGTGTCTCAGTACAGCATACACTATACACAGCCCTGGGTCTCACCACTGTACATGCTGCATTTGTACATGACACCGGTCAATGCATACATCAGCAGAGGTCCCCACACTGCTCAACTGTAACTCATCCTTGTGTGTGTCAGTACAGCATACACTATATACAGCCCTGGTCTCACCACTGTACATGCTGCATGTGTACACGACACGGGTCAATGCATACATCAGCAGAGGTCCCCACACTGCTCAACTGTAACTCATCCTTGTGTGTCTCAGTACTGCATACACTATATACAGCCCTGGTCTCACCACTGTACATGCTGCATGTGTACACGACACGGGTCAATGCATACATCAGCAGAGGTCCCCACACTGCTCAACTGTAACTCATCCTTGTGTTTGTCAGTACAGCATACACTATAAACAGTCCTGGGTCTCACCATTGTACATGCTGCATGTGTACATGACACGGGTCAATGCATACATCAGCAGAGGTCCCCACACTGCTCAACTGTAACTCATCCTTGTGTTTGTCAGTACAGCATACACTATACACAGCCCTGGGTCTCACCATTGTACATGCTGCATGTGTACATGACACCGGTCAATGCATACATCAGCAGAGGTCCCCACACTGCTCAACTGTAACTCATCCTTATGTTTGTCAGTACAGCATACACTATATACAGCCCTGGTCTCACCACTGTACATGCTGCATGTGTACATGACACCGGTCAATGTATACATCAGCAGAGGTCCCCACACTGCTCAACTGTAACTCACCCTTGTGTGTGTCAGTACAGCATACACTATATACAGCCCTGGTCTCACCACTGTACATGCTGCATGTGTACATGACACGGGTCAATGCATACATCAGCAGAGGTCCCCACACTGCTCAACTGTAACTCACTCTTGTGTGTGTCAGTACTGCATACACTATACACAGTCCTGGGTCTCACCACTGTACATGCTGCATGTATACATGACACCGGTCAATGTATACATCAGCAGAGGTCCCCACACTGCTCAACTGTAACTCACCCTTGTGTCTGTCAGTACAGCATACACTATACACAGCCCTGGGTCTCACCACTGTACATGCTGCATGTGTACATGACACCGGTCAATGTATACATCAGCAGAGGGCCCGACACTGCTCAACTGTAACTCATCCTTGTGTGTCTCAGTACTGCATACACTATATACAGCCCTGGTCTCACCACTGTACATGCTGCATGTGTACATCACACGGGTCAATGCATACATCAGCAGAGGTCCCCACACTGCTCAACTGTAACTCACCCTTGTGTGTCTCAGTACAGCATACACTATACACAGCCCTGGGTCTCACCACTGTACATGCTGCATGTGTACATGACACGGGTCAATGCATACATCAGCAGAGCATACACTATACACAGCCCTGGGTCTCACCACTGTACATGCTGCATGTGTACATGACACCGGTCAATGTATACATCAGCAGAGGTCTGCATACTGCTCAACTGTAACTCATCCTTGTGTGTCCCAGTACTGCATGCACTATACACAGCCCTGGGTCTCACCACTGTACATGCTGCATGTGTACATGACACCGGTCAATGTATACATCAGCAGAGGTCCCCACACTGCTCAACTGTAACTCATCCTTTTTTGTCTGAATACTGCTTAAAATATCCATAACCACGAGTAAATTTCAAAACTATTATGGACTTGTATTTTGATTGAATATTTCAAGTAAATTTTATCTCAATTACTAAATTGGTATTTCAACCGCAAAGGAAAACATTAATTATAAAGTTAAAACTATTTTTATAAAATGTGTAGTTTTACTGTTTTATAATTTTTTATTTGCATATAGTTAATGTAAAAACAAATAAATTGAATATGAAACGGTCCGTCCTAGCTTTTCTGTACCTTATAATACACAAAGAAAAAAGTAAAATTGAAAACGCTATACCACCAAGTAAAAATTAGAAATGTAAATAAAATGTTTTTTTTCAAAGTTGTAATAATACTGTCATTACAATCAAAGGAGAAATCCCATCAGATTGATAATGCAAAAGGTAATGTTTACTTCACGCATATTTAAAAATAATCTGTATATTATTAAATACAAATATAACAATATTAGTATTTTCCCACAGATTCTTTTAAGCATGGTTTGGCTCAGGAATTAAATTAAACACGTTATTTCAACCGTGCCAGGTGTAGGGTGCATTACACATCTGTACACATTGACTCCTGGGAGAGCTTACTGAACATTGCCAGCCAGGGGATGCATATATCACACTGATACCACTGATATGACAACATTAACGTTAAGGTGTTATGCCTATCCAGGTTTAGGGTACATTAGACATTAGACATCTGTAAACAGTGACTCCTGGGAGAGCTTACTGAACATTGCCAGCCAGGGGATGAATATATCACACTGATACCACTGATATGACAACATTAGCGCTAAAGTGTTATGCGCTATCCAGGTTTGGGGCACATTAGACATTAGGCACCTGTAAACAGTGACTCCTGGGAGAGCTTACTGAACATTGCCACAGCCAGGGGATGCATATATCACACTGATACCACTGATATGACAACATTAGCGCTAAAGTGTTATGCACTATCCAGGTTTAGGGCACATTAGACATTACACATCTCTAAACAGTGACTCCTGGGAGCATAATGAACATTCTTGTTTTAAATGACATTATTTTCCTTTTTAGGTGAGGCAAATATTCCTAATTCCTACTATTTCTTGGGCTACTCTCACCTTTTTATTTTAAGTTGCGTAGACCCCTCAGTCAATCCTTTTGCTGAAATCCAAATTTCAAACACGTCAACTATTTTAAAAAAACACTAACACACAGACACATTCTTTAACACAATTACATACATAGTCTACGCACTCCCGATATTTCGCGGAACCTCAAAAACGTCCCGCGTCTTCAGGGGGATTTTCCCTAACTTGCCGTTGTCGGTCACGTATCCGCCGCGAGCGCCGAATTTGAACTGGCGGCGGTGACGCATCCTGTTGGGGTGGGGGAAGTGGTTTGTTTACCTTCCTTACAGATAAGACCGAGCCTTTGTCATCTGCCCTAGCTAGTAATTGTTTTATTTCCTCACTCACCACTTCTACAAATATTGCATTGACTTCAACCGACGGTCTGGATATGGGATTATTTTCAATGCTCATAAAAAGAGACTCGGCTAAGTTTCGTTTTTTCCAATCCTGTTCCTTATATAAAATCCGACTAGAATCCCACAGAACATCATGTCCAGTACTAAGCACATGTTCGCTTAACTTTGAACCATATGATTCTTTATTAATAACCTTTTTATGATGTTCCTCAATCCTCACCTGAACCGGTCTTGAAGTTTGGCCTATATAATTCCTATTGCACGAGCACGGTACCCTATATACAACGTTCTTATTTTTTTGTCCACAATTGATTGGCTTTACCTTTGTAATCTGGCTACGTAAGGAATTTTCAGACCTGAAAACTGTTCTGATGTTATATTTTTTATTTATCCGGCGAATTTTTTCAGAGATATTCCTATAGTAAGGTATGGACACTGTAGACACTGGCTGTTCGATATCAATATTTTCGTCCGGTTTTTGTTCATTTGCTCTTAGCACAGCTTTGTTTATGACTTTTTCATTATACCCACTGTTCCTTAAATCATTTTTTATCCTCCCAATTTCATTATCGTAAGACTCCTCATCACTACAAATTGTCATGGCCCTCTTAACCAGTCCTATAGCTAAACCTAATTTTACATGCTCAGGATGGTTCGATGCGTAATTAAGGTATACACCCGAGGCGGTAGGCTTACGATACACACAAGTTCTCCAAGTGTTGGGGAGTTTTTCCACCAGAACGTCAAGAAAAGGCAGTTTATTGTCATTTTCAAATTCAATTGTAAATTTTATTGAATCGTATTGGCTGTTCAGCAAATCTTTAAATTCAAACAGCTTATCAACAGGCTTCTCCCAGATACAAAAAACGTCATCAACATATCTCAACCACAGACGGGGCTTCACTGGAGCCAACCTCAACACATCGTCCTCAAATTTATCCATAAATAAATTACTAAGTATTGGGCTCAAAATTCCACCCATTGGTGTCCCATTAATCTGTTCATAGAATGCGTCATTTATTTGAAAATAATTTGAACTCACGCAGACCGTTAAAAGTTCCATAACCGATCCTACTGGTAGACTAGTTCTTTCACTTAACGTAGGGTCACTACTAAGCTTCTCATTAACAATAGAAAGACAGGTCGCCATTGGGACACTTGGGAACAGATTACATACATCAAAACTGACTATTTTTGTGTTCTCAGTAGGAGGAAAATCAGCCAATTTTTTAACAAAATCTCCAGAATTACGAATGAAACTTTCAGATCCACCAAATAGTGGATTTAGAATCGGTAACAAAAACCTAGACAGGTCATAACAAGGAGAGCCAATAGAGCTGACAATCGGTCTCAATGGAATCCCCTCCTTGTGCAATTTTGGCAAACCATAAAGATGTGGTGGTTTACAAAACTGAGGACTTAACCTGAAAAATGTGCTGTCCGGAATCTTAGATTTGATGAGTTTTAGAGCAGCCTTAATCTTATTCTGTATTGATGAAGTAGGATCCTTATTTAGTTTTTTATACTGTCCCCCATTTATTAAGTCATCAACCTTCGCCATCAAAAATTCGCCGGATAAATAAAAAATATAACATCAGAACAGTTTTCAGGTCTGAAAATTCCTTACGTAGCCAGATTACAAAGGTAAAGCCAATCAATTGTGGACAAAAAAATAAGAACGTTGTATATAGGGTACCGTGCTCGTGCAATAGGAATTATATAGGCCAAACTTCAAGACCGGTTCAGGTGAGGATTGAGGAACATCATAAAAAGGTTATTAATAAAGAATCATATGGTTCAAAGTTAAGCGAACATGTGCTTAGTACTGGACATGATGTTCTGTGGGATTCTAGTCGGATTTTATATAAGGAACAGGATTGGAAAAAACGAAACTTAGCCGAGTCTCTTTTTATGAGCATTGAAAATAATCCCATATCCAGACCGTCGGTTGAAGTCAATGCAATATTTGTAGAAGTGGTGAGTGAGGAAATAAAACAATTACTAGCTAGGGCAGATGACAAAGGCTCGGTCTTATCTGTAAGGAAGGTAAACAAACCACTTCCCCCACCCCAACAGGATGCGTCACCGCCGCCAGTTCAAATTCGGCGCTCGCGGCGGATACGTGACCGACAACGGCAAGTTAGGGAAAATCCCCCTGAAGACGCGGGACGTTTTTGAGGTTCCGCGAAATATCGGGAGTGCGTAGACTATGTATGTAATTGTGTTAAAGAATGTGTCTGTGTGTTAGTGTTTTTTTAAAATAGTTGACGTGTTTGAAATTTGGATTTCAGCAAAAGGATTGACTGAGGGGTCTACGCAACTTAAAATAAAAAGGTGAGAGTAGCCCAAGAAATAGTAGGAATTAGGAATATTTGCCTCACCTAAAAAGGAAAATAATGTCATTTAAAACAAGAATTAACACCCGGTATGGGCCCGGAGTTCTTGACATTATAAAACAAATGGAAAAATCCCTAATGAAACTTGCCTTAAATACCTGCCATCTGACTTTTTTAATGAAATGTAGAGATTTTAATGTCATCCCGAATGGCCTAAAATTAAAATCCCCCCTGGGAGATGTACGATCAAAGTCAATTATGTTTGAAACGAGCATGAGGTTACTTAAGAACAGGATTAATCAGGTCAGGCTTGCCAAACTTTTAATTGGAGAAAAGGTGGAAAGTTTCAAAGAAAAAATATGTACTATTTTGGACAAATCTGATTTCGATCCCATCATGTCGTTTCTTACTGCTAAGTTTAGAAGAATTGTATATTCTAAAACTGAAAGCCAAAAGATTAAATTCCGAGCGCTAGTCCAGGAGGTAACAGTGCGGTCGAACAGCAGCATGTCAGGTCAGGACAAGCCCGCTGTGAACCTAGACGTTGATAAGCTTGTAGTCAACTTATCCAAGCGGGAACTACGGTCGGAGGAATGCCGGGTACTGGCCAAAGGTTTGAACTACTGTATCGCCCCGGGCAAGGTGTCTAACCTTGATTTGATAACATCACTTGAGCCGACTGCGAACTTACTGAATGAAAAAGTGAGAAATGACTATAGATGTAAAATTGTAAATACATTAAAAGCTCCTGTGAATATAAAATGCAACCTAACTAATGCTGAGAAACACTCAATAAATGAACTAAAGAAGGACGAATCGATTATTATTTTACCATCTGACAAGGGTGGGACTGTGGTTATCATGGATAAAACTGACTATAATACGAAGGTTGATGACTTAATAAATGGGGGACAGTATAAAAAACTAAATAAGGATCCTACTTCATCAATACAGAATAAGATTAAGGCTGCTCTAAAACTCATCAAATCTAAGATTCCGGACAGCACATTTTTCAGGTTAAGTCCTCAGTTTTGTAAACCACCACATCTTTATGGTTTGCCAAAATTGCACAAGGAGGGGATTCCATTGAGACCGATTGTCAGCTCTATTGGCTCTCCTTGTTATGACCTGTCTAGGTTTTTGTTACCGATTCTAAATCCACTATTTGGTGGATCTGAAAGTTTCATTCGTAATTCTGGAGATTTTGTTAAAAAATTGGCTGATTTTCCTCCTACTGAGAACACAAAAATAGTCAGTTTTGATGTATGTAATCTGTTCCCAAGTGTCCCAATGGCGACCTGTCTTTCTATTGTTAATGAGAAGCTTAGTAGTGACCCTACGTTAAGTGAAAGAACTAGTCTACCAGTAGGATCGGTTATGGAACTTTTAACGGTCTGCGTGAGTTCAAATTATTTTCAAATAAATGACGCATTCTATGAACAGATTAATGGGACACCAATGGGTGGAATTTTGAGCCCAATACTTAGTAATTTATTTATGGATAAATTTGAGGACGATGTGTTGAGGTTGGCTCCAGTGAAGCCCCGTCTGTGGTTGAGATATGTTGATGACGTTTTTTGTATCTGGGAGAAGCCTGTTGATAAGCTGTTTGAATTTAAAGATTTGCTGAACAGCCAATACGATTCAATAAAATTTACAATTGAATTTGAAAATGACAATAAACTGCCTTTTCTTGACGTTCTGGTGGAAAAACTCCCCAACACTTGGAGAACTTGTGTGTATCGTAAGCCTACCGCCTCGGGTGTATACCTTAATTACGCATCGAACCATCCTGAGCATGTAAAATTAGGTTTAGCTATAGGACTGGTTAAGAGGGCCATGACAATTTGTAGTGATGAGGAGTCTTACGATAATGAAATTGGGAGGATAAAAAATGATTTAAGGAACAGTGGGTATAATGAAAAAGTCATAAACAAAGCTGTGCTAAGAGCAAATGAACAAAAACCGGACGAAAATATTGATATCGAACAGCCAGTGTCTACAGTGTCCATACCTTACTATAGGAATATCTCTGAAAAAATTCGCCGGATAAATAAAAAATATAACATCAGAACAGTTTTCAGGTCTGAAAATTCCTTACGTAGCCAGATTACAAAGGTAAAGCCAATCAATTGTGGACAAAAAAATAAGAACGTTGTATATAGGGTACCGTGCTCGTGCAATAGGAATTATATAGGCCAAACTTCAAGACCGGTTCAGGTGAGGATTGAGGAACATCATAAAAAGGTTATTAATAAAGAATCATATGGTTCAAAGTTAAGCGAACATGTGCTTAGTACTGGACATGATGTTCTGTGGGATTCTAGTCGGATTTTATATAAGGAACAGGATTGGAAAAAACGAAACTTAGCCGAGTCTCTTTTTATGAGCATTGAAAATAATCCCATATCCAGACCGTCGGTTGAAGTCAATGCAATATTTGTAGAAGTGGTGAGTGAGGAAATAAAACAATTACTAGCTAGGGCAGATGACAAAGGCTCGGTCTTATCTGTAAGGAAGGTAAACAAACCACTTCCCCCACCCCAACAGGATGCGTCACCGCCGCCAGTTCAAATTCGGCGCTCGCGGCGGATACGTGACCGACAACGGCAAGTTAGGGAAAATCCCCCTGAAGACGCGGGACGTTTTTGAGGTTCCGCGAAATATCGGGAGTGCGTAGACTATGTATGTAATTGTGTTAAAGAATGTGTCTGTGTGTTAGTGTTTTTTTAAAATAGTTGACGTGTTTGAAATTTGGATTTCAGCAAAAGGATTGACTGAGGGGTCTACGCAACTTAAAATAAAAAGGTGAGAGTAGCCCAAGAAATAGTAGGAATTAGGAATAATGAACATTGCCAGCCAGGGGATGCATATATCACACTGATACCACTGATATGACAACATTAGCGCTAAAGTGTTATGCCTATCCAGGTTTAGGGCACATTAGACATTACACATCTGTAAACAGTGACTCCTGAGAGCATAATGAACATTGCCAGCCAGGGGATGCATATATCACACTGATACCACTGATATGACAACATTAGCGCTAAAGTGTTATGCCTATCCAGGTTTAGGGCACATTAGACATTAGACATCTGTAAACAGTGACTCCTGGGAGCATAATGAACATTGCCAGCCAGGGGATGCATATATCACACTGATACCACTGATATGACAACATTAGCGTTAAAGTGTTATGCCTATCCAGGTTTAGGGCACATTAGACATTACACATCTGTAAACAGTGACTCCTGGGAGCATAATGAACATTGCCACAGCCAGGGGATGCATATATCACACTGATACCACTGATATGACAACATTAGCGCTAAAGTGTTATGCCTATCCAGGTTTGGGGCACATTAGACATTAGACATCTGTAAACAGTGACTCCTGGGAGAGCTTACTGAACATTGCCACAGCCAGGGGATGCATATATCACACTGATACTACTGATATGACGACATTAGCGCTAAAGTGTTATGCGCTTTCCAGGTTTAGGGCACATTAGACATTAGGCACCTGTAAACAGTGACTCTCCTGAGAGCATAATGAACATTGCCACAGCCAGGGGATGCATATATCACACTGATACTACTGATATGACAACATTAGCGCTAAAGTGTTATGCGCTTTCCAGGTTTAGGGCACATTAGACATTAGACATCTGTAAACAGTGACTCCTGGGAGAGCTTACTGAACATTGCCACAGCCAGGGGATGCATATATCACACTGATACTACTGATATGACGACATTAGCGCTAAAGTGTTATGCGCTTTCCAGGTTTAGGGCACATTAGACATTAGGCATCTGTAAACAGTGACTCCTGGGAGAGCTTACTGAACATTGCCAGCCAGGGGATGCATCGCGTATCACAGTGGTATCACAGATATGACTGCATTAGCGTTATAGGGTTGTACGCTATATCAGTCTCACCAATACATCTGATTTTTAATTATAATATATTGAACAACTGATACCAGTTTCAGGATAAATCTGCTTTCTCTTGCGTCAAGGTATTTTTAATGAAGGCTAATAAAGCCATAAGTTATTGAATAAATGTTCTATGACAAAAACCTGTACATTCGTATCGTTTTTTATGTATTTATTTGATAATGAGTGGTAATAATTGAAGATCATCACTATAAAAGTCACTGAAAAACGGCACTAATATTACATAACTAATACGGAATACTGTAATATGAACGGTTTAATTTTTCTTTACAATTTTTAAAACGAGTTTTTTCGGCAAATATTATCCCCTCTTTCTAATGAAGACAATGTCCACTTCCATGTTGCAAAACGTTTAGATGTCATTGTTATAACGAGGAAAAAATTCACTATTTTAGTCATATTAATTAAATGAATGAAATTTAATCAAACGTTAAGCTTATAAAAGTAATACAGTGGTAGGGGGCTCAGATTTATCCATTGTTTTGCCCTGAACAGAGTCCTGAGAAATTAAGAGGTCAATTCCCATCCATTTAAACATTGAAACTATACCTTGAGTAAATAGTCATATTTCAAACTATGTTTGAACCGTTGTATGTATGAAGTTTAAATACCTCTTAGATTCATAGAAAACACCTGAAGCTCAACGAAAGACGAACTGAAATGTTTGAGGCTAAGGGTATCCTGAGAAAGTATTTTTCTCTTGCAGTAGTTTTAAAACTGCTTATTTTAGATGGTAACTCAGGAGAGGGGCAGGTGGGGCTTTGTTATCCACCGCGCTATTCAGACACAGAATGGCTTCCATTTCCTTGCATTTTAAGATGTAATTCTATCAAATACGATCATCTACTTTTCATTTTACTACATGGAATACCAAATTTGGTTGATTTTATATTAACTTCAAAAACTAAAAACACTTAGATTTTACAATAGTTTTTTTTTCGAAGGAAGCAACTATTGACTTACATATTGAATATTTCCCGTGTGTTTATAGTTGAATTATTTTAATGTGTTCCCTATCGTTTTATGACTTAATATTTATGGAATCGCAGTAAGTTGTAAATTTCGTTGGAATAAACTTACTTTAGCTTATTTTACGCTCGATATGAATGGTTAAAGCACTTTCCTTACATTTTACTTTTATCATAAAAGGAATTCTGAAAAACTAAATCTAACTCTCAGTAAAAAATCCGTTTCTGTAGATATAAAACTAATAGGCTTAATATAGAAACTTGCCTGTGTAAAAGGATAAAAATATTGAAGATTTTTTAATACCAATACTATGTAAGCAATGCTACCATAACTGAAAATTTGAATATATTTTGATATACAAATTAGAACTAGGTCAGGGCATAAATTTAATCATAAAATTATGCTTACTCATAAGACTAGAAAATTATCTGGGTGACTTTAAATTTACAATAAATCTAAAAATTCAAGTCGTAAATTATTGTTCTTTACTTTAAAAAGGAAATTAAATATTCGCTTACACGATATTAAAGCGCTTTTTAGTTAACAATTACACTACTTATCAACTACATTAGAATAAAAAATAAATAAATAAGACCTCTGGAAAGACTTCAATATGCAAAAGTTGTTTGTAAGAATCTAAACTCACGAGACGGAATCGTTGGAGTTCCAAGAATCAGACAGCTTGAGTTATCCCACACATGACAAGCCATGCAACACTACTGTTTCCATATACTTCCCAGAATACAAAATGTTTTAGAAACAGGATGTATCTGGATTACTTACATTCTGCAGCTAGGGATTCTTTTCGTTAAGGACATCCTTGAAATTCTAGTCTTGTCAATAGTTTGTGATAAGACTTACCTTTGAGTGGAACATTTTTTCGACTTTGCACATTTATTTCTTAGTTATGACTTGGACGATAAAATTAAATAATTGGGTAAACTAAGTACGAATTTTTATAACCATACTTAATGTAGGAATAGAACAATGACGTGACTGTCCTTGTAACGTATCCATGAAGTATGACAGTACTTGATGAAAACAAAAAAAATACACCATAAGTTTACAAAGGAACTATTTTTAATATCACAGTGTATTAGTAGTACGATAATTAGTACTCTAATCCTTAAAAAAGTATAATTACATTTCTTAATAATTTTCCAACTTTACATCAAACTGTACGCTTAGCATGTCCACGTCACCGGTCTGTATTAACCGGTCTGTTAATATCAGGTATATTTAAATATATGCAAAACTTTTTTGTAAACAAACTTAACACATATACAAAATCTGATTAAATAAGTAGTTAAGGTAATAAATTTTAGTATACCCCTACACTCATTCACGTTTTAATAATAATTAGCTTCTAAAAGATTATTCTTATATTTAATCCATCAATGGTAACCAACCATTACATCTCAAAGGAAATAGTCCCCATAAGTCATCTATTTGCATTAAAGAGTTGACAAATTTGAGTTTTATATTTGCATTTAAGTGAAGTTGACAAATATAAAATAGTTTTAAAAACTTCTGATACTTATTACTTTCAACACTTTCAATTGAAATAGTGGCCTGTAAGGTATTTTAAGCCAATGACGAATGAGAGATAAGTGTGTATATGAGTGCCGTGATATTTTAGTCTTTTTACTAAGGCCGATATTTTGCTCAGACGGGGCTGTTAATTACTAAACCTGTAAACAATAAAAATTAAGGGACCTATAGTTAACGTGGGATCTGAACCAAAATTTCCCCAAATTCACTTACGAACTGGTCTAATTATATGGATGTTACAGTTCTATAAATGGGCGTAGTATCAATGATATATTATAGCTAAAGCAATAAAATATTATTACGTTAGCTATAAAATCAATGGTAGTATTCACCGGTACGGACTTGAATCCCCACCCGGGAATCCTGCATCCTCTAGCCACCCTTTATAACTATACACAATTAGTGACTTCCTAGTAGCTTGATTACAGGATACGCCACCGTCTCAGTCTTTCATTCATAATATAAAATATGATCAATAATACGGCAAAAAACTGACTGAGATCATTAAACTTTGGTATGAAAAACAAAAGGAAAGAGCTGACAGATGAACGTTCGACAGTTTGTCCGCAATGTTTTGATGTTTACCGCGGAACCGCAAAGCCAAACAGACTGTGATGTGGCCGGGCAGGCCGCTGTGTCTCTTGTGGACGAGACCTGGACAACGCTTGGATGTTTTTAAGCCTCTTACAATGTTGTTATTTGAAGCTGGAGTTCTTATTCAGTATCTTTATTTGAAAATTTCAACATCTTTTCCTAAATGTAGTTTCCTTTTTTTAAGCACTCATCCGATTGCTAGAAAATGCATACCTCAAAGGTTTGTGTACTTACAAACAGTTGTTATTAGCCAATACGTACCAAGAAAGGCATGAAGGAAATTTGGTTATGTCTCTGTAGGGTCAACAGTTATACATTTTAGCCGTTTAATTTAAGATAGAGGTAAAACGAATTCAGTTGGTATGAATATTTTTATTTTATTAGGCAGAATCGTTGACTGGTCTGATGGAACCACAAGTTTTTTTCGCTTTAGGCCATAACACATTATAATTAATCGTATTTATTTGAGAATCTGAGGAAGTATATTTGTGAGAGTTTTCATTGCTTAATAACTCACAATATACATTTAAATTGGTGTAAATAAAATTAAGGTACCCGTGCAATAAGAAACTTAGTAATTGTATAAATATTTTTATTATTATTTGATATCATTAGTAAAATGAACCATGTGTTCTATGCTGTTATGATATACTGAATTTGCCACGATTACTTCAGCGTTGTATATTATGTTTTAAACTCCACGGAACAGCCCAGATATGTTAGGAATTTCATTAATGCCCGACTCGTAGTTGTAGCGTCACCACAACAGTAGGTTCATCTCCTCGTGGCAAAAACCCATTACATAAATATAGCCTGCAATAAAATTTAAAATAGTAAAAGTTACATAAACTTCTACGTCTAAATTATATTGATACTTACACAATCAAATATTAGTTTAATCTTTCATCAACACACAAATACTTTACTGAATATGAACACTTTACTGTAG
The DNA here is from genome assembly GCA_035578135.1 of Flexamia atlantica. Lineage (NCBI taxonomy): Eukaryota > Metazoa > Arthropoda > Insecta > Hemiptera > Cicadellidae > Flexamia > Flexamia atlantica. The sequence goes on along the minus strand of JAQJVK010000046.1, from coordinate 2,737,734 downwards.
AAAGTTAAATTAAATTGGTAGCTGTTCCATTCAGTTAACGGTGTCCAAAGGTGTTGTGCTTCTGAACTGGCACTAGAACTTGTTATATTTAACTCTTCATTGTATTTATATTGTGTTTAGGTTGGGATTTACATTGAAGGGTTTATTTTCCTCACTCGGTGAACTGGAACCACCAGAAGCTTTTACTTTGATTAAGTCTTTCTACTGTTTATCGTGGTTATATAGAGGGGGGGGGAGGTTGAAATCAATATTAAATTCGTATATCAGACGAATTTAACTGAGCAGTCAAAATTATTACCATGAAAATTTGATGAAAACGTACTTAGATTGAAAATATCCACTTGAACATTTAATTGCATGAAAATCGGTTAAATTTTAAATCTAGTTTTGGGACTGATGTCTCATTATCAAGTCATTGTTCCCAAGTAGAATCATTAAACGCATATATTTGTCAGTTTATAAGAATATTACCTACAGACACTCTTCGATATGGAGATAAAAACTATTTTTCTTGTTTTATTTCATTTTTGTAGGGTTTATGTGAATTTTTAAAAATTCTAGACTGCCTTGAGGATATGAGTGTTGTGATTATAATTGAAAAAAAAACTATTAGTTTACAAACTAATAATTTCTAAAGAAATTAGGATTGATAACGTAAAGCTTAGTAAAATAAGATTTACACAAGCAAACTGTCAATCCAGGAGGCTGACCATGAATAAATTAATTTGTAGGCCTATGTCGTTTACCCAGATGAGCTAAACACATAGTGCTGAAATCCTAAAATAGTTGCTGAGTTGGCTTCAGCATTTATTTCAGCATTATCTATTTCAGCATTTTTCAGGCATTTAAAATTCACTGGGTATGCAGGTCCGCTGCAACGGGGGTATTTGCCATTTCGCACACCCATGAAATGAATTACTATAGAACCATCAGTTTGTTAAGGCAAGCTAAATTACACAACATTACTAAGCCACAAGATTCGCCGTTTCAATTTGCCAGAATCGAGGGTTGAATACAAATAGTAATAATTTGGGATTGGTTTTATCACTAAGCTTCTAAATAAACGCAACCACAATTTCTATTTAGATGATCCACAAAAAAGAAAACGTATCTAGAATTATTGGAGCATTGATAATTTTTATAATTGAAGAACTTAGCACCAATTTTATTTCCAAGATAATGAAAAACTAAAATACATATTGATGTTGGAGTGCTGCAGGCTATAGTTAATTTAAACTGAGTGTTTTTTAATAACCTAGTCAGATTGGAAATTGGTATTGGAAGTGACGTATTGCAATTTAAAATAGGTGAATACAAACTATAAAACCTAAGAATATTACTTTAAGACTGTTTATTATAAATATGTTTATTATGTGAGTTTTGTAATATTTCCTATGCAAATAGAACTGATTAGATTATAAAAAAAGTTGATTTGTAGAAAATACGGGCCCATTAATTTTATTAACCTTCACATAAAATGCAAATTTTATCAGTAATTTCAACGTTTAATGAAAGTCAAAATATCCATGTACAAATTTTTAGTTACCACATGTTTCCCCGCATTCATATGTGTGTACAGTTTAAAATATATTAAAACATGATTGACATAGAGACTTGTTCCTTCTGATTTCAGAGGGATATGAGAAGGAACAAAGATGTACTATTTGCAATGTTGGAAAATAGAGTGACATTTTAATGGAAACTGTCGAAAATTCTATCCATTACATTTTAGTTCCTTATTAATTACTTAAATCGTTGCTCTTTTAATGGCTTATTTGCCATTTGAAATTTGTCCATAATAAGAAGGTACACAAATTTTAGTGCATATTCCCTGATGTTTACGTCATGAATGACTTTTCTGTTACCAGTAAATGAGTAAACATAAAAAAATGCAAGTTTCAAAATATTTTTATTAAAGTATAAAAAAAGTTCTGACTGGTTCGTTGTAAGCCTGTAATTATTGCAAATAGCCATATAATATGGTTTTCAGGTGGACCTAAATTATTTGGTTTTTTTTGTTTTTTTTTAAAAGAACAAATACTTTATAAGTTGCGAGTACAATACTTCGTATAAGCATTATGATTCACCACCATCGGATAAGAGGAAGAATGAGAGCGCGAGGGTTTCAGATATAAACGGATCAGACTAAAGTTGATACTAAAGTCAATCTCGGCCATCGCTTCTCCTTCAGTATCAAAGGATGTTGAGTACTACTTTCTATTTAATATAATACTTTAGGTCTGAAAGTGGATGTCTGGATGTTTGAAACTCATACATGAAGTAATAAACTATCTGACCTAAAAATTTGTAAGCAAATAAAAGCTCACCACCACGAGCATCAAATAGACCAATTTATGTTCTTAAACCTTTTTGCTATTCTCTATGGGGCTTAAAAGTTTTTTATTTTTATCAAAATATATAAAGTTTTCTTTTTTTCACTTGTTTTCTATAGTTTGCATTTTGACTATTACTGCCGATTTGAGGCATTTTGAATATCCTATGCGAAAAACGGACAGAGAGAAACTTAATTATCTTGATTACATTAACTTAAACATGGCAAAATGTTTCATGAATAATTTTGAATTTTAAAACAAAAACGTTATTCTGGCAGCAGCCACAGAATTAGGTGGGTTTTCGATCAATGCATCCTGTTTATTCTATTCTAAATTATAAATTACCTATCAATTAATTCATTTGAACTGTGTACTGAAAGTCCTGTATTTTCATACTTTATTGTTTATATAACAAAAGTTCAGAATGACACAATTGTTACATATGTTAATTAAAATCAGCTGGCTGTCAATGTGTTTTAATTATCTTCCTGTCAATGTCCATAGACCTGAAGTCACTGTATGAGATAGAAGATAACGCTGCTCCTGTGTCTAGCTCCATGATTATCGGTTTGTTCTCTATCTTTAATTTAACAGTAAATTTGTCGGATACACAGCTGTTTATTAAATTCATGGCGAGAGTGTCATGATCGACTTCGTCTTCCTCGTTCGCAGCGTTGGCTAGTTGTGCAAGTCCCTCAGGTTTGTATTTGCTTTTACCAAGTCAGACTCTTGCTAAATGTTCTAATTTCTTGCAAGAGTTACAAAAATTATTTCTAAACTTGCACACATTTGCCTTATGGAATTCACTTCCACAGCGAAACATTTTTCTTGGAGTTCCTCATACGATCTTGGGTTTTGCAATGTAGGTTTTGTCGTATCCTCGATACGGTTGTATTTTTTGACAATTGTCTGACTTTTGATAGTTTTAGAGTCATCAGGTTTAAACATAGGTTTCTGCTCGTTTGTCATAATAATGCTTTCCTTGCAAGTCGATTCAAGTAAAATTGCAACATTCACCTTATCAGAAAAGGTTGTAACACTTTTATTTTGTAGTATTTGTACCCTAATATTTGAATCTTGTAATCCACGTACAAATTGCATTCTGAGCAACAGATTTTCACAATCACAATTGAATTTACAATCGTTTGCCAATTTCTTGAGTTTCAACGAGAAATCAGTTAAATTTTCTTCTCTTTGATGAAGCTCACAAATCGGTGTTGCAATGTCAGTATGTTTGGTAGGGGTCCAAATGATCTTTTAATACACTTACTGGCTGCGTGAACGTCATAGTATATGGATCATCAGGTGATACCAAGTCTTGTAGTTTTTCATGAAGCTGAGGTGGCAAGCAGTGCATGAACGTAGAAATTTGAGTGTTATCGTCTGTGATGTCTTTTAAAAACATGAAGTTCTTAAAACTTTTTATGAAATTCGCAAAGTATTCTTCCTCATGAAAAGGAACAAAGTTTATTGTAGATGTAATGCTACTTTCAACAGAGTTTGAAGGTTGTTCAGCTGATTTTGAACTTACTACGAGGTTGTACCGTCTTTTAAGTCTTGCTAGCAACGTAATGTATAAATCTTCTGCCTCTCCTCTCATTACTATTTCTTCTAATTCTATATCTTCTTCATTTTCTTTTGAGTTCTCAATCTTACTTTGAGCTTTTTCAACTTGGTTGCATTATGGACATAGACATTTTATTCTTAATTCAACTTCCTCCAGGCTCATTTCTTCCGTTTCATAATGTGCAATTAGTTATTGTAATCTTTTTATTTGATCTTGAGCTGTTTTCCGGGTTCTTTTATTGGCGCTCGTCGCCATTATTCTATTCCAAATTATAAATTACCTATCAATTAATTCATATAAACTGTGTACTGAAAGGAATGTATTTTTCTACTATATTGTTTACATAACAAAAGTCCAGAATGATACATCAACAACCATATCAATTATAACATATGTAACACTGTTCACAATGGGATTTGGCTAGGATCAATGTAGTTTTTATCCTTACATAATATTATTGATTAATTTGACCAATTAGTGTCGACTATTAGATTAACATTGCAAATTTTACTATTATAATCACAAGTACATATTCCAAAAGAAAATTAAAAGAACATAAACAACAGCTATATTTATAACTATATTTTGACGAGATAGATTATCCCTTGCTACCTCCTGTGCCAACGACCTTCGATCCTTGAAAACCCTCTAGCTTTCTAGAAAATATCAAGACCAGTTTGGAGAGTACGTTTAATCATTTTACCCTCTAAATCGTGTAAAAGTTCTATAGTTTGGAGTTTTACACTCTTTTTAGTTGATCCAATAAGAAGAATGTTGAAAAGGTATTTTCATTATAATTATTTTATTCGAAACGTGCATTATCATGCCTCAGTTATAATTATAAGTATGTAATTTGTAAATCTTTCAAACAATAGCAATAAAGCTGGGAAGGATTGCTTTTAAAAAAAAGGATAATTGTATATACATATACCATAGTATTTATATATTCTAAATATAATTACTTTATATTTATAAGGGTTCGAACAAGTGTCCTGTGCATTTTTTCACGGTAGTATGATGTTGTTTATAGAGTAGCCTGCAAGCAATGAGTAGGAGCTTGTTAAAGGCTATTGTACACACAACATCGGGTGGCTTGTTGAGCGGAGACTACCTCTACAAGCCTTGAGAGGCTTAGCTGCTGTATACACAACATCGGGTGGCGTGTTGAGCGGAGACTACCTCTGCAAGCCTTGAGAGGCTTAGCTACTGTATACACAACATCGGGTGGCTTGTTGAGCGGACCCTACCTCTGCAAGCCTTGAGGGGCTTAGCTGCTGTATACACAACATCGGGTGGCGTGTTGAGCGGAGACTACCTCTACAAGCCTTGAGGGGCTTAGCTGCAGTATACACAACATCGGGTGGCTTGTTGAGCGGACCCTACCTCTGCAAGCCTTGAGGGGCTTAGCTGCTGTATACACAACATCGGGTGGCTTGTTGAGCGGAGACTACCTCTACAAGCCTTGAGGGGCTTAGCTACTGTATACACAACATCGGGTGGCTTGTTGAGCGGACCCTACCTCTACAAGCCTTGAGGGGCTTAGCTGCTGTATACACAACATCGGGTGGCGTGTTGAGCGGAGACTACCTCTACAAGCCTTGAGAGGCTTAGCTACTGTATACACAACATCGGGTGGCTTGTTGAGCGGACCCTACCTCTACAAGCCTTGAGAGGCTTAGCTGCTGTATACACAACATTGGGTGGCTTGTTGAGCGGACCCTACCTCTACAAGCCTTGAGAGGCTTAGCTGCTGTATACACAACATCGGGTGGCTTGTTGAGCGGAGACTACCTCTGCAAGCCTTGAGAGGCTTAGCTGCTGTATACACAACATCGGGTGGCTTGTTGAGCGGACACTACCTCTACAAGCCTTGAGGGGCTTAGCTGCTGTATACACAACATCGGGTGGCTTGTTGAGCGGAGACTACCTCTACAAGCCTTGAGGGGCTGAGCTGCTGTATATACAACATCGGGAGGCTTGTTGAGCGGACACTACCTCTACAAGCCTTGAGGGGCTTAGCTGCTGTATACACAACATCGGGTGGCTTGTTGAGCGGAGACTACCTCTGCAAGCCTTGAGGGGCTTAGCTGCTGTATACACAACATCGGGAGGCTTGTTGAGCGGAGACTACCTCTACAAGCCTTGAGGGGCTTAGCTGCTGTATATACAACATCGGGTGGCTTGTTGAGCGGAGACTACCTCTGCAAGCCTTGAGAGGCTTAGCTGCTGTATACACAACAAATATAATAATAATAATAATAATAATAATAAATTTATTTCTCTTTGTTCAGTACAATGATACATTAAAATAGCAAACATAATCATTAAAACAGCATAACAAATAAAAGAACACAAGGTTTTTTAAAGTCTGAACATCGAGAAATATACACACCCATAAAAGACTAAGCTTTTGTGTTGGGTGGGAGTCCCATGTAAATTGTCCACCAGTCAGCACTTAAAGACACTTATATTATATTTAAACATAAAAAACACTTCAAACAAGTAGCCTTGACAACCAATTACCAAGTACAAACCAGGAACACAAAACATATCAAATATTCACATAACATACATTAATTAATTGTATAGGTATTCAAAATATTACATAGACAATAGCAGGCCATCAACTAGACTAATAAAGACGCTCAATTTCCTCATGACTTTTGGATAGTAACCACTTTCTCAACAGCCTTTTGAAACAACCTACCGTTGCACTTTTTTTTATACATTCAGGGAGCATATTATAAAATTTATATGATAAATAAACAAAACTTTTTTTAAACAATGTACAATTGGGTTTAGGTAACCTTAATATATTATTCACTGTTTGCCTGGTATTATAACTAAATAAAACGTCGACAATAGGACCATTATTACCGCTCAACTTATAAAAAATTGTTAACACTTTGAAAATGTACAAATATCTAAATGGAAGAATAGAAAGGTCAATAAATAGTGGAAAAGAATGATCAAGATAATTGGAATTTGAGATCAGTCTAACAAACTTTTTCTGTAAAATTATTAGGTTATTTAAGTTAGTTATATATGTACTTCCATATAAAGAAATGCCATATTCTAACCTCGAGTTGACCAGTGAATAATATACCTGTTTCAATGTTGATTTTGGACAAAAATATTTTAAATGAAAAAAGGTCCTAAGTGAAAGACGCAAGTAATTTCTCAAATGACCTATATGTTGCTTCCATGATAAATTATTGTCAACATGCAGGCCTAAATATTTAGTTTGCTCACATTGATTTATGATCTCACAACTACAAAAATCCCGATCACAATCTAAACGATGAAACTTTAATGGAACATTAAAACTGCAAGACTGAGAAAGAGAAAAGATTATGTAAATAGTTTTTGAAACATTTAGTGAAAGCTTATTGCAACTGAACCAAAGAGATATTTTGCTTAAATCACATTGCATTTGTTCATGTAATTCGTCAAAGGTTTCGGCTGAATAAGACAGTGCTGTATCATCAGCAAATGCTGTGAGGCGCCCATTAAACATACCATTACAAAAATCATTCACAAAGATTAAAAACAGGATAGGTCCAAGCACAGAGCCCTGCGGAACTCCAAATCGAATATCCAATAAGTTACTTTCCATTTTTTTAATTCTGACTAACTGTTTTCTTCCTGAAAGATATGATTTAAACCACAAAAGTGAAAGTCCTCTTATCCCAGCCGATTCCATTTTTTCTAATAATAATTCATGATTAATCGTGTCGAATGCTTTAGAAACATCCAAAAATAATCCTGCTGTTTTCTGAGAGCTGTTTATACTGTCATATATATTAGTTAAAAAATGTTGGAGTGCAAGCTCCGTGCTTAGACCTTCCCTGAAACCAAATTGTGCAGATGAGAAAAATGAATTTTTATCCAAAAATCGAATCAATCTTATTTTGATTAACTTCTCCAATATCTTAGACAAAACTGGAAGCAACGATATAGGTCGATAATTATCCTCTTTATTTTTATTGCCCTTTTTAAAAATTGGAACTACCGTAGCAACTTTTAACACATCTGGAAAACAACCCTGAGTCAAACTTTTATTAAACAAATTTGTCAAAATTGGGCTTAACTCATCAACAACATTACGAATTATGACTGCAGAAAGGAATTTATCGCCTGTACTTTTAAATGGTGACAAATCAGCGACCATTTTTTTAACTTCAAACGGCATTATTGGACTAAAAAACATTGAATTGATATTAAAAAAACTATGAAAAAAAATGGGAATGTAAAAATTTGTTCTCTGCTGTAGCAATTTGACAAGAGGAAATTACATTTTCAGGTACTTTAATAAAATAATTGTTGAAGATATTTGCTACTTCAAATTCATCAGTAATGAAGGTATCATCCTTCATTAAAATCAAATCGCTACTTTTAGTGGAGCCACCCTTGATAATACTGTTGATTACCTGCCATTGTTTCCTTACATCCCTAACATTTGCTTGAAATAATGTGCTGTAGTAAGTATGTTTTTCAACTTTGATCCAGCTCCTTAACTTATCTTGATAACTCTTATATTTATCTTTATTTTTCTTATCTGGATTTCTTTTCTGAATTTTAAATAATTTATCTCTAATAGAGAAAGCTTTCAACAAACCTTTATTCATCCATGGCTTTAACATTTTATTTATTGAATGCATTCTATGTGAGTATTTACACTGCTCAATCATTAATAAAAATGTATCATAAAATTTATTGAAGGCTATATTTACATCATCAGCGTTTAAAACATCGTTCCAGTCAGCTTCTAAAATTCTTAATTTTAATTCAATATAATCAACTAAAACTTTTTCAGTTGTATTACTTTGCATTCTTTGAGCATCGGGTGGCTTGTTGAGCGGACACTACCTCTACAAGCCTTGAGGGGCTTAGCTGCTGTATACACAACATCGGGTGGCTTGTTGAGCGGAGACTACCTCTGCAAGCCTTGAGGGGCTTAGCTGCTGTATACACAACATCGGGAGGCTTGTTGAGCGGAGACTACCTCTACAAGCCTTGAGGGCTTAGCTGCTGTATATACAACATCGGGTGGCGTGTTGAGCGGAGACTACCTCTGCAAGCCTTGAGGAGATTAGCTACTGTATACACAACATCGGGTGGCTTGTTGAGCGGAGACTACCTCTGCAAGCCTTGAGGTGCTTAGCTACTGCATACACAACATCGGGTGGCTTGTTGAGCGGAGACTACCTCTGCAAGCCTTGAGGGCTTAGCTGCTGTATACACAACATCGGGTGGCTTGTTGAGCGGAGACTACCTCTGCAAGCCTTGAGGAGATTAGCTACTGTATACACAACATCGGGTGGCTTGTTGAGCGGACACTACCTCTGCAAGCCTTGAGGTGCTTAGCTGCTGTATACACAACTTCGGGTGGCTTGTTGAGCGGAGACTACCTCTGCAAGCCTTGAGGAGATTAGCTACTGTATACACAACATCGGGTGGCTTGTTGAGTGGACACTACCTCTGCAAGCCTTGAGGTGCTTAGCTGCTGTATACACAACATCGGGAGGCTTGTTGAGCGGAGACTACCTCTGCAAGCCTTGACGTGCTTAGCTGCTGTATACACAACATCGGGTGGCTTGTTGAGCGGACACTACCTCTGCAAGCCTTGAGGTGCTTAGCTGCTGTATACACAACATTGGGTGGCGTGTTGAGCGGACACTACCTCTGCAAGCCTTGAGGGGCTTAGCTACTGTATACACAACATCGGGTGGCTTGTTGAGCGGACACTACCTCTGCAAGGCTTGAGGTGCTTAGCTACTGTATACACAACATCGGGTGGCTTGTCGAGCGGAGACTACCTCTACAAGCCTTGAGGGGCTTAGCTATTGTATAAACAACATCGCGTGGCTTGTTGAGCGGACACTACCTCTGCAAGCCTTGAGGGGCTTAGCTGCTGTATACACAACATCGGGTGGCTTGTTGAGCGGAGACTACCTCTGCAAGCCTTGAGAAGCTTAGCTACTGTATACACAACATCGGGTGGCTTGTTGAGCGGAGACTACCTCTACAAGCCTTGAGGTGCTTAGCTACTGTATACACAACATCGGGTGGCTTGTCGAGCGGAGACTACCTCTACAAGCCTTGAGGGGCTTAGCTGCTGTATACACAACATCGGGTGGCTTGTTGAGCGGACCCTACCTCTACAAGCCTTGAGAGGCTTAGCTGCTGTATACACAACATCGGGTGGCGTGTTGAGCGGAGACTACTTCTGCAAGCCTTGAGGGGCTTAGCTGCTGTATACACAACATCGGGTGGCTTGTTGAGCGGAGACTACGTCTACAAACCTTGAGGTGCTTAGCTGCTGTATACACAACATCGGGTGGCTTGTTGAGCGGAGACTACGTCTACAAACCTTGAGGGGCTTAGCTGCTGTATACACAACATCGGGTGGCTTGTCGAGCGGAGACTACGTCTACAAGCCTTGAGGGCTTAGCTGCTGTATACACAACATCGGGTGGCTTGTTGAGCGGACACTACCTCTACAAGCCTTGAGGGGCTTAGCTGCTGTATACACAACATCGGGTGGCGTGTTGAGCGGAGACTACTTCTGCAAGCCTTGAGGGGCTTAGCTGCTGTATACACAACATCGGGTGGCTTGTTGAGCGGACACTACCTCTACAAGCCTTGAGGTGCTTAGCTGCTGTATACACAACATCGGGTGGCTTGTTGAGCGGAGACTACGTCTACAAACCTTGAGGTGCTTAGCTATTGTGCACACATTATCAGGGGAGCTTATTGAGTGTGTAATGCATGGATGACCAACTCTACAGTCTTGAGAGTCTTAGCTATTATTAATACAAAATCGTGGAGCTTGTTGAGGGGGTAAAATAGTAGATGATTATTTCTACAGGCCTTGATAAGCTTAGCTACTGTAAACATAACATGGGGGAGCTGAATGGGTAAAGCACAGATGACCATCTCTACAAGCCTTGAGCGGCTTAACTATTGTACACACAACATCGGTCACACTACGCCTTTTGTTTTCAGTTTTCTTTTATAGTAGGGAAATCCTATTGAAAATACTTGTCTTTTTTTAACAGAACGGTAACTATTAAATATTATTTTCAGAAGTAAAGAAACGGTAATTACGTTAACATTTTTTAAGGACGGAATCATATTTCTACATTTTTTTTCTATGGTTAAATTTATATATAATGTAACGAAAATTCTTAGATTTCGATGAAAATAACAAATGCACAGCGAAAAACCATAGGCAAGTGCAATAGCCTAAAAAATGACAACATTGGTAGGAAGAGGTAATATGCAAATTTTAATAAATAAAACAATATTTTCACACCATTAAACGTTACCAGGCCACTCAAAACTATTGATGCGTGGTAAAAACCTTTGTATTATTAATAGAATAACAATGTATAAGAAAATGACGAGTAATCTTGTGTTAAACTAGTTTCAGACAGTTTCTTGTAAATATTCTTGTAAGTCTTGTATTCTTGGTAAGTTAAACCCTTGGCGAAGTTAACATGAAAATATAAATTAAGTTATTTTAACCTAAATATTATGTTATTAGTAAACAAAATTAAAGTATTATTTTTTTAGAAAGACTTATTTATTGTTATTGATTTAAGGTCTAAAAAATATCATTACTCCAAATCAAATTATTATCATGCTGCAAATATATTATGTTTATTCTCTTTTGACGGATCCCCCCTATAGGGAAGAAGCTGTTGCCGTAGGGGTACATGTACCATTTCTCGTGGTATATGTAGACCTTGATGTATTTTTGTTTTAGGGCCCCCAGAAGCAAAAACCACCATTTGTTCGAATATTTTTATACATGTATGTCTGTTAACAAGATAGCGACCGTAAATATGGTTCGTACAGACAAGTAAAGCTGTAATCACTAAGACGAATTCACAAACCAGCCCGACAGGACTACCGTAATGGGAGTAGAGGGGGATGAACCCCCAAAAATGGGTTTTAAAGGATCTTTCATTTTGAAATAAAAATAATAAAAATTTTTTTGCACATTGAATTCAGCTCACAAAAGTAAACAATTTGGTATTTTTAATCGGTCCTCTATGTCCTTTGATTACCGAGTTATTGAAAGCGATAAACACAGTACATTGTCCCTATGTTATCCTTATGGGAAATAGGAAAAATGTATGTCTCACTTACTCCTAAATATATATCTTGATAAAACTTGGCATGTGGCTTCTTACAGCTCTGATCCACAGCATATTGATTTGAAACCGCCATATTTTTCTTACATGTTGCAGCAGACCTGCATACTCTTTCTTTAAAAGACATGTCTCAGTTGGGGTTTTATTAATTTCAAATACCTTGAGTAGTATTGGGCACTTCCCACCTCCAGGTTGAGGGCGTTGGTCCAAATATTTAGAGAAGACTACAATGAGGTCAAATCAGTCCACTTGTCACATGAATATACACAAGCAACATTGATGAAGACACATAAAACATTGAACAACGCACGCCTAAACGAACCTGACGTTTTGAAAAACCAACAGAACGTTTTTTGTTATCAAAGGTCCCCGGAGAAACACTAAACTAACTATTTACATACTTATTCGCGGTCGCGGTTAATCGAGTCGAGCGCCTAAGCATGACTTTGATAACGAAAAACGTTTTTATTGGTTTTTCGAAACGTTAGGTTCGTTTAGGCATGCATTGTTTAATGTTTTATGTGTCTTCGTCAATGTTGTTTGTTTGGATTCATGTGACAGGTGTACTGATTTGACCTCATTGCAGTCTTCGCTAAATATTTGGACCAACGCTGTCAACCTTGAGGTGGAAAGTGCCCAATAATACTCAATGTATTTGAAATGCATACGCTTTACCCATGTTAATCTTATGGATAAAATTTAAAAAAATCATGTTTCCCTTATGTTGTATTGAAATGTGATTATATGTATCATAAATTCGATGAGTATGCAGGTCTACTGCAACGGGGGTATTTATTACTCTTTCTGGATAATATCAAAATATAAACTCGTACTATTCTAGAAGATTTCTGAAAAAAAAAATGGGGAATACCCAGTGAGCAAGACAAATGTGTGGTCAGACAAATTTAGGTTGATTAGCCCTCGAAGAAGAAATCATAAATCAAGGCAGAAGCTGCGAGAAAATACGAGACTCCTACGCCTCTTTCTCTCCCACATGTTATAATAAATAGAACTGGGTTGTGTACCCAAGATTACTTTCATGTGGTTACAGTTAAGTGTATAATTTCGAAACCTGTCACCAAATCCTAAAATCTAGATTTAGCAAATCACTGTAATTTATTCAATAAATCATGAGTCGTCATTCAACACCGTTAAACTTTTGAATAAATCATTCAAAACAGTTAACCTTTTTTAATTTATAGATTTTTCATCTAGCGTTTCCAGATAACATACGATCGAGAAAATCAGAATTTTAACTTTATAACATTTTACTGATATGTTAAAAAAGGAAATGCATGCCTGTGGAAATAAGAATATTAAATTTATTTCCACAATATATCGAATGCGATATTGGTAATATGGTGTGATATTCATTATTAGTATTTATATTCACACCTATATATTATTATTATAGATTTGGTTGTATGACTATTATACATTTTATGTTTATTGGTACACGACTAAAAAGTGATGTATAAAGGAAGAACGATTTCGACTATTCAACTGTGACTAAAATGTTTAGTTTAAAAGCTTTTCATTACATTGGTTGAATGAAAGTCCGTTTCAAAGCAACGCTCCGCTGCACGTCTATTGTACGAATCTTACATCTTCTGTGGAGCTCTTTAAGGTTAAAGTAGCTATTTCGGCCCTCGGCAAACAAGCTTTAACTGTAATGGCGACCGCCTAAGTAATTTCAGTTAAATGTAAATGTTTACACCAATTAAGTAGGTTAATAGGTAATCTGAACTACCAATAACAAAATGTTTTACACGACACAAAATGTATCATGGTTAATATTAAGGAATTTTTTAAAACAATATGTCATGAAATAAGAATATTACATTTATTTGCACAATATATCGAATGCGATATTGGCAATACGGTGTGATATTCATTATTAGTATTTATATTTACACTTATATATTATGATTAATTTTTACATATATGCAACATTTTCATCTAGAATTATAGTAAAATTTGTTTGTTTGCTGCTCACTCAAATTTAAAATTCTGCAGCAACTTTTTGAGTGCTGGTGAGTATGTATATCTTGGTGTGAATAGCACATCGATGCGTTCTTGCAAAAAGAAATATTGAACTTCGACCAAATGGCGTCTAAAGATCAAAATTAGCCTAAAATATGAGTGAAAGTGAGAACAATGTTTTATCTCTTCGTATCTATAAAGTTTTACGGTTTTTTTTATTTTTTTACGGATTTAAATACAAATAATATTGCTATTTCTATCAATATGTTATGTATGGAAAGAGCGATGAATTAGTGGTTGACCTTACTATGAGAAACAAATGAGAGATAAAACCTTCAGTTATCTGCTGACAAATCATTTAAACTTGACTATAAGACCATTATTTGGAACGTATGCAGTTAGTTTTTGGTTTTTAAACCAAACTAAGTACAAAGGAAAAAGTAATAAACACCTCAAACTTACCAAGACTCTTTTTGCGAATCGAATATTACAATTAAAGAAAAAATAACATAACGAACTTTTCAGGATAAATATGTTGTGCCTTGTTATGCTGATTATTTAAATAGTTACTCTAATTATCTTTGTATCCCAAAACTAAGACTTAGATTTCGGTTTTATTTTACAAGAAAAATATTAAATCAGTACTAACATGTCATTAATATTGTCGAGTGTCTAGGTTTACGACTTGCGCGCCTGTGAATTGATGCCTGCCCCTGAGTACGACTACTGATTAACTGAACCGGTAGCATAACAAATATGTGTATTTCAAGCGGCGTGTTATTTTATAAGCATTTTACGTTTTACAAAATAACAAATACCATAAATCGTTTTATAAGATTTTAATAAACTTCGAGACCATATTTATGTAATAAAACTACTCGAAACCAATTTAACTAAACCATCACTCCCTGAATGTTGCAGCAGACATTTAAACTTGACTTGGAAAAATCAACTCAGCAAAACATCGGACAAATGCTGGAGCCTCCAGGGATGGAAAAGTTTTTTTTTTATGACAGGGCACTGAAAAGGTTTCTTATATTTTTTTCTGCGGTCAAAATCTTTTGTGTAGTTTTAACTATTATTTTTGTAATATAATGGTATTGTATCCGTATAATATATATCATATATAGTTGACTGGGGAGCGAAACACAAAAATATGAATGTTGTTGAAACCGGTATTCTACGTGATAAGTATACAAAACGTTCCCTCTCCGCGGCTGGGCTCACGATGATGCTAAGTTGTGGAGAGGACCGCAGTGATGCATGCGCAGCCAGCAGCCGTTTGCACTAGACTAGTGAAGTGGGTTCGAGTTACAGTCTTAGCAGACTAATTGTTAACATGGTAACTTATTTTTACTATTAAAATCAATTCGCAGTAACCCATTAGAACAGAAATATTATTTCATGTACCGTTTTTTTGGACCAATTTTCATTACTTATTTCAAACACCCTTCTGATGATCTAAGCAGGTGTTAAGAAATCCACTTAATTTGTATGTAGAAGTGTCAATCTATCAGCCAACAGACGTTGGTGGCCATTAGTGTTTGATCAATCTACTGTCAGTTGTTAGAAGCTCGGCAGTGTCTGACCATCAGCCATCTAACGTCTGTTAGCCAAAAAACCCAGGACAATAAGGCTTTCAGATTCAGATTCAGATTCAGATATTGTATTTCCATTAAAATTACAGTATATAATCACATGGACATTTTACTTATTAGGTTATGGAAGTGTCCCCACAAAGACTGTCCGTCTGTGCGTGGGGCGAATCCTCACTGTCACTTTTGTCACATGCACACACACAATGCGGAGTGGAAGAAACAAAACAATATAAATAATTCTTATCTGACATAAAATATATTAATCTTAAGTTAATAATTAAAAAACAATATTTTTCACCAGAAGATTCGAAGTGCGTACAAAAAATAAATGTGAAAAAAATAAATAAAAAACTCAAAAAAGAGAAAAAAAACAGTAATTTATGTTTTGTATAATGGTTGAATCAGGGAATCCGCCGCATCCTCCTCCAAGCCCTGCAGCCACCGCCGAACCCCCTTCCTGACAACGGCGACACTCCTCCCCTCAAGAACTCTGATTTCATTTGGTAGTTTGGTATATAGAAAATGCGCAACATTTTACGGAATATATTGTTGTATGTAATTATATAATCTAGGAATTGTAATTCCAATATTTATATTTGTCCTTGTTTGATCAGAGTGTCGGATTTCAGAAAATATTTGGTTTTTATTAGTCATTATGAGTAGAATTACATTTTTTAGATAGAGCTTTCTTATTGTTAAGACTGGGAAATCTTGATGGGTTGGGAATCTTTGGTCTTTTCTTAGGATTTTTTAAATGATGGATCTTTGAGTAACTTCCAGGGTCCAGCGTCCACGCCGATACACCACCCCACGCCAGGACCCCATACTCCAGCAACGATTGTACATAGGCGAAGTAAACACTCCTGCAGTGATCCGTAGTAGTTTGACGCCTAGCAGAGCCGTATACATAAAGTATCAGATATTGGAAGCCCAGCTCTCCCAGATCAATCAGTTATCTCATGTTTAAAGAAAAGCACTGCCAGATCCATTAACTACCATATATTGTAGCCTAGCAGTACTAGATGGTCACCTATTAGGTGTTTGCGTTCCAGCTCCCTCCTCATCTCTTAAGCATTTGCTGTTAATGATCCTTTATTCGTAAGTTCTGAAATCTTACAGCCTAGGACAAAGAATCATCTTCAAATCATCAACTCCCAGGACCAGCAACCAGGATCCCTTAGTTTTTACAGACCAAGTTTGAAATTTACTTTTTAAATAATTTTATTTAAAGGTTGCGATCCATACTCTAATTATCATTATTTCATTTCCTTACTTACGAATAATTCGTATCCCGGATAAGAAAATCAGTTTATCGTTTTGTTCATTACAGTCAAGAAACTCCTAGTTCAGGTTAAAAGGCACCAATTATTTTATTTGGGGCAGGGTTTAAGTTTTTATCACAGATATCCTATAATAGGGGTTGAAATATGAGTTTCGTTTTAAGTTCAAATCGAATTGGGTGGGGTTCGATGCCACATGTCGAATTAAACTCCTATGAGTTTTACGCTTCATATTTTGTTTTTAAACTGCATTTATTCCTAATTAAATTAGGATGATAATAACTGCAGAGCTATATTTAATTGTTTTCATTTCCTTTTTTCCAAACTTTTGGCAATGTGTTTTAAACTGAGGATTTGGTTTTTATTATCATAGTGCAATTTGACTGCCAATTACCTCCTGTTAAGAACCTTCGAAGCTTAATTGTCGATATGGCAAACTACCAGGGGAGGTGATAATCGCGGATAAGCATTTGAATCTCAGCCAATTCTCTGCATTATTTCCATACCTTTATAAACTTTTGGTTAGTAAAACGTTATAGACTTTAGAAACTAATAAATTCATATTTTATTGTTGTAATACTATAAAACGTGATGTTCTCTTCTCTTAAATAACACAAAAAGGTTTGTATAAAAGAATAATGCATATGTAAAACATTATTCATATTAAAGGAAATTTTTTGAACCTTTAAGTTTTGTACACTTTTCTAATTAACTATGGATAAACGTCTTATATGTAATAATATCATATGGGTAATGTCAACTTTAAGTATTATCACCGTATTCACAGGGATACGTCCTTAGGACAACATATTTTTTTATTCTTCGAAAGTGAAAATATTTTATTCCAATTCAGGAGAAACTACATTTAAAATTTACCATTACAAAACCAAATTCTCTGTTTAAGATATTTAAAAAAAGAATAAATTTTAAAACCAATATCAATTGATATTTACATAACAATCATATCTCGCAACACTAATCCATCGCTTCTAAGCTCCAAAATTTTATTTTGTGGTGTAGTAGATATTTTTATAAAATTAAATACGTTTAGTAGAAAAGTAAATTACTATATTTTTTGTTTCAACAAAATAAAACAGTAACAAATCTTAATTATGAAATCAGCTGGTATTTATTATATAATTACATCTCCCTACTTTAGAGTGATCATTATTTTGACTTAATCCTTATTTACTTTTTATTTTTCTAAAGTGAATTTCATTTCTTCTCCTCATGCCTCCATTTCCAATCTAATTAAATATATATCTGGGTTATATTTAATTATTATATGATCTGGGTGTAGATAGTTTTTCGATCACTTTACCCTCTTCCCAAGTTCCTCGAAGATTATCTTGCACCCAAACATTTTTACCTTTTGAGAAAAATTCCTCCCATTTTCTTGACGTTTTGTTGTACTGAACCTTTTTTGTGTTTGATTTTTCAACCATCCTCTGACGCACATGCGTCACCCTGCACACCGTTGGTGGAGGTAAGATCTGACCAAACAATCTTCCCTCCAGTGTCCACTTCGGCATCTATCACCCCAACAGGCTTAATTTTATATCCGTCAATTGACTGCAACCTGATGCTACATCTTTTAATTTTATTTCTTATATTGTGCTCCTTTAAATAACAGTAAGGCAATACATAAACATCTGCTCTACTATCTAGTTTGAATTTAATACTCTTACCTTCTAATAGAATACGTTTGAACCAAGAATTCTTCTCCTTGATTGCATTAATAATGAAGAGACTGTTAATATCACTATTAATATTGCCATCCTTGTTTCCCCCCTACTCAGTACTTTTAAAGCAATCAGGAACTTCCGATGATAGGTCATGACAAACCATGTCATGGTAGCCTTTATAGGCATTTGTCTTGGATCTCTGTTAGTTTTACAGCACTTTGAAAAGTGGTTAGATTTCCCACATTTTGAGTTGATCTTTCCTATTGCTGGACACCTTCCGAAGTGTTCACCACCACATCTAGTACAACTTTTAGCTTTACTTGTATATTTTATAAAAATTAAATACTTTTTGTAGAAAAGTAAATTTTTCTATATTTTTTTAAAACAACATAAATAAACGGTATCAGGAAACTGAGACATACTTTCTCCCTTCAAATCATTTAAAACCAGAAAACATATTTAGTGAAATAAAACAAATTAAAAATTGATTATCTCACAGATATATACCAAATGTTATCAAAATCGGTTAGTAAATAACGGAGATAACGGTTTTTAAATATTTGCCATAAGAATAACATTGGACAACGTACTGTGTTTACCGCCGAACTAAAATAACAATTATTTCCGCAACCACTTGACGTAAACTAATGATTCAAAATACTAGATTATTTAGTTTTTCGAGCCAAATTTAATGGTTGCAAGTATATTTTCTTTGAACCGTTACAGTTTTTGTGAAATTTGAAAAATATGAATTTTTTAACACTTAAACCCCCATAACTTGTGAACCTGAATTTTTACAGACATGCGGGTGGTGTCATTTTGTTTGTCATCCTAAGCACTAGAAACCATGAAATTTTTATCAAAATCGTTAGAGCCGTTTTTGAGAAATATGGATTTTTGTCATTTTTTATGAGTTTTTATGGGGTAAATACTCTTAAAAATCAAAAATTCAAAAAAACTAAAAATACGCCTGGAGATACCACGGCTATATACCTATATACCAAATTTCATGAAAATCGGTCCACTGGTGTCGTCTCTAGCTTTGTATACATCCACACACACACACACACACACACACACACACACACACACACACACACACACACACACACACACACACACACACACACACACACACACACACACACACACACACAGACAGACAGACAGACAGACAGACACCACGCCAAAAACCGCTTTTTTGGATTCAGGGAGCACTAAAACGAATATATCCACTAACAAACTCAAATTCGAAAATGTTGACGAAAACAATACTTTCTCCATATACATTGTATAGGGGGGAGAAAGTAAAAATGACAGATCTTAATTATAAAATCAGCTGGTTTATTATATAATTACAGTAGATACCTTCGATATGTCTTAAAGTTTTGGTACTTCCTTACGAAACATTATTTAAGTCCACTTTAATTATTCTTTTGACTAAAACGGTAAGATTATGAACTGTTAAATGTTTTTATGTTAAATGAGCTTTAAACTATCGCGTTCAGTTATAACAATGGAAAACTTGAAGATTAAGTACTGTCACAGAGAAGAATCTAATTGATTCTAAATCTAAATTTAAAAGAATCTAAATAATTTTTGATTCTCCTCTGTGGTACAGTTATACACATCGAAATAAAAAAAATATAAATTCATTTATTGTCAAATTAATAAAATTATTAATATTTCATTAATATTTAATTTAATACGCAATATTTTTTTTAGCAATATTCCTACTGTTCTGAGCCAATTTTAGTAATTTTGGTGCTTTTGGAGAGAGTTCGGAGCGGTGTAAAGTTTTGTAGAAAATAAATTATAACTTATGAAGGTTAGACCTTTGACGGTAAGACTAAACGAAAGAGTTCTAGATTTAATTTACTCAATGCAATGTATGTATCCATAAGATTAAACGTAGGAGTAGAAATTGTAAAAAAAAAACCTGATTGGGGTGAACGCAGCTTTTCAGCATAGGTTTATTACTAGAATTTTGAATGTAATAGCAAGCGAGATTACATCAATTAACTTAAAACAAATTTAATTACTAAGTGCATAAAACTATATCTATCATTTATAGTTAATAAAGTACCGCTGCCGGTTACAAGGGTTTCAATCAATACCGAATAAATATTACTTACTCAAAGTAAAATGTATTTCTCAGGTTTCAATTTTTTCGAGGCCCCACGTCTGCAAGTAACGCGGGAACCGTAGAGTAACAAGTAAGTTGCGTCTGCGTAAGTCTGCGTAGAGTAACAAGTTAAGTAAGTTTGATCGCTGTAATCCATTGCAAATTGCCGTAACTAAGTCTAAAGCTTCTGATCGCCCGACTCGAGCTGATATCTATCTCGTTAGCCAACAGGCATTAGATTGCTCTCCGACTGTTGATTTACTGCCTCCACTCACCTTGTGTTCCCTTCCCGTTAATTAGCTACGTGATCCCTTATACTATTACAGGTAGGTAATTGAATCCATTTATGGTGTTTTAAGTTTTTATTTTGTTCTTCTATACATATATACAAGATTATATGAGAAACCCGTGGTTTCTCTGGCCTTGATAAGATATATATATATATATATATATATATATATATATATATATATACATATATATATTATCAATAAAATATAACAAGTGTACCCTTTTAGCGAATTTCCCCTATAGGGAAGAAGCTATTACCGTAGGTCTCATGGTAAGACCTAAGCTCGGGACCACTATAACTTTTCGTTTTGGGGCCCCCAGAAGCAAAAAACACTATTCGTTCGAATTTTAGCGAATTTCCCCTATAGGGAAGAAGCTGTTACCGTAGGTCTCATGGTAAGACCTAAGCCTAAAACCATCATAACTTTTCTTTTTGAGGTCCTCAGATGCCAAAAACACCATTCGTTCACTTTCATAAATATATATATATATATCTATATATCTATATATCTATATATCTATATATATATATATGTGTCTTTAAGCACGATAACTTGCGCAAAAATGGTCCAATCGGAATGAAATTTGGCATAGACGTGTAAAGTAGTAATTATTCGGACGAGTTCGTAAACCAGCCCGATCGGACCACCGGAAGGGGGGGTAAAGGGGGGTAAACCCCCCCAAAAATGGGTTTTTTGAGACTTTTACATAGAAAAATAAAATTTTTCAAATTTTTATGGGCACCATTGAATTCAGCCCAAAAAAAACAAACAATTTAGTATTTTGAATCATGGCTCTATGTCCATTGGTTGCCGAGATATTGAAAGTGGTAAACACAGTACGTTGTCCCAATGTTAACCTTATGGGAAATAAGTAAAATTCTATATCTCGCTTATTTCTCAACATATCTTTATAAAACTTGGTAAATGGCTTCTTCTAGTTCAGATCTACTAAATATTGAATTAAAACCACCCAGTTTTAATATACCTGTAGCAGCAAACCTCCATACTCATTCCCCATGTTATTCTTATGGAGCTTACAAAAACATGTCAAATCTCGCTATGTTGGATCGAAATATGTTGTTTTGCACTTGAAATTCGCTGAGTATGCAGGTTTGCTGCAACGGGGGTATTTATATATATATATATATATAAATCTATATATATATATATATATATATGTGTCTGTTAGCACGATAGCGGCCGCAAAAATGGTCCGATCTTTATGAAATTTGGTACGGACATGTAAAGTGGTAATCAATTGGACGAGTTCGTGAACCAGCCCGATCGGACCACCGGAAGGGGGGGTAAAGGGGGATAAACCCCCCAAAAATGGGTTTTTTGAGTTTTTTACATAGAAAAATAAAATTTATCAAATTTTTGTGGGCACCATTGAATTCAGCTCAAAAAAACAAATAATTTAGTATTTTGAATCACTGCTCTATGCCCATTGGTTACCGAGATATTGAAAGTGGTAAACACAGTACGTTGTCCCAATGTTAACCTTATGGAAAATAAGTAAAATTCTATATCTCGCTTATTTCTCAACATATCTTGATAAAACTTGGTAAATGGCTTCTTCTAGTTCAGATTTACTAAATATTGAATTAAAACCATCCGGTTTTAATATACCTGTAGCAGCAAACCTGCATACTCATTTCCCATGTTATTCTTATGGAGCTTAACAAAACATGTCAAATCTTGCTATGTTTGCTTGAAATACGTTGTTTTGCATTTGAAATTCGCTGAGTATGCAGGTCTGCTGCAACGGGGTTATTTTTCATTGTATTAATTAAATTACACGACACGTGTTTCGGTTTTCAAACCATTTTCACAGTGTGATGATATACATAACCTAAAATTATCAAATAAATATTTATCATCTGGTATTTCCAGCTGCATGTTTTTCTTGTATTCTTTGATTAAGTGGTTGGTATTTTCTTAAGCTCAAGTATGGCATCGAAGATTGGGTTTTTTAATATCTGAATGTGTAGAATTGAGCATGTCTTTATGATTCAACTTGCTGTTTAAGTAGATGTGAAATTCTTCTTTCGTGTTCATTTTGGGCCCTTTATTTTCATAATCCAATATAGTTAGGTTTTCTTTGATTCCTTTGTAGCTATGGTCTGATATTAAAATGTGTTCGGCAAAGGAGGATTTTTGGCTGGTTGAATTGTTTGTTCTAACTGCTTGTATATGTTCATTGAATCTTGATTTGAAACTCCTGCCTGTTTGACCAATGTAGTAGTTGTTGCATTCGCTGCATGTGATTTTGTATATTGTGATTATATATATAAAGTAGAACCTCACTAATTCAAATCTCGATAATTCGAAACCTAAATAATTTTTATGTTTTGTCTTCTCCCTTAAAAAAACTCTAGTATTCGTAAAAAATTACACCAATAATTCAAAATATTTTTGGCACAATGTAGCCTCTACAATTCGAATTAATGCCTACCCGAGCCTCTAGAATTCGAATTTTCTTGCTGTAACTCCAAATATAGTCTCTAATATTCGAAGTCAACCTCCACAATTCAAACTGAAACCACCGTAAGCCTCTGAAATTCAAATTGAGCGCCAAAAACAAGCCTCTTGAAACATTAACAAATGCGTATCATCCAGTTCGTTAATTTATTGAAGAAAACTAGCATTTATAATAAAGTTGTGCCTGCATATTTCGAATTTTATTCACAATCACCTCTATAATTCAAACCCTTGATATTTCAAACTTCCCAAGTTCGAACTAAAATGGCTATCCCCTAAATTTCGAAAAAGTGAGGTTCTACTGTATTTAACTTGATTTTTACCCCGACCCCACTCGGAGGCGGAGAGTACCTTTAATACTTTCTTAGTTAAAACCGACTTAGACCCCGACCTCACTTTTGTTTACCTGCACTCAAACGAAAGTGGTTTTCAGTAGCATTATTGAACTTTTTACTTCGGCGTCAGTTATCATATTATGACTAAAACAATTTATGAAAGAATAGCCTTTATCCATCACAGGGTCTTAGGGATTTCGCTCTGAAAGAGTAGTTAGAGGCTTTAGTTCATTTTATACCGATTCTCTGCCAAGACTGTGGTAGGATACTGCCGCGGAGCCTAAGATAGGCCCTATTGCACTGCTAAAAGTGAAGAATAATAGTGGTGAGATTTGACTTCAGATAAGAATATAGAAAACTTATAAATATAGATAGCTTTGATTCTTATGTAATAGAGAAAAGACTCTCTTAGAATATAAAACCACAAATATTTACGTAATAAAAACGGCAAATTCTGCAATTCCTGCCCCAACATTCAAAGCCCAATTATATGAGCAGAACTCGAAATACAAATGCTTATGGCTAAAGCCTTCAAATAAAAATTATAACAATAATAGAATGTATGACATGCTTAAAAGGTAAGTTTAGACACCTTGCCCAAATATTATGATAAAAAACCTATATTTTATAGATAGCAAAACAATTATGAAAATATAGAAATTATGAAGTTAATGTATTAGAATATAATGATTGATTAACAAACAAAATAGTTACATATTGTAGAGAAATATATTTTTAAATTTGATTAATCAATATAAAACCGTTGTCTAGTTGAAATACATATTGAAATAACATACAACTAGCTTATGCCTGAAAAAAGTTCATCGATATTAATATGAATCCCAGCAAATTGTACCCTGAGTCGAGAAAAGATAACACGGATTTTAATTAGTAAGTTGGTAATATAATTTTTCCAACGACAAAAAGTTAATTTGTATCTATTCATGCATAATTGAAACACAACTTAGGTGATAAAACTAATAATTCAAATTTAAAAATCTATCAGGCCTTCATTATTTTTATACTGGTCGAATAATGTTTACTTTTTAGGTCATATTATTTTGATTATACTTCTTTATGTTACATTCCGGAATCAAGTTATGTGTGCTGAACTTAATATTCAAATAAGTTTGAGAGAGAAACTCATGTCTGAGCCTGGAGCTCATGAATACGTCTTAAACTTCAAATTCGTCCCGTGTTGTAGATGGATTTCAACGCCGAATTTTATTTCTCCGTCTTAACTATTAGTCAAATTAACAATTTTAATAAATATTTTTCTCTAACATTTTAAGTGAGTCATTTTAAGTGAGGGATGCAATGGGTCCTGAGATGTAAAGATAGATCGTTTCCGTGTCTCCTCCTCCGTCAATCAGCAGCAGCGTATAGGCCATAATTCAATAGTGACAAATTCGCTCTTTCAAATTTAACATCTACAACGAACAAAGACAACGAACTATTTTGTTGACACGAATTAAGAACGCACATTTGAAAAATAACAGATTCTCTTACCTTCGTCAATAGAAGGTAGAAACATTTAGTATTTGAAAACATTTAAAGGAATATTCATAGAACGATTGTGCATGGGTAGATAGATACATTCACTCAGATGATCAGACAACTGTAGAAGTATTCAATCATTTACATTATTTACCTATTGAACTGTAGCCAAGGAAGAGCTCGATTGCAAAAAATTTTAATTTCTTTCATGATTAAAATGCAGTAATTATTGGAAAAACATTTTTATTTCCATTCGGGCAAAGCAGATATTTCCTGCTAGCTCTCTTAAACATGGCGGATAAAAAAAAGATTGAACTAATATTTCGTGGCTACGGATTGAATTACTGTACCCGGCGAGGGGTGCAGTCTCTGCAGAATTAATAAGAAATTATGGGTTGTTAAGCAGGTTTGTAAATGCGTAAGGGTTGACTTATTTTGGCGCCATGCAGGAGGGGATTAACGAGGGGTGAACTGTTGTTATAAACCGTTCATTTACTATTCTATTCGTATAAATTTTTATTAATTTTCCAACGCAAAAAAGTGATAAATGTCAGATCATTCGACTGATACGTATTCAGTGATTCCTGCCAAATAGTCAACTGTAATGCTGTTTGACAAGCTAATGAACACTCAACCAACATTACACTGACATGGCCATTCGGCCATTTAGTAATTCCAAAACAAAACGCTCTTTCCTACAGCATATTTATATTTTAAATCATAAAAAAATGTTTATCTGACTTTGATTTGTAGTACAGTAGTTATTTTTTGACCCATGTATAATTTTAAGGAATATATAGATAACTTCTGAAATGGTACTATGTAACCAATTCCATGTTTATTAAGATACAATTTTTACCTTGCCTATGGTTGATCTGTGTTCTATTCTTTTAAAAAAGAACATTACTTTTTAAGGTATATAAGGAGTAAGGAACAATTTTACGAAGTACAAATTTTCAAATAAAAAATAGTCCAGATACATCTCTTTAGTGTAACAAAGTTCAAGAATTTCTAAAGCTGTGTTTGGATATTTTTAAATTTTTCATATTTTTCAATAAGTTGTAAACATGAATTTCTACAAGCAAACAAACCAGGTATTGCCTCCATGTTCTCGCGAGACGCTTCGGTACAACACAGTGTTGGACTCATGTTTATGCAATTGGCAGTAACCCCTTTTGTATCCCGCCTTTATGAGAGTCAAGCCGACAAATAAAGAGATTTGGCCGAGGTTTTGTTTTGGGTCTGGGTTCGCGTTTATATTACTTTTATTGCTCCTGATTCTTTAAATAGCTCTCTTTATATTTCCTTAATTTTTAGTAAGCTGGAGCTGATACTAGTGAATAATGTGCAATGTTACAAAATATATTCTGTAAAATTGACATAATTATGTTTTAACTACAAAAGTGTCATCCTAGCGAGTGAAAAGTTATTAGAATCCAGCTCTACCATTACATTACTGTTACATTAAACAGATATAAACGTAAATTTTAATGGTGATATTTTACATAAAAATAGCTAATCTTTACACTAACCTGTTTTTGACCCTTGTCGTTCCAAGACATTTCACAACAACAAAATTTTTTAAATGTATTTGTGAGAATAATAGGTTTAAAGTAAATCAATAACATGCCTTCATCGGTTGAATACGTTGTTTGTATGATAATCAGTAGCCATAAAAAAAAATACTAATCCGCGTACACGTGTTGTGGCCCGACGGAATGTGATGAATCGTTGCGGCTAACGCTTCCTCTGAGCACATAAACTACCCAACTGTGGCGGGCGGGCGGTGGATGGGCAGTGTTGATGACTCCTGTATCGCGAGAGGCCATCGTCAAATATAATGTTTTTAATATATCTACCGAACATTTTTCGTTTCCTACGAAGTCTGTAAAAGTTCTCCCGATGAAATGGGGTACTTGTATTAAATAATGTATGTGAGAATATGTTCTAAGAGTTTTCCGGGCACTAATAACATTTATAGATCCTAGGAATCATACATAAGTTGGAATTCACATTCTATATTACATAATAAATATTGTGTAAAAAATACGTTTTTTGTATAAAAAATTAGCAGTCCCAAAAATATTATATTTTGAATATTGTAAAAAAGCTTGATTAATCTTGCACTTCTAACCTACATAGTCCTCATACGAATATACGAAATCATATTTGAATGTTGTGATAACTTTCCCAATAACAAAATCATGCAACTCTGTTTCAGTACCACATTACTGAGGTAATTAAAAATAGTGTACTTTCAAACAAGAGATTTATTGAGCACTTCATGTGGTCGAGAACAACATGCAAAACTCTTTTATTCGTGCTTTGAACGATACTTTTCAGTACACTATATTGTAATCAGCTAATAAAAAAAATCAGTAATACGAATTATTGTGGCGATAAATAATGTACAAATAAATAATTTCTGTTGATATATTCATAAGGAAAACTGTTTTGTGAAAAGTATAGTTGAAATTTTCTTTTCTTATTGAGATCAAAATTATGACTGTACCATCGTTGGCCTTTACCAGACCAGACTTTTGTACCTCCAATCTACGTTAAGCGATGAGGTGAAGGATTTCTAGGTTGCCTTCATGTCCAGGATAAAATACCTTTGTTCTGTTTACAAAACCGGAACTCTTTTTACAAGTTTTGATATTGTTTGTATTCACCGTTCAATTTTTTCAAACTATATTTATAAGTTGTTTCATTTCACTTCCATAATATGGATGTAAAATCTAATATTTAGTCTGAAAATATTATGCAACAAAATCATCGTTACCCCAATTAAAAATGGGCCTTGTAATATTTGCAGCATCCTGTTTTCTACTACAGATATATACACGTTTTTAAAAGAACGTTGTTAAAAAAGTGATTAAAAACAAAAGTAAATGTTGCTTATAACGTGATTTTGGAATAATGCTGCATATATTGCCTTACACAGTTCTTGGGTGTGCTGTCTGGATGTAATAAATTAAAGCATAGTCGGAAAGGCAAACTTGCAGGGCGCGGCATGGTTAGATAGCCCAATCCCAACATTGGCACAACTCATTTACTCTCATGTAAGCCACGAGGTTTGAGGTTCATCAATAAGATTTAAGCTCTTAAATGTGAATTTCGGATTACCATGAAATATCTGTTAAATATATTGTAATACACAAATGTGCCAAACATAAGGACCAAAAACCGGAGTTTTGTTGTTGTAGTAAAATAAAAAAATAATGGCCCCGAAACCTACCTTAAAGAATATAAATTTGAGAGGATTAAGACACATTAAGTAGTAATAATATAAATATCACATTATAAAAACATTCAATAGCAACGGCAAAACAATTTTTATTATTTGTCTGCCTGTTCACTGTTATCTGAATTACCTCAAACGCGTTTACCAGAATCAGTTATTGTAAAACTAATTAAAACCATTCTCTAACTACAATTATAAATTCATACAAGCATATTTTTTTTATTAAATAACATGTTTGGATAATTAATCTTAAATAAAATTTCCAAACCGTTTCCTCATATTTACAATGTTCCTTAGTCTTAACTGAAACCTTCAGCCTAATCCCACAATATGCCTGCATTATAACAATAACAATGTATAATGTACCATAATATATAACTGTATATTGAAAGAAAGATTTTTTTAGCGGAAATAATAGCTATTTTTTCATCAAACAATCTGATGTATAAAACTCCTACTTACAATATATAAAAATATGGTCATCATTACAATTTTTACTACTATTATTTTTTTACCTATTCAAAAGATCTAAAAACCTA
Organism: Flexamia atlantica; assembly: GCA_035578135.1. Taxonomy (NCBI): domain Eukaryota; kingdom Metazoa; phylum Arthropoda; class Insecta; order Hemiptera; family Cicadellidae; genus Flexamia; species Flexamia atlantica. The sequence goes on along the minus strand of JAQJVK010000046.1, from coordinate 2,708,612 downwards.
ACATTTCAAAAAACAAACAATTCAAAAAATCTAACATTTGAGCTGCAATGAATTTAAACTAAATGATGATATATCTAGACCATTTTTAATATTTCCTCGAACTAATTTATAATGACCAATCAAAATATTCGATCATCCGTGAAGTGATCGTATTGAAATTGACTGTAAAATTAATTACAATAAAGTGTAATCTAGTTCATGCGAATTTATTAAATTTTAATAATTAGGAAAATATAAATAGACCTCTCTACTAAACGGAAGTAAACTGTGTTACAGAAAATATAAAAATTGGAATCAATAGCTAACTCGTAGTTGTATGTTCGTGCGAAGTCTCCCGGGTATTAACGGGTAATTTTAAATTCTAATCAGTCACAGCTAGTTTGGAATCGTCTACTAGTACGGGAAAATACAACCAATGCAGTTGTATATTTTGTTTTGAATAAATATAATTATTTCAATGGCCAATTAATAAATGTTACCTACGTTAAATCATGTAGGTATTAAATTAACCTTCCGTTATTTTGGAGGGGGACAGCAGTGGAGGGGATAGCATGTCAACTGAGTGCACGCGTGTCGCCTCGGCTCCGTGAAATACTGTGAAATTCGATTTACTTCATATATTGTATGAACATTTCGAGTGGCTACGTTGACTTGAATATTAGTGACTACTTTTCTGTGAGTAACGCATCTAAATAATTTTTCGTTAACCCGTAATCAGTGTAAAATATAACCTAATAAACAGGTTATAATCGGTTATCCTGGAGCGAGGTCAAGGTCACGTGATACGAGTCGAAATCGTCCGCGCTATAAGCTTCCGCGATCGGCCGCACGCCGCCTACCGCAAGATGGCACCACCTATCAGACAGACGTGACTCAACAGCACTGAGGTGACCGTAGACCAAAACCTCGATTCATTAATTTCCGATGTTGGTGAAATAAAGAACGATAATAATAAGTTTACTCTCGATATAGCAGAGATTAAGACTGGAATTAAAGACTTTATAAGAGTGTTGTAAACAAATCAATAAACTTTTACACTTAACAAATCGATGATTGTGCAACAAAAAAATATTAAATCTAAAGCTTCGTTAACAGAGAGTGAAAATAAAATAGATTAACTCTCTTCAGAAAATGAACTTTTGAAAAAACAGTTTGCTTCTGTAAAAAATCGAAGCACATTGCGGAAGAATATTCAAGCAGCAACTGCTTACAGATCGGCGGGAAGAAAATATTGTAAGCAGATCGTGCCCGCTTACACAGGCTAACCACGAGATCATCATCGACGTGGTAAAAAAACGACACTCGAGTCTTAATTTCCAACTAGAAGATAGAATGATTGACGCCGTTCATCGTCTTTCTCAGAATCCGAATAATCCCTCAGCTCCTCGAGGCTCATCTTAAATTCTGCAGGCGCAACGACAAGGAGCAGATGAGAAGCAAGTCCCGCGACAAGTGCGGGTTTTCTGCAGCAGAAGTCGGGTACAGCAGCGACAGCAAGTGTACATCAACTGTCCCTCACCCGAGAGACCAGGGCGCTGTGGATGGAATTACGAGCGTTCAAGGAAAAGATGGGCTACAAATACGCGTGGATAACGAGCGCGGGGAAGGAGCTCCTCCGTCGAGAGGAGGGGCGAGAGCGGTCAGCATCACTGAAAAGTCTGACCTCGAACGTCTAAAATGAACTCAATTATGTAAATTTTTATTCTATGTTTTAAGTTATTTAATATTTATATCTAAAGCATGTCTTTAATTTAATATTTATAATATCTCCCTAAAGCATGTTACTTTTTTTCAACGGTTAAAAATACGACATATTATTTACTTATTTTTACTTGCATTACTATTGTTATTGTTAGTTTTTTCTTTGATTTATTGTCAATATAGTATTTATTTGGAGTTCGAAAGTCTTTAATACACCCTATATCGAAAACGGTTGAGTTAATTAAAAATACCAAAGTACAAAAGTGCTTTAAAATGTGATTTTAGATCAGATTCAATCATAGAAGTAGTTTTTAGTCGAAAATCACTCATGGAAATGAACAATTTTGAATAGTTTTTTACTCTATAAGGATTGCATGGGATGGCCTAGTTAAAAAGGACACTATGGGAGAAAATCAATATATTTATGTCTGTTAACACGAGAGATGCCGCAAATATGGTCCGATCTTAACGAAATTTGGTATAGACGTGTAAAGTGGTAATCATTCAAAACAGGTGCATGTCGCTGGCCCGACCATGATAGAATATGAGAATAGCAATTATGCCACGATTTAGTACCAAATTGGTACTAATTGGTACCACAAAGGAAAAAATAGGTACCTCAATATCTTATCGTGATATTTCGTACTAAATTTCTCCGGGACATGCGAGCCCGGCACCTTTGACGTTTCGAATATAATGCGTGCCACGACATAGTACTAAATTGGTATTAGTTGGTACCACCAGTCAAAAAATAGGTACCTCAAACATAACGTATTTGTAGCGTTTCTTATGTTGACCTCTCAGCCCGGCAAGTTGTGATAATCCTACATACAGTATTGCACCGATTAAGGAAAACAAAAAATTATTAATTCTACAAAATGTTAGAGGATTGAGGTCTAAAGTAGTTGATTTTCGTTCAACAATGTTGGAGAGTGATTATCCTATAGTTGTCCTATGGCTAAACAGTTCAATCAACAGCTCTGAATTATTTCCTGATAACTGTACGATTTTGAGAAGTGATGTGACAATTGCCTTGAAGGGCAGGGGTGGAGGAGATTTGTTGGCAGTAAATAATATTATCAAGATTTTAAATAAATTAGATTCACTCAAATTATTTTATGACAAGGTGCATTACATTTTACATTGTCATGTCCCATTGACAAAATATTTTAATTTGTCTCCTATCACCATTTATGGTTTTCTTACGATTTAAAGATCATGTTAAAAAAAGGAAAAACTGCGCAGGCGTTTTAACAAATTTGAAATGCCTCATCCTTATGTTCAGTTCAGCCAGTTAAGATCAGAAATAAAATATAAAATAAAGCTAGATTATGGCACATGTATTCACAACATCGAAACTGATTTGTTTAATAATTCGAAATCGTTTTGGGGTGTGATAAAAAAATTGCGAGCGTGCAATTCGATTCCAAACAAAATGTATTGGGAAGATAAGAAAATCGAGGGGCGCGAAGATAGCGCAGGCGATTGCCGAATATTTTCATTCTGTTTACGAATCCAACGACCTGACTGTGACGACCTTGTCCGCCGGGCCCGTCGCTCACCAGTTATGGAAAGTGATCACGGTTCATTTACCAATAAAATCAGTGAATTATTATTATTAAATTAATATTTTAAATGCATTAAATAATTTTTTTTAAACGCTCATTAGGACCCGATAACTTACCTCCGGATATTTTAAAACTTGTGCAGATTTTTTTGATAAGCCTTTGCATCACTTTTTTAATCTTTCATTGCTTAATAATTGTTTCCCTGATGTTTGGAAAGTTGCAAAAGCAGTTCCTATTCCGAAAAAAGGAGCTAAAAAAGATATTTCCAACCACAGACCAATTGCTGTTATTTCTTATCCTGCTAAGGTGATTGAGTGTATATTGTACAACAGGTTGTTTGCTCACGACAAAAATTTCATCACTCCTCCATTCCAGCATAGATTTTTCCCTGGCAGATCAATCAATTCTAATTTAATTAATTTATGCCAGTACACAATGGATCTTGTTGACAAAAACATTCAAGTTGACTACAACTATACAGATTTCTAAAAAACATTTGACAAAGTTAACCATTTGAAGTTACTGTTTAAGCTGTATTACTATGGTTTGTCCGAAAACACCTTAATGTTTTTCATCTTATTCGTATCAACGAAAGCAGTTTGTGATGTACAGCGGGTATTGTTCTAAAATATTGTTGTGGACTCTTGAGTGCCCCAGGGCTCAAATTTGGGTCCATACTACTGTTCATAAAATTTATAAAATGGCATAGTAGGTTGTATAAAAAACAGCCAAATTCTGATGTATGCAGACGATTTAAAAATTGTTACAGGTGTTGAGAGTATTACTGATTGCCTTACATTGCAGGCTGACATTGATAATTTTGTGCTTGGAGTAAAAACAGCCTGAAATTTAATGTAAACAAGTGCGCTATTGTCACATATACTCGAAAAATGGAGCTGAATGTTTTACATTTCAATTGCAATATGGTTGGCACAGTACTATGTAGGAAGTCCGCCTTCAAGGACCTTGGAGTAGTTTTTGATTGTAAACTGAATCCTGCAGAAAATGGCTTAGCTACTTGTAAGGCAGCTTATTCAGTTTTGTTTTTCATTCACAAGTATAGTAATTTTTTTTAAAAACATAAGTTTTATAAAACTACTTTATTGCTCTCTAGTACGATCATGGTTAGAATATGCATCTGTTGTTTGGTACCCACATCAGGCCTATCTCCATAGTATGGTTGACGCAATCCAAAAGAGGTTCTTAAGATTTCTTTATTTTAAAACATTTGGTCTTTATACTTTTGAAATCCCGTACGAAGAACTTTTACTCATGTTTGAAATGACCAGTCTTGATAATAGGGTGAAATTGAATACATTATCTTATCTCCATAAACTGGTGAGCGGATGCCTGGATGACAGTAACTCAATTGGTCAATACGATGTTTCAATGTTTCTGAATTTCAATGTTCCCCGCCCCAATTTGTGCAGTACTTTGGTCTTTATACCAAGTTTTTCTCGAACCATTGTGGGTTTTCACTCACCAATAAATGGAATGTCCCGTTTGTACAATCTATATTTTGCTGACATTTTTAATTCAAGCTTAGGATATTTTCTTGCGTCTATATTAAGGGAAATTGAATGTTCAAATATACATGACATTGCTCGGGATACTTTTAAGGTTGTGCTGTTTGTGATGGGACTTAATATTAAATTGTTTTGTGGTTTTAGATATAGTCTGTGGCATAATCTCTGCTTGAGTACTTTTTTAATACTTTTTTTGCATGATGATTCTTGTTACACGTTATATTGCTATTTATTCTCTAGTGCCATTTGAAACGCATGATAATTCTTGTTACATTATATTATTATTTATTCTTCAATGCCTTTTAAAATAACTGTGTGTTAAGTATCAAAGGTCAGTGAAGATGACCTTTTTCCAATGACTTTTATAAAAATTAAATATCCTTAATGCTATAATGTAATAGGCTTTTGCTGTTTTGTAGCGTTGTTAAAATTAAATAAATGAATAAATAAATAAATAAATTTTTGGATTTGTTTGAAGGGAATGACCCCCTCATTCTAAGCGACAGTATATCGCACAAATTAAAGCCCGATAACTTTTGGAGTTGTCGACAAACTATACGTTATCCTGCTGCTTGGAATAAGGATTAGTTTTTTTATTAAATTAAAAAAATAAAAACGTATCATTATTATGAAGTACGTAGTCCCTCCATTTGCTGACACAAGTAAAAATGACTAATTATTACATAATAAGGTGCCAAGGCTGTTAGAGTATAGTTCATTGTGAATCGCGCCGTATTCATACCGCACTGGGGACTAAGTTTACGACAGCCAAAGCTCTCCATGTTATGCAGACCCATTCAATGGACGAGCTCGACGACAATTACTCTGGACATTCAAAGCTCATGGAAGGCCATTTAGCGATGTTACAACAGCTCTCGTGACTGTCATAATATACTTACATAGCAACTAATTTTCCCTCCTTTAATAAACAAATATTATGTATCCCGTATAGTTTTTTGGTTAATTTATTTTGTGGGAGGGATTACCTAAAGCTCGAAACTCTTACAAGAAAAAAAATGAGGAAGTTGTAGCTAATTGCCAGTATGTTAACATCGATATTGATGTTCTGTTATGAGTGATATTTGGTTATTTGTAAATCAAGAGTAAAATCCCAAATGAAATTAAAATGGCAGTTTCATTGCGGTGTGTATTAGAAACGAATTTAAAAATTGCCAACCATGTCAAATGAAGGGGTCCAGAACGTACTGGAGCCCAGACCTAAAATTAACTTGTCTTATGGGCGGATTGAACCACGTCATTCCACACGGATTGTATAGATGGATTATGGCATTGACGAGACCCATCGAACATAAAGTCTCTAGTCTGACTGTCAGATTTTTCGGCAATGGTCCGTTAGGTTTATCCGGTTTTTCTTAAAACATCTGACATTAAGGTGTATTTTGAAGTAAAATATGACGTGATTGACCATTAAGGATAATGAATAAATCAATCATTAATATTCTCCTCGACTGGTGTAGTCCGCCCCTCCCCGCACTGTACGTGGAAACGTTAAATCAAGACTTCGGATAATTGCCATCTTTAGCTAGTCAAAGCCGAAACCAACCGTACAGCGTTTCAACGAACATGCTTAAGACGGACTACACTAATCAAGAAGATTGTATAACAAACGCACGAAACTCACTACAATTGACTTCAAAGTTAATACTTTGATTTGAAAACCATTTATACATTGGTAATTTTATTTAAGGTAAGATATTTCTAGCAACTGGATTATTACTTGCATGTGATAATGGAAATAAATTCCATGAATATTCACCTTGGGCTGTATATCAACTCGTAACACTACATGTAACTCTAAATACAAATAGGTGTTTCAATTTATTAATTTACAACGATTGCTATTGCTTGTGTGTGAAAACAGTGATGCACCAAAAATCAAAACATGAACTCACCATCATCAAAAAGTATATTTTTAAATGTATTTTTGATGATGGTGAGTTCATGTTTTGATTTTTGGTACATTATAGCATGGCTGTTTTCACATACAAGAAATAATGGCAAAAGTCGTAATTTGATAAATTGAAAACCTATTTGTATTTAGAGTTTACATATAGTGTTGTGAGTTGATATACAGCCCAAGGTGAATATTCAATTATCTTTAACGGACCGGAAAATCGAAAAATCGATAAGTAACATCCTAAACAGATAAAAATACTTCTAAGCAACTTTCACTAAAATAGTTACCAATCGATTTTATATTAATCCTAATATTAGAGGAACGTTTTATTTTTATTAAAAATATAGCAATTTTTATCTTAAGTTCAAAAGAAAATGTTCATTCTAGAGGGATAGAGATTGCTTATAACATTCAAACCCAAACCCAACATTGGTTTAGCTTTGTAATGGTAAGTACCAAACTCGGTTCGCTTCTATTCATTTACATGTATTAAGTTAAGTTTCCAAATGGAATAATGTGAAACTTTTATCGTATAAACCTTGAAATTTAAAAGGAACGTATTATTTGGAAAATAAAGTAACTAAAAACGTAAAAATTACAAAAAATAAATAAAATATGCAAAATTAAACTACCGTATATCCTTTTATTTTCATCCCGATTTGTAACCGTTTTGTTACCATATGTTTTTCCTGATAGTTTATGGTACACTTTATTATAAATTAAAACAGATTATATCCTTTGCATAAATTTGCTATAGCTGTTATACCTGCCAATTTTTAAAGGCCTGTACAATATTTTAAGTGAGATGAAAAATTCAAAAGACTGATTAATCTTGACAACATTTCAAATAATTACAATCACCCTGCTTGTTTGTATTCATACCCGGATGAATTGTTCGTCGACAAATAAACTCAAAAACGGTTGATTTCCACAAATGACCGACAGGAGCGATGGTCGCCGTTCAACTAGGTCATTGCATTTATGCATCAGCTAATAATTAAGAATGTATACATATGGGACCCGACCATCTATCTGTTTAAGACTTCCCATTATTCAATAATTTATTAATACTTAATCAGTTTTAGAAATATGTTTGAACTGATTTTTCATTATTTAGTTTTATATATTATATTGGTTTTTTACATGAAATATGACTTTATGCAGACAGTACTTAAGGAAAAATGTGTACATTGCCTTTCCTTAAAATTAAATTAAGGTAGAAAGATAGTTAAGTTCCTCGAGCTGGGTTTCTAGCAAACTCATAATTTGTTATTGAATCAAATTTACACTCCTGAGATATTCATAGGCGGTGCTTTTCAGAAGTTTGTGTATTTAGCATAATAGAATTTTTGTGATCGTTACCAAATAAAAATAAGTAATAAGCCATAAATAATTCCGTGTCCTGAAATATTTTAAACATAAGCTCATTTACCTCTCCTTACTTTTGATTGTTCAGGCAATTTAAAAGTAAATTTTTATCAAACAGTTAGATAGTTTGTCTAATATCTTTATACACAAATATCAAACGTTTTGGATTTAATTCTAGCAGATATTTGCCATCACTGAATAGTAAGAAAAAGTTTCACGACGTTTCGTGATCTGGAATCTTATCCCGTCTTCAGGTGGAAAAAACCTAGAGCATGGCAAGATTAGTAACAAACAGCCAGGAGAACTTGGACGAAAAACATAGCTAAACCAGAGAGCTGTGTCAATGCAGTAATGCTAAAAACTAACTGTACTAGAGTATTTGCTTTTCTCTATTTGGTTATGAGTGAACTCTTTTCTGATTGGTGATTCTTGTGATTTCAGTGTTAGCTATGTTTTTGGTCCAGGTTCTCCTGGATCTGAGTAAATGAACTTGTTACCTTCTAGGTTTTTTTCTACCTGAATACGGAATCATATCCCAGATTCTGAAACGCCATGAAACTAGTTCGTACTAATCGGAGATGACAAATGTCCGAAAAAATGAAAGTAAAAACATAAATTTAACATAAACAACAAATGAATTTCAATCAAAAATATCACCTCTTTGTGTATAAACACTTAATACCCTATAATATCAGCACCCATCCGGAACAAAAGAATAGCAGTTGCATCAGCAGTAATATAGAATCACCTAATTGGAAATTAATCAGTTAAAGAACATGGAGAAAAGATTGCTTTCATATGTGGTTGGACGAAATTAGTTCATATCCATTCTGCTCTCAGAAGATGAATAAAGAATGAACCGTGGGAACGGAGGGGAGGTCTGTTTACCCGATCTGCACTAATCAACTCTGCTTGTTGGCGCTTCAATGGGCTAGGAAACATCCCTACGCACCCCCTTGTCTTATCTACAAGGGCAAGGGACTACTGTAAAGGAATCAAGGAATCATTAGCGTGCAGATACTTATAGGTTAAATAATAATTCTTTATCTCTTTAATTACAATAGTAGCCCTAGAAGTGAACATTAAAATAATATATATATATATATATATATATATACTGTATATATAAAATTTTGTTTATTTATTTTATTGACTTTATTGTTTTTATAACAGTATAATCTATGAGTATCTGCACGTTAATGCTTTCTTGATTCCTTTACAGAAGGGCAAGTCAAACATTTAAAAATTAATCTTACTCAATCAGGTATTTTTTATTTATATATGTTTATTTTTTTATTATTTACCATAGGTACTATCTTTCTGTATTTTAAAGAGTAAACATATTCCGAGAAGATTAGGTTAAACGAACTATTTAATTATATTAAATCATAACTTCTAGGTATAATATAATTAAAACCTAGAGTTATCTCATATAAGTCATAAGTTTTACCGGTATAATAAATTTTATTCCAGTTCTCCCTCATTGCAATTTTTTTTCTAATCTAAATTAAGGTAATTTTATTAAGAACGCATCTCGAAGCTGACGCACAGGCATTTGTGCCCATGTCGGCTTATTCCATAGACCTTCTTACAGTCTGTAATTTTTTACATTTATACTTAATAAGGTACTTATATTCATAGCATGTAACTTTATTTATTTATTTATTTACTCTTAATAATACATGAAGATGCGTCAAGGTTTTTTGCTGTCTAAATGCAAGTACAGATAATTTATTTTGCAATGTAACTTTTTTGTATTTTACTGGAATAAATCTTTATATTCATTCATTCATATTCGTTCATTCATTCATTCATTCTTGCCCACTGTTTATTTTCAAGCGTTATTTATCCATTTCTGGTTGATATCATTTTTCCTTTTCCAAAGTGCAAAACATTTAAATCATAGTATAAATAGTTGATATTTGCACTGCAGCATCCTTTTAATGTTACTGAAACTAGTAACAATAAAATGTTAATTGATAATGGAAAATTATCAAGATTTTTACTCATTATAAAAAATATAAATGCATTTAGTAAACGTTCTTTTTATTTGAATGGGCAATTTCAAGTGAATTATTCCTTCTTAGGAAAAGTTCATTGACGAAAGTTGGACAAATTTGATAAAACGATGACTTAAGGATGACAGATGATGTCATCAGGAAAATAATTAAGCTTATAACGGTGTCTGCATGAACGGCAATGCATCATGCATCGAGTTTGTGTTTAGTAGCAAATCGTAGCCCTTATAATGGCTTGAAGGAGAAAAAACTGTGACTTAAAAAGCTTATTTATTTATTAAAATAAAATAGTTGCTCAATTAATATGAGTTATGTAGTATTTATTCAATCTTCAGTTAATTCTTAATGTAAATAGGGGATAAGTTTTTAAATGTCAATTCTTTTTTAATAAAACACCTTTTACATTTCTCGTTTAACGTTGCTCTAATCTTCAATAAATGGATTCTGAATATGGATATTCAGTAATGTGGAGTATTTGTTCTTAGTATCAGTATAAATTAACATGATCCATCTCAATACGTCTTTCTAAAAAAAACTATAAATTATTACATTAAAAAGATTTTTTCTCTAAAAAACAATGACTTATAATGAAATATGGGTACATTTTGCTTTAATCATACTCACTCTTCTAAAAAAAAATATAATTACTATGGAGTTAATACTAATTATCCTCCGTAGGAATTGCATTCGTTTTCCACTTCAAAAAAGCTTGCACCCAGTGAAATCAGAAAACGATTTAATCCCTGTCTCTCTTTCACTAAGCAATATGCCTAAAAAAAATCTATCCGAAATATTCTTTTTAGCTCACCAGAGTATATAATATTTGGCAGTATTCGATTCTTATAAATTCAATAAATTTTATAAAATATTTAAGCATTCACAGTTTTTTAATAAATCATTATGGAAAGACTATGAAAAAACAACCACTGAAATCTAAAATATTATTTTATTCGCATCGCTAAATGCTATAGACTTACATGGCAATATCATCATTGGAAGTGTAAAAATTATGATTAGCAAGCTCTTTACAGTAGCTAGCTTTGTGCTCCACTGGCTCATGTTAAGAGCAAGGTTACGGTGTTCTTCTTAACCCTCGAAACCAAGGACGAATCAAGGTCAACATCACAGTGTAAGGGAAGTGGCAAACAACAGCAGCACGACAGACCGCAGGGGATTGTGGGACAACGACGCTCTCTGCCGCTGGATCGCTGCTGTGTTCTCTCCCTCTGCAACACAAGTACACAGTGGCTAGTGTAGCTGGGTCAACATCACAGTGTGAGGGAGGTGGCAGACAACAGCAGCACGACAGACCGCAGGGGATTGTGGGACAACGACGCTCTCTGCCGCTGGATCGCTGCTGTGTTCTCTCCCTCTGCAACACAAGTACACAGTGGCTAGTGTAGCTGGGTCAACATCACAGTGTGAGGGAGGTGGCAGACAACAGCAGCACGACAGACCGCAGGGGATTGTGGGACAACGACGCTCTCTGCCGCTGGATCGCTGCTGTGTTCTCTCCCTCTGCAACACAAGTACACAGTGGCTAGTGTAGCTGGGTCAACATCACAGTGTGAGGTAGACAACAGCAGCACGACAGACCGCAGGGGATTGTGGGACAACGACGCTCTCTGCCGCTGGATCGCTGCTGTGTTCTCTCCCTCTGCAACACAAGTACACAGTGGCTAGTGTAGCTGGGTCAACATCACAGTGTGAGGTAGACAACAGCAGCACGACAGACCGCAGGGGATTGTGGGACAACGACGCTCTCTGCCGCTGGATCGCTGCTGTGTTCTCTCCCTCTGCAACACAAGTACACAGTGGCTAGTGTAGCTGGGTCAACATCACAGTGTGAGGTAGACAACAGCAGCACGACAGACCGCAGGGGATTGTGGGACAACGACGCTCTCTGCCGCTGGATCGCTGCTGTGTTCTCCCCCTCTGCAACACAAGTACACAGTGGCTAGTGTAGCTGGGTCAACATCACAGTGTAAGGGAGGTGGCAGACAACAGCAGCACGACAGACCGTAGGGGATTGTGGGACAACGACGCTCTCTGCCGCTGGATCGCTGCTGTGTTCTCTCCCTCTGCAACACAAGTACACAGTGGCTAGTGTAGCTGGGTCAACATCACAGTGTAAGGGAGGTGGCAGACAACAGCAGCACGACAGACCGCAGGGGATTGTGGGACAACGACGCTCTCTGCCGCTGGATCGCTGCTGTGTTCTCCCCCTCTGCAACACAAGTACACAGTGGCTAGTGTAGCTGGGTCAACATCACAGTGTGAGGTAGGTGGCAGACAACAGCAGCACGACAGACCGCAGGGGATTGTGGGACAACGACGCTCTCTGCCGCTGGATCGCTGCTGTGTTCTCCCCCTCTGCAACACAAGTACACAGTGGCTAGTGTAGCTGGGTCAACATCACAGTGTGAGGGAGGAGGCAGACAACAGCAGCACGACAGACCGCAGGGGATTGTGGGACAACGACGCTCTCTGCCGCTGGATCGCTGCTGTGTTCTCCCCCTCTGCAACACAAGTACACAGTGGCTAGTGTTGCTGGGTCAACATCACAGTGTGAGGGAGGAGGCAGACAACAGCAGCACGATAGACCGCAGGGGATTGTGGGACAACGACGCTCTCTGCCGCTGGATCGCTGGTGTGTTCTCTCCCTCTGCAACACAAGTACACAGTGGCTAGTGTAGCTGGGTCAACATCAAAGTGTGAGGGAGGTGGCAGACAACAGCAGCACGATAGACCGCAGGGGATTGTGGGACAACGACGCTCTCTGCCGCTGGATCGCTGCTGTGTTCTCTCCCTCTGCAACACAAGTACACAGTGGCTAGTGTAGCTGGGTCAACATCACAGTGTGAGGGAGGAGGCAGACAACAGCAGCACGATAGACCGCAGGGGATTGTGGGACAACGACGCTCTCTGCCGCTGGATCGCTGCTGTGTTCTCTCCCTCTGCAACACAAGTACACAGTGGCTAGTGTTGCTGGGTCAACATCACAGTGTGAGGTAGGTGGCAGACAACAGCAGCACGATAGACCGCAGGGGATTGTAGGACAACGACGCTCTCTGCCGCTGGATCGCTGCTGTGTTCTCTCCCTCTGCAACACAAGTACACAGTGGCTAGTGTTGCTGGGTCAACATCACAGTGTGAGGTAGGTGGCAGACAACAGCAGCACGACAGACCGCAGGGGATTGTGGGACAACGACGCTCTCTGCCGCTGGATCGCTGCTGTGTTCTCTCCCTCTGCAACACAAGTACACAGTGGCTAGTGTTGCTGGGTCAACATCACAGTGTGAGGTAGGTGGCAGACAACAGCAGCACGACAGACCGCAGGGGATTGTGGGACGACGACGCTCTCTGCCGCTGGATCGCTGCTGTGTTCTCTCCCTCTGCAACACAAGTACACAGTGGCTAGTGTTGCTGGGTCAACATCACAGTGTGAGGTAGGTGGCAGACAACAGCAGCACGATAGACCGCAGGGGATTGTGGGACAACGACGCTCTCTGCCGCTGGATCGCTGCTGTGTTCTCTCCCTCTGCAACACAAGTACACAGTGGCTAGTGTAGCTGGGTCAACATCACAGTGTGAGGGAGGAGGCAGACAACAACAGCACGACAGACCGCAGGGGATTGTGGGACAACGACGCTCTCTGCCGCTGGATCGCTGCTGTGTTCTCCCCCTCTGCAACACAAGTACACAGTGGCTAGTGTAGCTGGGTCAACATCACAGTGTGAGGGAGGAGGCAGACAACAACAGCACGACAGACCGCAGGGGATTGTGGGACAACGACGCTCTCTGCCGCTGGATCGCTGCTGTGTTCTCCCCCTCTGCAACACAAGTACACAGTGGCTAGTGTAGCTGGGTCAACATCACAGTGTGAGGCAGACAACAGCAGCTCGACAGACCGCAGGGGATTGTGGGACAACGACGCTCTCTGTCGCTGGATCGCTGCTGTGTTCTCTCCCTCTGCAACACAAGTACACAGTGGCTAGTGTTGCTGGGTCAACATCACAGTGTGAGGGAGGAGGCAGACAACAGCAGCACGACAGACCGCAGGGGATTGTGGGACAACGACGCTCTCTGCCGCTGGATCGCTGCTATGTTCTCCCCCTCTGCAACACAAGTACACAGTAGCTAGTGTTGCTGGGTCAACATCACAGTGTGAGGTAGGTGGCAGACAACAGCAGCACGACAGACCGCAGGGGATTGTGGGACAACGACGCTCTCTGCCGCTGGATCGCTGCTGTGTTCTCTCCCTCTGCAACACAAGTACACAGTAGCTAGTGTTGCTGGGTCAACATCACAGTGTGAGGGAGGAGGCAGACAACAGCAGCACGACAGACCGCAGGGGATTGTGGGACAACGACGCTCTCTGCCGCTGGATCGCTGCTGTGTTCTCTCCCTCTGCAACACAAGTACACAGTAGCTAGTGTTGCTGGGTCAACATCACAGTGTGAGGTAGGTGGCAGACAACAGCAGCACGACAGACCGCAGGGGATTGTGGGACAACGACGCTCTCTGCCGCTGGATCGCTGCTGTGTTCTCCCCATCTGCAACACAAGTACACAGTGGTTAGTGTTGCTGGGTCAACATCACAGTGTGAGGTAGGTGGCAGACAACAGCAGCACGACAGACCGCAGGGGATTGTGGGACAACGACGCTCTCTGCCGCTGGATCGCTGCTGTGTTCTCCCCCTCTGCAACACAAGTACACAGTGGCTAGTGTAGCTGGGTCAACATCACAGTGTGAGGTAGGAGGCAGACAACAGCAGCACGACAGACCGCAGGGGATTGTGGGACAACGACGCTCTCTGCCGCTGGATCGCTGCTGTGTTCTCCCCCTCTGCAACACAAGTACACAGTGGCTAGTGTTGCTGGGTCAACATCACAGTGTGAGGTAGGAGGCAGACAACAGCAGCACGACAGAGGAGTAGTAAGTAGGAGTAGTAAGTATTAGGAGTAGTAAGTATTATTTATTTAAAATATTTATTTATTAGATTATTTATTTAAATTATTTATTATTATAGATGGAATATTTAACTTATTTTGGTAATTAGTGTTAAACATTTCAGTTCTTGAAAATTTTTTAATTTATTAATGCATTGTTGGTTAGTTAATTTAGACAAATTTAATATTGTTGCTAGGTTTGTATTGGCTGATTGCTGCCCTTTGTTTGGTAATATTATATGTTGTTGTTGTTGTTGTTGTTGCATGTTAACTTTCACTCATGTTTTGTTTTGAACTTGTAAAGAGTCTTCATCTACCCAGTTACTTCTAATAATGTACGAGTAAAATGGACTGCTGCCAACTGACAGTGATATAAGAAGTTAAGTGTTAAAGATATTTAAATTGTAAAATTTTTCCGCACGTGCTATGCTTAGCACATGGAAATTGTATTTGCTTGTATTTTTTTCAGTAAATAAAGATTTTGTGAACTGTGAACTGTGAACTGTGAACAGACCGCAGGGGATTGTGGGACAACGACGCTCTCTGCCGCTGGATCGCTGCTGTGTTCTCCCCCTCTGCAACACAAGTACACAGTGGCTAGTGTAGCTGGGTCAACATCACAGTGTGAGGTAGGTGGCAGACAACAGCAGCACGACAGACCGCAGGGGATTGTGGGACAACGACGCTCTCTGCCGCTGGATCGCTGCTGTGTTCTCCCCCTCTGCAACACAAGTACACAGTGGCTAGTGTAGCTGGGTCAACATCACAGTGTGAGGTAGGTGGCAGACAACAACAGCACGGCAGACCGCAGGGGATTGTGGGACAACGACGCTCTCTGCCGCTGGATCGCTGCTGTGTTCTCTCCCTCTGCAACACAAGTACACAGTGGCTAGTGTTGCTGGGTCAACATCACAGTGTGAGGGAGGAGGCAGACAACAGCAGCACGACAGACCGCAGGGGATTGTGGGACAACGACGCTCTCTGCCGCTGGATCGCTGCTGTGTTCTCTCCCTCTGCAACACAAGTACACAGTGGCTAGTGTAGCTGGGTCAACATCACAATGTGAGGGAGGAGGCAGAACACAGCAGCACGACAGACCGCAGGGGATTGTGGGACGACGCTCTCTGCCGCTGGATCGCTGCTGTGTTCTCCCCCTCTGCAACACAAGTACACAGTGGCTAGTGTTGCTGGGTCAACATCACAGTGTGAGGCAGACAACAGCAGCACGACAGACCGCAGGGGATTGTGGGACAACGACGCTCTCTGCCGCTGGATCGCTGCTGTGTTCTCCCCATCTGCAAAACAAGTACACAGTGGCTAGTGTTGCTGGGTCAACATCACAGTGTGAGGTAGGTGGCAGACAACAGCAGCACGACAGACCGCAGGGGATTGTGGGACAACGACGCTCTCTGCCGCTGGATCGCTGCTGTCTTCTCTCACTCTGCAACACAAGTACACAGTGGCTAGTGTTGCTGGGTCAACATCACAGTGTGAGGTAGGTGGTAGACAACAGCAGCACGACAGACCGCAGGGGATTGTGGGACAACGACGCTCTCTGCCGCTGGATCGCTGCTGTGTTCTCCCCATCTGCAAAACAAGTACACAGTGGCTAGTGTTGCTGGGTCAACATCA
The DNA here is from genome assembly GCA_035578135.1 of Flexamia atlantica. Taxonomy (NCBI): domain Eukaryota; kingdom Metazoa; phylum Arthropoda; class Insecta; order Hemiptera; family Cicadellidae; genus Flexamia; species Flexamia atlantica. The sequence continues at coordinate 2,691,929 of JAQJVK010000046.1, read as the reverse complement.
CAGTGTGAGGTAGGTGGTAGACAACAGCAGCACGACAGACCGCAGGGGATTGTGGGACAACGACGCTCTCTGCCGCTGGATCGCTGCTGTGTTCTCCCCCTCTGCAACACAAGTACACAGTGGCTAGTGTTGCTGGGTCAACATCACAGTGTGAGGCAGACAACAGCAGCACGACAGACCGCAGGGGATTGTGGGACAACGACGCTCTCTGCCGCTGGATCGCTGCTGTGTTCTCCCCCTCTGCAACACAAGTACACAGTGGCTAGTGTTGCTGGGTCAACATCACAGTGTGAGGCAGACATCAGCAGCACGACAGACCGCAGGGGATTGTGGGACAACGACGCTCTCTGCCGCTGGACCGCTGCTGTGTTCTCTCCCTCTGCAACACAAGTACACAGTGGCTAGTGTTGCTGGGTCAACATCACAGTGTGAGGTAGGTGGCAGACAACAACAGCACGACAGACCGCAGGGGATTGTAGGACAACGACGCTCTCTGCCGCTGGATCGCTGCTGTGTTCTCCCCCTCTGCAACACAAGTACACAGTGGCTAGTGTAGCTGGGTCAACATCACAGTGTGAGGTAGGTGGCAGACAACAGCAGCACGACAGACCGCAGGGGATTGTGGGACAACGACGCTCTCTGCCGCTGGATCGCTGCTGTGTTCTCTCCCTCTGCAACACAAGTACACAGTGGCTAGTGTTGCTGGGTCAACATCACAGTGTGAGGTAGGTGGCAGACAACAGCAGCACGACAGACCGCAGGGGATTGTGGGACAACGACGCTCTCTGCCGCTGGATCGCTGCTGTGTTCTCTCCCTCTGCAACACAAGTACACAGTGGCTAGTGTTGCTGGGTCAACATCACAGTGTGAGGTAGGTGGCAGACAACAGCAGCACGACAGACCGCAGGGGATTGTGGGACAACGACGCTCTCTGCCGCTGGATCGCTGCTGTGTTCTCCCCATCTGCAACACAAGTACACAGTGGCTAGTGTTGCTGGGTCAACATCACAGTGTGAGGGAGGAGGCAGACAACAGCAGCACGACAGACCGCAGGGGATTGTGGGACAACGACGCTCTCTGCCGCTGGATCGCTGCTGTGTTCTCCCCCTCTGCAACACAAGTACACAGTGGCTAGTGTTGCTGGGTCAACATCACAGTGTGAGGGAGGAGGCAGACAACAGCAGCACGACAGACCGCAGGGGATTGTGGGACAACGACGCTCTCTGCCGCTGGATCGCTGCTGTGTTCTCTCCCTCTGCAACACAAGTACACAGTGGCTAGTGTTGCTGGGTCAACATCACAGTGTGAGGCAGACAACAGCAGCACGACAGACCGCAGGGGATTGTGGGACAACGACGCTCTCTGCCGCTGGATCGCTGCTGTGTTCTCCCCCTCTGCAACACAAGTACACAGTGGCTAGTGTTGCTGGGTCAACATCACAGTGTGAGGTAGGAGGCAGACAACAGCAGCACGACAGACCGCAGGGGATTGTGGGACAACGACGCTCTCTGCCGCTGGATCGCTGCTGTGTTCTCCCCATCTGCAACACAAGTACACAGTGGCTAGTGTTGCTGGGTCAACATCACAGTGTGAGGGAGGAGGCAGACAACAGCAGCACGACAGACCGCAGGGGATTGTGGGACAACGACGCTCTCTGCCGCTGGACCGCTGCTGTGTTCTCCCCCTCTGCAACACAAGTACACAGTGGCTAGTGTTGCTGGGTCAACATCACAGTGTGAGGTAGGTGGCAGACAACAGCAGCACGACAGACCGCAGGGGATTGTGGGACAACGACGCTCTCTGCCGCTGGATCGCTGCTATGTTCTCCCCCTCTGCAACACAAGTACACAGTGGCTAGTGTTGCTGGGTCAACATCACAGTGTGAGGTAGGTGGCAGACAACAGCAGCACGACAGACCGCAGGGGATTGTGGGACGACGCTCTCTGCCGCTGGATCGCTGCTATGTTCTCTCCCTCTGCAACACAAGTACACAGTGGCTAGTGTTGCTGGGTCAACATCACAGTGTGAGGGAGGAGGCAGACAACAACAGCACGACAGACCGCAGGGGATTGTGGGACAACGACGCTCTCTGCCGCTGGATCGCTGCTATGTTCTCCCCCTCTGCAACACAAGTACACAGTGGCTAGTGTTGCTGGGTCAACATCACAGTGTGAGGGAGGAGGCAGACAACAACAGCACGACAGACCGCAGGGGATTGTGGGACAACGACGCTCTCTGCCGCTGGATCACTGCTGTGTTCTCCCCCTCTGCAACACAAGTACACAGTGGCTAGTGTTGCTGGGTCAACATCACAGCGTGAGGTAGACAACAGCAGCACGACAGACCGCAGGGGATTGTGGGACAACGACGCTCTCTGCCGCTGGATCGCTGCTGTGTTCTCCCCATCTGCAACACAAGTACACAGTGGCTAGTGTTGCTGGGTCAACATCACAGTGTGAGCTAGGTGGTAGACAACAGCAGCACGACAGACCGCAGGGGATTGTGGGACAACGACGCTCTCTGCCGCTGGATCGCTGCTGTGTTCTCTCCCTCTGCAACACAAGTACACAGTGGCTAGTGTTGCTGGGTCAACATCACAGTGTGAGCTAGGTGGTAGACAACAGCAGCACGACAGACCGCAGGGGATTGTGGGACAACGACGCTCTCTGCCGCTGGATCGCTGCTATGTTCTCCCCATCTGCAACACAAGTACACAGTGGCTAGTGTTGCTGGGTCAACATCACAGTGTGAGGTAGGTGGCAGACAACAGCAGCACGACAGACCGCAGGGGATTGTGGGACAACGACGCTCTCTGCCGCTGGATCGCTGCTGTGTTCTCCCCCTCTGCAACACAAGTACACAGTGGCTAGTGTTGCTGGGTCAACATCACAGTGTGAGGTAGGTGGCAGACAACAGCAGCACGACAGACCGCAGGGGATTGTGGGACAACGACGCTCTCTGCCGCTGGATCGCTGCTGTGTTCTCCCCCTCTGCAACACAAGTACACAGTGGCTAGTGTTGCTGGGTCAACATCACAGTGTGAGGTAGGTGGTAGACAACAGCAGCACGACAGACCGCAGGGGATTGTGGGACAACGACGCTCTCTGCCGCTGGATCGCTGCTATGTTCTCCCCATCTGCAACACAAGTACACAGTGGCTAGTGTTGCTGGGTCAACATCACAGTGTGAGGTAGGTGGCAGACAACAGCAGCACGACAGACCGCAGGGGATTGTGGGACAACGACGCTCTCTGCCGCTGGATCGCTGCTATGTTCTCCCCATCTGCGACACAAGTACACAGTGGCTAGTGTTGCTGGGTCAACATCACAGTGTGAGGTAGGTGGCAGACAACAGCAGCACGACAGACCGCAGGGGATTGTGGGACAACGACGCTCTCTGCCGCTGGATCGCTGCTGTGTTCTCCCCCTCTGCAACACAAGTACACAGTGGCTAGTGTTGCTGGGTCAACATCACAGTGTGAGGTAGGTGGCAGACAACAGCAGCACGACAGACCGCAGGGGATTGTGGGACAACGACGCTCTCTGCCGCTGGATCGCTGCTGCGTTCTCCCCCTCTGCAACACAAGTACACAGTGGCTAGTGTTGCTGGGTCAACATCACAGTGTGAGGGAGGAGGCAGACAACAGCAGCACGACAGACCGCAGGGGATTGTGGGACAACGACGCTATCTGCCGCTGGATCGCTGCTGTGTTCTCTCCCTCTGCAACACAAGTACACAGTGGCTAGTGTTGCTGGGTCAACACCACAGTGTGAGGTAGGAGGCAGACAACAGCAGCACGACAGACCGCAGGGGATTGTGGGACAACGACGCTCTCTGCCGCTGGATCGCTGCTGTGTTCTCCCCCTCTGCAACACAAGTACACAGTGGCTAGTGTAGCTGGGTCAACATCACAGTGTGAGGGAGGAGGCAGACAACAGCAGCACGACAGACCGCAGGGGATTGTGGGACGACGACGCTCTCTGCCGCTGGATCGCTGCTGTGTTCTCCCCCTCTGCAACACAAGTACACAGTGGCTAGTGTTGCTGGGTCAACATCACAGTGTGAGGTAGGAGGCAGACAACAGCAGCACGACAGACCGCAAGGGATTGTGGGACAACGACGCTCTCTGCCGCTGGATCGCTGCTGTGTTCTCCCCCTCTGCAACACAAGTACACAGTGGCTAGTGTAGCTGGGTCAACATCACAGTGTGAGGCAAACAACAGCAGCACGACAGACCGCAGGGGATTGTGGGACAACGACGCTCTCTGCCGCTGGACCGCTGCTGTGTTCTCTCCCTCTGCAACACAAGTACACAGTGGCTAGTGTTGCTGGGTCAACATCACAGTGTGAGGTAGGTGGCAGACAACAGCAGCACGACAGACCGCAGGGGATTGTGGGACAACGACGCTCTCTGCCGCTGGATCGCTGCTGTGTTCTCTCCCTCTTCAACACAAGTACACAGTGGCTAGTGTAGCAGGGTCAACATCACAGTGTGAGGGAGGAGGCAGACAACAGCAGCACGACAGACCGCAGGGAATTGTGGGACAACGCTCTCTGCCGCTGGATCGCTGCTGTGTTCTCCCCCTCTGCAACACAAGTACACAGTGGCTAGTGTTGCTGGGTCAACATCACAGTGTGAGGTAGGTGGCAGACAACAGCAGCACGACAGACCGCAGGGGATTTTGGGACAACGACGCTCTCTGCCGCTGGATCGCTGCTATGTTCTCCCCATCTGCAACACAAGTACACAGTGGCTAGTGTTGCTGGGTCAACATCACAGTGTGAGGGAGGTGGCAGACAACAGCAGCACGACAGACCGCAGGGGATTGTGGGACAACAACGCTCTCTGCCGCTGGATCGCTGCTATGTTCTCCCCATCTGCAACACAAGTACACAGTGGCTAGTGTTGCTGGGTCAACATCACAGTGTGAGGTAGGTGGCAGACAACAGCAGCACGACAGACCGCAGGGGATTGTGGGACAACGACGCTCTCTGCCGCTGGATCGCTGCTATGTTCTCCCCCTCTGCAACACAAGTACACAGTGGTTAGTGTAGCTGGGTCAACATCACAGTGTGAGGTAGGTGGCAGACAACAGCAGCACGACAGACCGCAGGGGATTGTGGGACAACGACGCTCTCTGCCGCTGGATCGCTGCTATGTTCTCCCCATCTGCAACACAAGTACACAGTGGCTAGTGTTGCTGGGTCAACATCACAGTGTGAGGTAGGTGGCAGACAACAGCAGCACGACAGACCGCAGGGGATTGTGGGACAACGACGCTCTCTGCCGCTGGATCGCTGCTGTGTTCTCTCCCTCTGCAACACAAGTACACAGTGGCTAGTGTTGCTGGGTCAACATCACAGTGTGAGGTAGGTGGCAGACAACAGCAGCACGACAGACCGCAGGGGATTGTGGGACAACGACGCTCTCTGCCGCTGGATCGCTGCTATGTTCTCCCCATCTGCAACACAAGTACACAGTGGCTAGTGTTGCTGGGTCAACATCACAGTGTGAGGGAGGTGGCAGACAACAGCAGCACGACAGACCGCAGGGGATTGTGGGACAACGACGCTCTCTGCCGCTGGATCGCTGCTATGTTCTCCCCCTCTGCAACACAAGTACACAGTGGCTAGTGTTGCTGGGTCAACATCACAGTGTGAGGTAGGTGGCAGACAACAGCAGCACGACAGACCGCAGGGGATTGTGGGACAACGACGCTCTCTGCCGCTGGATCGCTGCTGTGTTCTCCCCCTCTGCAACACAAGTACACAGTGGCTAGTGTTGCTGGGTCAACATCACAGTGTGAGGTAGGTGGCAGACAACAGCAGCACGACAGACCGCAGGGGATTGTGGGACAACGGCGCTCTCTGCCGCTGGATCGCTGCTGTGTTCTCCCCCTCTGCAACACAAGTACACAGTGGCTAGTGTTGCTGGGTCAACATCACAGTGTGAGGTAGGTGGCAGACAACAGCAGCACGACAGACCGCAGGGGATTGTGGGACAACGACGCTCTCTGCCGCTGGATCGCTGCTGTGTTCTCCCCCTCTGCAACACAAGTACACAGTGGCTAGTGTTGCTGGGTCAACATCACAGTGTGAGGGAGGAGGCAGACAACAGCAGCACGACAGACCGCAGGGGATTGTGGGACAACGACGCTCTCTGCCGCTGGTTTGCTGCTGTGTTCTCCCCCTCTGCAACACAAGTACACAGTGGCTAGTGTTGCTGGGTCAACATCACAGTGTGAGGTAGGTGGCAGACAACAGCAGCACGACAGACCGCAGGGGATTGTGGGACAACGACGCTCTCTGCCGCTGGATCGCTGCTGTGTTCTCTCCCTCTGCAACACAAGTACACAGTGGCTAGTGTTGCTGGGTCAACATCACAGTGTGAGGTAGGTGGCAGACAACAGCAGCACGACAGACCGCAGGGGATTGTGGGACAACGACGCTCTCTGCCGCTGGATCGCTGCTGTGTTCTCTCCCTCTGCAACACAAGTACACAGTGGCTAGTGTTGCTGGGTCAACATCACAGTGTGAGGTAGGTGGCAGACAACAGCAGCACGACAGACCGCAGGGGATTGTGGGACAACGACGCTCTCTGCCGCTGGATCGCTGCTGTGTTCTCTCCCTCTGCAACACAAGTACACAGTGGCTAGTGTTGCTGGGTCAACATCACAGTGTGAGGGAGGAGGCAGACAACAGCAGCACGACAGACCGCAGGGGATTGTGGGACAACGACGCTCTCTGCCGCTGGTTTGCTGCTGTGTTCTCCCCCTCTGCAACACAAGTACACAGTGGTTAGTGTTGCTGGGTCAACATCACAGTGTGAGGTAGGTGGCAGACAACAGCAGCACGACAGACCGCAGGGGATTGTGGGACAACGACGCTCTCTGCCGCTGGATCGCTGCTGTGTTCTCCCCCTCTGCAACACAAGTACACAGTGGCTAGTGTTGCTGGGTCAACATCACAGTGTGAGGTAGGTGGCAGACAACAGCAGCACGACAGACCGCAAGGGATTGTGGGACAACGACGCTCTCTGCCGCAGGATCGCTGCTGTGTTCTCCCCCTCTGCAACACAAGTACACAGTGGCTAGTGTTGCTGGGTCAACATCACAGTGTGAGGTAGGTGGCAGACAACAGCAGCACGACAGACCGCAGGGGATTGTGGGACAACGACGCTCTCTGCCGCTGGATCGCTGCTGTGTTCTCCCCCTCTGCAACACAAGTACACAGTGGCTAGTGTTGCTGGGTCAACATCACAGTGTGAGGTAGGTGGCAGACAACAGCAGCACGACAGACTGCAGGGGATTGTGGGACAACGACGCTCTCTGCCGCTGGACCGCTGCTGTGTTCTCTCCCTCTGCAACACAAGTACACAGTGGCTAGTGTTGCTGGGTCAACATCACAGTGTGAGGTAGGTGGCAGACAACAGCAGCACGACAGACCGCAAGGGATTGTGGGACAACGACGCTCTCTGCCGCTGGATCGCTGCTGTGTTCTCCCCCTCTGCAACACAAGTACACAGTGGCTAGTGTTGCTGGGTCAACATCACAGTGTGAGGTAGGTGGCAGACAACAGCAGCACGACAGACCGCAGGGGATTGTGGGACAACGACGCTCTCTGCCGCTGGACCGCTGCTGTGTTCTCTCCCTCTGCAACACAAGTACACAGTGGCTAGTGTTGCTGGGTCAACATCACAGTGTGAGGTAGGTGGCAGACAACAGCAGCACGACAGACCGCAAGGGATTGTGGGACAACGACGCTCTCTGCCGCTGGATCGCTGCTGTGTTCTCCCCCTCTGCAACACAAGTACACAGTGGCTAGTGTTGCTGGGTCAACATCACAGTGTGAGGTAGGTGGCAGACAACAGCAGCTCGACAGACCGCAGGGGATTGTGGGACAACGACGCTCTCTGCCGCTGGATCGCTGCTGTGTTCTCTCCCTCTGCAACACAAGTACACAGTGGCTAGTGTTGCTGGGTCAACATCACAGTGTGAGGTAGGTGGCAGACAACAGCAGCACGACAGACCGCAGGGGATTGTGGGACAACGACGCTCTCTGCCGCTGGATCGCTGCTGTGTTCTCCCCCTCTGCAACACAAGTACACAGTGGCTAGTGTTGCTGGGTCAACATCACAGTGTGAGGGAGGAGGCAGACAACAGCAGCACGACAGACCGCAGGGGATTGTGGGACAACGACGCTCTCTGCCGCTGGATCGCTGCTGTGTTCTCCCCCTCTGCAACACAAGTACACAGTGGCTAGTGTTGCTGGGTCAACATCACAGTGTGAGGGAGGTGGCAGACAACAGCAGCACGACAGACCGCAGGGGATTGTGGGACAACGCCGCTCTCTGCCGCTGGATCGCTGCTGTGTTCTCCCCCTCTGCAACACAAGTACACAGTGGCTAGTGTTGCTGGGTCAACATCACAGTGTGAGGTAGGTGGCAGACAACAGCAGCACGACAGACCGCAGGGGATTGTGGGACAACGACGCTCTCTGCCGCTGGATCGCTGCTGTGTTCTCCCCCTCTGCACCACAAGTACACAGTGGCTAGTGTAGCTGGGTCAACATCACAGTGTGAGGGAGGTGGCAGACAACAGCAGCACGACAGACCGCAGGGGATTGTGGGACAACGACGCTCTCTGTCGCTGGATCGCTGCTGTGTTCTCTCCCTCTGCAACACAAGTACACAGTGGCTAGTGTAGCTGGGTCAACATCACAGTGTGAGGGAGGTGGCAGACAACAGCAGCACGACAGACCGCAGGGGATTGTGGGACAACGACGCTCTCTGTCGCTGGATCGCTGCTGTGTTCTCCCCCTCTGCACCACAAGTACACAGTGGCTAGTGTAGCTGGGTCAACATCACAGTGTGAGGGAGGTGGCAGACAACAGCAGCACGACAGACCGCAGGGGATTGTGGGACAACGACGCTCTCTGTCGCTGGATCGCTGCTGTGTTCTCTCCCTCTGCAACACAAGTACACAGTGGCTAGTGTAGCTGGGTCAACATCACAGTGTGAGGGAGGAGGCAGACAACAGCAGCACGACAGACCGCAGGGGATTGTGGGACAACGACGCTCTCTGCCGCTGGACCGCTGCTGTGTTCTCTCCCTCTGCAACACAAGTACACAGTGGCTAGTGTTGCTGGGTCAACATCACAGTGTGAGGTAGGTGGCAGACAACAGCAGCACGACAGACCGCAGGGGATTGTGGGACATCGACGTTCTCTGCCGCTGGATCGCTGCTGTGTTCTCTCCCTCTGCAACACAAGTACACAGTGGCTAGTGTTGCTGGGTCAACATCACAGTGTGAGGGAGGAGGCAGACAACAGCAGCACGGCAGACCGCAGGGGATTGTGGGACAACGACGCTCTCTGCCGCTGGATCGCTGCTGTGTTCTCTCCCTCTGCAACACAAGTACACAGTGGCTAGTGTTGCTGGGTCAACATCACAGTGAGAGGTAGGAGGCAGACAACAGCAGCACGACAGACCGCAGGGGATTGTGGGACAACGACGCTCTCTGCCGCTGGACCGCTGCTGTGTTCTCCCCCTCTGCAACACAAGTACACAGTGGCTAGTGTTGCTGGGTCAACATCACAGTGTGAGGGAGGAGGCAGACAACAGCAGCACGACAGACCGCAGGGGATTGTGGGACATCGACGTTCTCTGCCGCTGGATCGCTGCTGTGTTCTCTCCCTCTGCAACACAAGTACACAGTGGCTAGTGTTGCTGAGTCAACATCACAGTGTGAGGTAGGTGGCAGACAACAGCAGCACGACAGACCGCAGGGGATTGTGGGACAACGACGCTCTCTGCCGCTGGATCGCTGCTGTGTTCTCCCCCTCTGCAACACAAGTACACAGTGGCTAGTGTTGCTGGGTCAACATCACAGTGTGAGGGAGGAGGCAGACAACAGCAGCACGACAGACCGCAGGGGATTGTGGGACAACGACGCTCTCTGCCGCTGGATCGCTGCTGTGTTCTCCCCCTCTGCACCACAAGTACACAGTGGCTAGTGTTGCTGGGTCAACATCACAGTGTGAGGGAGGAGGCAGACAACAGCAGCACGACAGACCGCAGGGGATTGTGGGACAACGACGCTCTCTGCCGCTGGATCGCTGCTGTGTTCTCTCCCTCTGCACCACAAGTACACAGTGGCTAGTGTTGCTGGGTCAACATCACAGTGTGAGGGAGGTGGCAGACAACAGCAGCACGACAGACCGCAGGGGATTGTGGGACAACGACGCTCTCTGCCGCTGGATCGCTGCTGTGTTCTCCCCCTCTGCACCACAAGTACACAGTGGCTAGTGTAGCTGGGTCAACATCACAGTGTGAGGGAGGAGGCAGACAACAGCAGCACGACAGACCGCAGGGGATTGTGGGACAACGACGCTCTCTGCCGCTGGATCGCTGCTGTGTTCTCCCCCTCTGCACCACAAGTACACAGTGGCTAGTGTTGCTGGGTCAACATCACAGTGTGAGGGAGGTGGCAGACAACAGCAGCACGACAGACCGCAGGGGATTGTGGGACAACGACGCTCTCTGCCGCTGGATCGGTGCTGTGTTCTCCCCCTCTGCACCACAAGTACACAGTGGCTAGTGTAGCTGGGTCAACATCACAGTGTGAGGGAGGAGGCAGACAACAGCAGCACGACAGACCGCAGGGGATTGTGGGACAACGACGCTCTCTGCCGCTGGATCGCTGCTGTGTTCTCCCCCTCTGCAACACAAGTACACAGTGGCTAGTGTTGCTGGGTCAACATCACAGTGTGAGGGAGGTGGCAGACAACAGCAGCACGACAGACCGCAGGGGATTGTGGGACAACGACGCTCTCTGCCGCTGGATCGCTGCTGTGTTCTCCCCCTCTGCAACACAAGTACACAGTGGCTAGTGTTGCTGGGTCAACATCACAGTGTGAGGGAGGAGGCAGACAACAACAGCACGACAGACCGCAGGGGATTGTGGGACAACGACGCTCTCTGCCGCTGGATCGCTGCTGTGTTCTCTCCCTCTGCAACACAAGTACACAGTGGCTAGTGTAGCTGGGTCAACATCACAGTGTGAGGTAGGAGGCAGACAACAGCAGCACGACAGACCGCAGGGGATTGTGGGACAACGACGCTCTCTGCCGCTGGATCGCTGCTGTGTTCTCCCCCTCTGCAACACAAGTACACAGTGGCTAGTGTTGCTGGGTCAACACCACAGTGTGAGGTAGGTGGCAGACAACAGCAGCACGACAGACCGCAGGGGATTGTGGGACAACGACGCTCTCTGCCGCTGGATCGCTGCTGTGTTCTCCCCCTCTGCAACACAAGTACACAGTGGCTAGTGTAGCTGGGTCAACATCACAGTGTGAGGTAGGAGGCAGACAACAGCAGCACGACAGACCGCAGGGGATTGTGGGACAACGACGCTCTCCGCCGCTGGATCGCTGCTGTGTTCTCCCCCTCTGCAACACAAGTACACAGTGGCTAGTGTAGCTGGGTCAACATCACAGTGTGAGGTAGGAGGCAGACAACAGCAGCACGACAGACCGCAGGGGATTGTGGGACAACGACGCTCTCTGCCGCTGGATCGCTGCTGTGTTCTCCCCCTCTGCAACACAAGTACACGGTGGCTAGTGTTGCTGGGTCAACATCACAGTGTAAGGGAAGTGGCAAACAACAGCAGCACGACAGACCGCAGGGGATTGTGGGACAACGACGCTCTCTGCCGCTGGATCGCTGCTGTGTTCTCCCCCTCTGCAACACAAGTACACGGTGGCTAGTGTAGCTGGGTCAACATCACAGTGTGAGGGAGGTGGCAAACAACAGCAGCACGACAGACCGCAGGGGATTGTGGGACAACGCCGCTCTCTGCCGCTGGATCGCTGCTGTGTTCTCCCCCTCTGCAACACAAGTACACAGTGGCTAGTGTTGCTGGGTCAACATCACAGTGTGAGGGAGGTGGCAGACAACAGCAGCACGACAGACCTCAGGGGATTGTGGGACAACGACGCTCTCTGCCGCTGGATCGCTGCTGTGTTCTCCCCCTCTGCAACACAAGTACACAGTGGCTAGTGTTGCTGGGTCAACATCACAGTGTGAGGCAGACAACAGCAGCACGACAGACCGCAGGGGATTGTGGGACAACGCCGCTCTCTGCCGCTGGATCGCTGCTGTGTTCTCCCCCTCTGCAACACAAGTACACAGTGGCTAGTGTAGCTGGGTCAACATCACAGTGTGAGGGAGGTGGCAGACAACAGCAGCACGACAGACCGCAGGGGATTGTGGGACAACGACGCTCTCTGCCGCTGGATCGCTGCTGTGTTCTCCCCCTCTGCAACACAAGTACACAGTGGCTAGTGTAGCTGGGTCAACATCACAGTGTGAGGCAGACAACAGCAGCACGACAGACCGCAGGGGATTGTGGGACAACGCCGCTCTCTGCCGCTGGATCGCTGCTGTGTTCTCCCCCTCTGCAACACAAGTACACAGTGGCTAGTGTAGCTGGGTCAACATCACAGTGTGAGGGAGGTGGCAGACAACAGCAGCACGACAGACCGCAGGGGATTGTGGGACAACGACGCTCTCTGCCGCTGGACCGCTGCTGTGTTCTCCCCCTCTGCAACACAAGTACACAGTGACTAGTGTAGCTGGGTCAACACCACAGTGTGAGGGAGGTGGCAGACAACAACAGCACGACAGACCGCAGGGGATTGTGGGACAACGACGCTCTCTGCCGCTGGACCGCTGCTGTGTTCTCTCCCTCTGCAACACAAGTACACAGTGGCTAGTGTAGCTGGGTCAACACCACAGTGTGAGGGAGGTGGCAGACAACAACAGCACGACAGACCGCAGGGGATTGTGGGACAACGACGCTCTCTGCCACTGGATCGCTGCTGTGTTCTCCCCCTCTGCAACACAAGTACACAGTGGCTAGTGTTGCTGGGTCAACATCACAGTGTGAGGGAGGAGGCAGACAACAACAGCACGACAGACCGCAGGGGATTGTGGGACAACGACGCTCTCTGCCGCTGGACCGCTGCTGTGTTCTCTCCCTCTGCAACACAAGTACACAGTGGCTAGTGTTGCTGGGTCAACATCACAGTGTGAGGGAGGAGGCAGACAACAGCAGCACGACAGACCGCAGGGGATTGTGGGACAACGACGCTCTCTGCCACTGGATCGCTGCTGTGTTCTCCCCCTCTGCAACACAAGTACACAGTGGCTAGTGTTGCTGGGTCAACATCACAGTGTGAGGCAGACAACAGCAGCACGACAGACCGCAGGGGATTGTGGGACAACGACGCTCTCTGCCGCTGGATCGCTGCTGTGTTCTCCCCCTCTGCAACACAAGTACACAGTGGCTAGTGTTGCTGGGTCAACATCACAGTGTGAGGGAGGAGGCAGACAACAACAGCACGACAGACCGCAGGGGATTGTGGGACAACGACGCTCTCTGCCGCTGGACCGCTGCTGTGTTCTCTCCCTCTGCAACACAAGTACACAGTGGCTAGTGTTGCTGGGTCAACATCACAGTGTGAGGGAGGAGGCAGACAACAGCAGCACGACAGACCGCAGGGGATTGTGGGACAACGACGCTCTCTGCCGCTGGATCGCTGCTGTGTTCTCCCCCTCTGCAACACAAGTACACAGTGGCTAGTGTTGCTGGGTCAACATCACAGTGTGAGGGAGGAGGCAGACAACAACAGCACGACAGACCGCAGGGGATTGTGGGACAACGACGCTCTCTGCCGCTGGATCGCTGCTGTGTTCTCCCCCTCTGGAACACAAGTACACAGTGGCTAGTGTAGCTGGGTCAACATCGAAGTGTGAGGTAGGTGGCAGACAACAGCAGCATGACAGACCGCAGGGGATTGTGGGACAACGACGCTCTCTGCCGCTGGATCGCTGCTGTGTTCTTCCCCTCTGCAACACAAGTACACAGTGGCTAGTGTTGCTGGGTCAACATCACAGTGAGAGGTAGGTGGCAGACAACAACAGCACGACAGACCGCAGGGGATTGTGGGACAACGACGCTCTCTGTCGCTGGATCGCTGCTGTGTTCTCTCCCTCTGCAACACAAGTACACAGTGGCTAGTGTAGCTGGGTCAACATCACAGTGTGAGGTAGGTGGCAGACAACAGCAGCACGACAGACCGCAGGGGATTGTGGGACAACGACGCTCTCTGTCGCTGGATCGCTGCTGTGTTCTCCCCCTCTGCAACACAAGTACACAGTGGCTAGTGTAGCTGGGTCAACATCGAAGTGTGAGGTAGGTGGCAGACAACAGCAGCATGACAGACCGCAGGGGATTGTGGGACAACGACGCTCTCTGCCGCTGGATCGCTGCTGTGTTCTCTCCCTCTGCAACACAAGTATACAGTGGCTAGTGTTACTTCCCTCCCAAATAAAAGTTAACGCTGGCGAAACTTACATTAAATGACTCCTCATATAAAACTTTAAAATAGAGCAAATTGACCATTGTTGAGTATTAAGATTTGAGCACGGCCTTAATCATTCGGATATTCAGCCAAATAAGGTTGCGTGGATACAATACTATCCAACTCTACATACTTGATATCTGAAATAACACTTTTAATTCAAAAATGATTAAAATAATAAATGAATCTAGATATTTTTTGAATTGAATAAGGAGGATATTTTTCTTATATCTTATATTAATCATCCTTTATCATTCTTTTTTGTGACAGGTACCTCATGGAGGACGCTACCCTGAATATGAGTGAAGGATGAGTGTGATGATCGTGATATTATTATCAGTTAGATATGCATCCATTGATCATCCATTATATATCCATTGCTTATCCATTATTAAAATGTTCATTACACTTTTTATACATCCAGCAGATGAATTTAACCTGTACTGATTGTATGACTACACGACTGAATGCGACCTGACCCCACTGGGGGCCAATAAACAGATCTGCTGAGCTATGACAGCACGACGGTGCCGAATCTAATTAGCGGTTCAGTCGTATAGACGTAGTCTGCACCGAACCCCCAGCCGCTAATCCCCCCGCGGCTACCTTCTAGGCTGCCATGAAGAAAATTTTATCCATGCAATAACTGAGTTTCTAGGAAAATATTTACTCCTTTAAAATCACTTCACATAATTGTTTAAGCCATCATAAGTGTATATTGTCATTTTATGCTTATATTTACGTTACCACAGCGGATTTTTATACTAGCTAAGAAATTAGCCGTATATAATACTTTTCTCAACATTTTTACCTTCATTTGATTACACTGAAAAATAAAAATCACTGCACATTACTATTGTACGTAATTAAATATACCGTGATACCTTCAGTATTTATATACTATCAAACTATTGTATTTATTTTTACCCAACCTAACCTAACCTAACCTAACCTAACCTAACCTAAGCTAACCTAACCTAACCTGACGTAACCTCAAGGTTTACCCCAATCAAGCCGTGCAGGCTACGACTACACGACGGTGCCCCCTCGCAGCTGCACCACAGTCGTGTAGTCGTAGCCCTGCAAACCAGGTAAACCGATAGCCCTTGTCAGTTTTATTGCACTGTCGTGTTATCGCTTTACCAAATTAACTATAGAAAATAACGCAGCTTACCTCCGGAGACGAACACGTGTATGGTGTCGGGCTCGGTGTTGGGCGCCCGGCACGTGTAGTTGCCGCTGTCGGCGGGGGTCGCCTTGTTCACCACCAGGCGACTGTGGGTCTTGGGCCCGGGCTCCGTGCTCACCGTGACGCCGCCTCGCGCCGAGTCGTAGTTCACCATCTTGTCGTTGTGGTACCAGAACACGTACTGCGGCGGCGTCGGGCTCTGGAAAATGCATTCTATTTTTTATAATCATAACAATTTTATAATTTCAATAATATTTTTTCCAAAATTATATATTGTTTGCAATATAAGATCTACGAATTAAAAACCTTGATAACACAATGTTAAAAAATTACATCATTGAATTTTGGAAGATAAATAATCTGAGTTGGAAGACGTTTAACGTACAATACATTAAGTATAAAAAAGTAAATATGTATTTAAATTTGTATTTAAGTTTGAAATTACTTAGGATGTTGAATGTATTAGTTGGAGGACGGAAATTGTACCAATAAAATATTTACATATGTAAAATAAACGTATTTAGAAAGAAGATATGTTTCAAACTACAGTAGTAATCTTAAACGTTTTTTACTTATATAATAATATCAATCCCTGAAACTACAAAATTATTGACGTATTTGTAGTCAATAACATTTCGTGTTAATAGTTGATAACACTTTTTATTGTCATGTCAAAAAAAATGGATTCACTTTATTTATGAACAAGATCTCAAATATGTAGATTTTCATGATCCAGATAAAAAATAACCCTTGTATCAAGGTGGAGATTTGAATTGCAAATCTCGCATATGGGCAGTGTCATACCGGGCTATATAGAGGCCAGATAGACAACGCAGCTTTGAATACTAATCCCTTAGGTCTTGTTCTAGGAATTTACAACCTCTATAGCTATCCGAGAGATTATCTGAGAATTATATTGCAAAGCTGCACACCTCTGATTGCTATCCTAGATTTTGCAAAAATACGTAATTTTTTCCAAACCTTACGTTTGTTAACCAGACCAACCATGATTTTTATACTGACAGTTATTGGCAACAGGCTCTTATATTACAAAATCTACATTTATAATTTTCCCGCGTTCACGTTGCATTCTACTATATTGAAATGTGATGTGCCACATTAGTTTAAAATTTAGTTTTAGCAAAGGAGGGATTATCTATATATATAAAAGCCAAAACCCATTGACTGACTGACTGATCACAGTTTCTCAAAAACTATAGGGCTTAGAGCCATGAAACTCGGCACAAATATTCCTTACAGGCTCTAGATGTGGAATATTGTAAAATACAATATGGCGGCCACTTTTAGCTTTCAAAGCTTAATTTCTCAAAAACCACAAGACTTTGGGCCATGAAACTTGGCACAATTATTCTTTATAGGCTTTAGATGCGAAAAAAGAAAGGTTTAAAAAATATTCATCCTCAGACGGCTGAAATAGATTATTTGAAAAAATTCAAATGGCAGTCATTTTAGTTTTTCCTAACTATGGATGGGAGTCCTGTAGAACATTTTCAAGGAACAGAAAAGGTACGAGAACTTATCTACTGAAAGAATAAAATTTAAAAATTTAGCGAGAAACTTTTTGGGGAAATAGGTTTTTGGCCAAGATATTTACTCCTACTTTTTCTTACAGTTTTCAGTTTATTTTCAAAAACGTGCTGAATTCAGATTGATGTCAAGTCGAAAATCCATCCTTGTTTTCTTTGTTTTATATTCCGGATTATCCTCATTCTCTGTATTGGAAAATTGGAGGAAGTTATTTTATACCATTTGCTATAATCATGAGGGGAAAATGTTTAGAGGAAGCGTTACACTTTCTCATTTTCATCTAGAGTGGAATTATCAGCTGCATATTAAGGGTTTAATTGCACGCACATGACCCAAATAAATCAGTTCGTTTGTTAATTATTCCTAAAAATTGCTCAAGGCATAAGATAATTGAATTCAAATGAGCTATCCTTTCAGCGGGCGAAGCTGCAGCTATATCTGCTAGTATTTCAATAAACGAAGTAGATACTGTTCTTAACTCTTAACACGTAAACATTCACATAACTCACAGCATATATCCACAAAAAACTATTATAATCAGATTACCATTGCTGCTAAATATATATATATATATATATATATATATATATATATATATATATATATATATATATGAAGCGATGATAAAATCAATTTGATTTAACATTATTTATACTATTAAAAGAATGACTTTTCATTTGAGTGAATAGGTGTTTAGCCTCCTTTCAATAAGCCAGGATGTAATAGATACCAAATTTATTGATATGCTCACGTTCTCGATGATGCAGACGAGACTGATGGTACTGCCCTGGCCGATGTGGTAGTCACCACTGCCAAGGATAAAGGCTGCAGGGACCACCACGTGCAGGTTGTAGTAGTGGGAGATGATGCCGGAACTGGTCGCCACCTGCAAACACCACAGACATGACTGTACACAGCAGGTTGTAGTAGTGGGATATGATGCCGGAACTGGTCGCCACCTGCAAACACCACTGACATGACTGTACACAGCAGGTTGTAGTAGTGGGAGATGATGCCGGAACTGGTCGCCACCTGCAAACACCACAGACATGACTGTACACAGCAGGTTGTAGTAGTGGGAGATGATGCCGGAACTGGTCGCCACCTGCAAACACCACTGACATGACTGTACACAGCAGGTTGTAGTAGTGGGAGATGATGCCGGAACTGGTCGCCACATGCAAATAACACTGACATGACTGTACACAGCAGGTTGTAGTAGGGGGAGATGATGCCGGAACTGGTCGCCACCTGCAAACACCACAGACATGACTGTACACAGCAGGTTGTAGTAGTGGGAGATGATGCCGGAACTGGTCGCCACCTGCAAACACCACAGACATGACTGTACACAGCAGGTTGTAGTAGTGGGAGATGATGCCGGAACTGGTCGCCACCTGCAAACACCACAGACATGACTGTACACAGCAGGTTGTAGTAGTGGGAGATGATGCCGGAACTGGTCGCCACCTGCAAACACCACAGACATGACTGTACACAGCAGGTTGTAGTAGTGGGATATGATGCCGGAACTGGTCGCCACCTGCAAACACCACAGACATGACTGTACACAGCAGGTTATAGTAGTGGGAGATGATGCCGGAACTGGTCGCCACCTGCAAACACCACTGACATGACTGTACACAGCAGGTTGTAGTAGTGGGAGATGATGCCGGAACTGGTCGCCACCTGCAAACACCACTGACATGACTGTACACAGCAGGTTGTAGTAGTGGGAGATGATGCCGGAACTGGTCGCCACCTGCAAACACCACAGACATGACTGTACACAGCAGGTTGTAGTAGTGGGAGATGATGCCGGAACTGGTCGCCACCTGCAAACACCACTGACATGACTGTACACAGCAGGTTGTAGTAGTGGGAGATGATGCCGGAACTGGTCGCCACCTGCAAACACCACAGACATGACTGTACACAGCAGGTTGTAGTAGTGGGAGATGATGCCGGAACTGGTCGCCACCTGCAAACACCACAGACATGACTGTACACAGCAGGTTGTAGTAGTGGGAGATGATGCCGGAACTGGTCGCCACCTGCAAACACCACTGACATGACTGTACACAGCAGGTTGTAGTAGTGGGAGATGATGCCGGAACTGGTCGCCACCTGCAAACACCACAGACATGACTGTACACAGCAGGTTATAGTAGTGGGAGATGATGCCGGAACTGGTCGCCACCTGCAAACACCACAGACATGACTGTACACAGCAGGTTGTAGTAGTGGGAGATGATGCCGGAACTGGTCGCCACCTGCAAACACTACTGACATGACTGTACACAGCAGGTTGTAGTAGTGGGAGATGATGCCGGAACTGGTCGCCACCTGCAAACACCACTGACATGACTGTACACAGCAGGTTGTAGTAGTGGGAGATGATGCCGGAACTGGTCGCCACCTGCAAACACCACTGACATGACTGTACACAGCAGGTTGTAGTAGTGGGAGATGATGCCGGAACTGGTCGCCACCTGCAAACACCACTGACATGACTGTACACAGCAGGTTGTAGTAGTGGGAGATGATGCCGGAACTGGTCGCCACCTGCAAACACCACAGACATGACTGTACACAGCAGGTTGTAGTAGTGGGAGATGATGCCGGAACTGGTCACCACCTGCAAACACCACAGACATGACTGTACACAGCAGGTTGTAGTAGTGGGAGATGATGCCGGAACTGGTCGCCACCTGCAAACACCACAGACATGACTGTACACAGCAGGTTGTAGTAGTGGGATATGATGCCGGAACTGGTCGCCACCTGCAAACACCACTGACATGACTGTAGACAGCAGGTTATAGTAGTGGGAGATGATGCCGGAACTGGTCACCACCTGCAAACACCACTGACATGACTGTACACAGCAGGTTGTAGTAGTGGGAGATGATGCCGGAACTGGTCGCCACCTGCAAAAACCACTGACATGACTGTACACAGCAGGTTGTAGTAGTGGGAGATGATGCCGGAACTGGTCGCCACCTGCAAACACCACTGACATGACTGTACACAGCAGGTTGTAGTAGTGGGAGATGATGCCGGAACTGGTCGCCACCTGCAAACACCACAGACATGACTGTACACAGCAGGTTGTAGTAGTGGGAGATGATGCCGGAACTGGTCGCCACCTGCAAACACCACTGACATGACTGTACACAGCAGGTTGTAGTAGTGGGAGATGATGCCGGAACTGGTCGCCACCTGCAAACACCACAGACATGACTGTACACAGCAGGTTGTAGTAGTGGGAGATGATGCCGGAACTGGTCGCCACCTGCAAACACCACTGACATGACTGTACACAGCAGGTTGTAGTAGTGGGAGATGATGCCGGAACTGGTCGCCACCTGCAAACACCACTGACATGACTGTACACAGCAGGTTGTAGTAGTGGGAGATGATGCCGGAACTGGTCGCCACCTGCAAACACCACATGCATGACTGTACACAGCAGGTTGTAGTAGTGGGAGATGATGCCGGAACTGGTCGCCACCTGCAAACACCACTGACATGACTGTACACAGCAGGTTGTAGTAGTGGGAGATGATGCCGGAACTGGTCGCCACCTGCAAACACCACAGACATGACTGTACACAGCAGGTTGTAGTAGTGGGAGATGATGCCGGAACTGGTCGCCACCTGCAAACACCACAGACATGACTGTACACAGCAGGTTATAGTAGTGGGAGATGATGCCGGAACTGGTCGCCACCTGCTAACACCACTGACATGACTGTACACAGCAGGTTGTAGTAGTGGGAGATGATGCCGGAACTGGTCGCCACCTGCAAACACCACAGACATGACTGTACACAGCAGGTTGTAGTAGTGGGAGATGATGCCGGAACTGGTCGCCACCTGCAAACACCACAGACATGACTGTACACAGCAGGTTGTAGTAGTGGGAGATGATGCCGGAACTGGTCGCCACCTGCAAATACCACTGACATGACTGTACGCAGCAGGTTGTAGTAGGGGGAGATGATGCCGGAACTGGTCGCCACCTGCAAACACCACAGACATGACTGTACACAGCAGGTTGTAGTAGTGGGAGATGATGCCGGAACTGGTCGCCACCTGCAAACACCACTGACATGACTGTACACAGCAGGTTGTAGTAGTGGGAGATGATGCCGGAACTGGTCGCCACCTGCAAACACCACTGACATGACTGTACACAGCAGGTTGTAGTAGTGGGAGATGATGCCGGAACTGGTCGCCACCTGCAAACACCACATGCATGACTGTACACAGCAGGTTGTAGTAGTGGGAGATGATGCCGGAACTGGTCGCCACCTGCAAACACCACTGACATGACTGTACACAGCAGGTTGTAGTAGTGGGAGATGATGCCGGAACTGGTCGCCACCTGCAAACACCACAGACATGACTGTACACAGCAGGTTGTAGTAGTGGGAGATGATGCCGGAACTGGTCGCCACCTGCAAACACCACTGACATGACTGTACACAGCAGGTTGTAGTAGTGGGAGATGATGCCGGAACTGGTCGCCACCTGCAAACACCACATGCATGACTGTACACAGCAGGTTGTAGTAGTGGGAGATGATGCCGGAACTGGTCGCCACCTGCAAACTCCACAGACATGACTGTACACAGCAGGTTGTAGTAGTGGGAGATGATGCCGGAACTGGTCGCCACCTGCAAACACCACTGACATGACTGTACACAGCAGGTTGTAGTAGTGGGAGATGATGCCGGAACTGGTCGCCACCTGCAAACACCACAGACATGACTGTACACAGCAGGTTGTAGTAGTGGGAGATGATGCCGGAACTGGTCGCCACCTGCAAACACCACAGACATGACTGTACACAGCAGGTTGTAGTAGTGGGAGATGATGCCGGAACTGGTCGCCACCTGCAAACACCACAGACATGACTGTACACAGCAGGTTGTAGTAGTGGGAGATGATGCCGGAACTGGTCGCCACCTGCAAACACCACAGACATGACTGTACACAGCAGGTTGTAGTAGTGGGAGATGATGCCGGAACTGGTCGCCACCTGCAAACACCACAGACATGACTGTACACAGCAGGTTGTAGTAGTGGGAGATGATGCCGGAACTGGTCGCCACCTGCAAACACCACTGACATGACTGTACACAGCAGGTTGTAGTAGTGGGAGATGATGCCGGAACTGGTCGCCACCTGCAAACACCACAGACATGACTGTACACAGCAGGTTGTAGTAGTGGGAGATGATGCCGGAACTGGTCGCCACCTGCAAAAACCACAGACATGACTGTACACAGCAGGTTATAGTAGTGGGAGATGATGCCGGAACTGGTCGCCACCTGCAAACACCACATGCATGACTGTACACAGCAGGTTGTAGTAGTGGGAGATGATGCCGGAACTGGTCGCCACCTGCAAACACCACAGACATGACTGTACACAGCAGGTTGTAGTAGTGGGAGATGATGCCGGAACTGGTCGCCACCTGCAAACACCACTGACATGACTGTACACAGCAGGTTGTAGTAGTGGGAGATGATGCCGGAACTGGTCGCCACCTGCAAACACCACAGACATGACTGTACACAGCAGGTTGTAGTAGTGGGAGATGATGCCGGAACTGGTCGCCACCTGCAAACACCACTGACATGACTGTACACAGCAGGTTGTAGTAGTGGGGGATGATGCCGGAACTGGTCGCCACCTGCAAACACCACTGACATGACTGTACACAGCAGGTTGTAGTAGTGGGAGATGATGCCGGAACTGGTCGCCACCTGCAAACACCACAGACATGACTGTACACAGCAGGTTGTAGTAGTGGGAGATGATGCCGGAACTGGTCGCCACCTGCAAACACCACTGACATGACTGTACACAGCAGGTTATAGTAGTGGGAGATGATGCCGGAACTGGTCGCCACCTGCAAACACCACATGCATGACTGTACACAGCAGGTTGTAGTAGTGGGAGATGATGCCGGAACTGGTCGCCACCTGCAAACACCACAGACATGACTGTACACAGCAGGTTGTAGTAGTGGGAGATGATGCCGGAACTGGTCGCCACCTGCAAACACCACATGCATGACTGTACACAGCAGGTTGTAGTAGTGGGAGATGATGCCGGAACTGGTCGCCACCTGCAAACACCACAGACATGACTGTACACAGCAGGTTATAGTAGTGGGAGATGATGCCGGAACTGGTCGCTACCTGCAAACACCACTGACATGACTGTACACAGCAGGTTGTAGTAGTGGGAGATGATGCCGGAACTGGTCGCCACCTGCAAACACCACAGACATGACTGTACACAGCAGGTTGTAGTAGTGGGAGATGATGCCGGAACTGGTCGCCACCTGCAAACACCACAGACATGACTGTACACAGCAGGTTGTAGTAGTGGGAGATGATGCCGGAACTGGTCGCCACCTGCAAATACCACTGACATGACTGTACACAGCAGGTTGTAGTAGGGGGAGATGATGCCGGAACTGGTCGCCACCTGCAAACACCACATGCATGACTGTACCACATACATGATTTGGCGTTGAGAGATGATATAAAAACTAGTTAGAACCTTAAAAACTTAGAAAATAAATGTTTTAAAAAATATCATCATTGACAATATTTATTGACAGGCAGTGATCATCTTAGCAATGCTTGATTTGGCAACTTAACATAAACTTGAAAATTACAACCAGTAGCATTTGTGATTGGCTCAATTCAGTCACTTACGATTTTCAACAGTGGAAAAAAGATATTTTCATCATACTGTCCCGAAAACAGCCGTTTTTAGTTCTCTAAATCGTACGCAAAATGATCGTTTTTGGATCACTTCGAATAGGAGTACTGAAAAAACATCAGATGTGTAAATGACGATACATGATTTGGCGTTGAGAGATGATATAAAAACTAGTTAGAACCTTAAAAACTTAGAAAATAAATGTTTGAAAAAATATCATCATTGACAATATTTATTGACAGGCAGTGATCATCTTAGCAATGCTTGATTTGGCAACTTAACATATACTTGAAAATTACAACCAGTAGCATTTGTGATCGGCTCAATTCAGTCACTTACGATTTTCAACAGTGGAAAAAAGATATTTTCATCATACTGTCCCGAAAACAGCCGTTTTTAGTTCTCTAAATCGTACGCAAAATGATCTTTTTTGGATCACTTCGAATAGGAGTACTGAAAAAACATCAGATGTGTAAATGACGATGACTATTTTGGATAACCTCAAAATTATGTAGTCTAATTTTTTAACGATTAAATTGTTATTTATACATAATGATGCAAAAATAGTTGTTCATCACACGGAGCAAAAGTGTCTCCTTGGTACTCGATCGCATTTCCAAGCTCGGCTGCGCCTCGCCTGTAAATTACGATCTCGTACCAAAAAGAGCCACTTTCGCTCCTAGTAATAAAAACTACTGTTTAACTTGACCTAACATATTTAGTTTTACTGTAACGTTTGTAATGCAATTTATATTTTCTTACCACAATAAAAGATGTAGATGTTGATGTTAGGCATCAACAAATGTGACAGCCACTCACCTGGCACTCGTAGGTGCCGTTGTCTCTCTTCTGTACGAACTTGATCTGCAGGTCCCAGTCCTCGCTGTTGTCGCTGTGGACGATCTGGAACCGCTCGTCGTTGGTGTAGGTGAGCGGCCCCGAGCTGATGATGTGCCAGTCGCGGCGCCGCACCCACGACACCTGCCACATCGCAAACCTTTTAAGATCTACATTTGGGATTAGACTTGTATATATTTTATCATTACTCTACACACGAAAGTACACTTTCAAAACGTCAAATGAGCTAAGGAAATAGGTTATTCCTGCTGCAGTATGGCAAAATTAAATAGCGTTAACTTTCTGTGCATACGTGGTGGACGGAAAGTAACCGTTATGGGATTTTGCGGTGCAGACCGATCAGCCGTTGCATTACTATACCTCGACATAAGCACGGAAACTCAGCGTTATGAGTTCGGTTTTTTATTGATACTAAGTTGAATAAACAAAAATATTCAAGTTGTTTACAAGTTTTTCGATATCGTAATGAAAAATAATGTTTAATACTCGTCTCAAAAGTGCTATTGCGGGGCTGGAGAGTCTGGATAGCTTTGTCCAGCTCGACTCCGCCTCGCGCGTAAATAAATGCAAACTCTCCCCGCAATAGGTCACTTTCGAGACTAGTAATGAAAACCACTATACTAAGACGGTGTTATGTCTAATAACACTACTAAGTGGAGGCCTCGAATTGTGGATAGCCATGAGCGATGGCTTGTGGATGGGATATCCACCCTTGTGGATTATCGTTTGTTCTAAATATCAAATATCTTACTTTTATCCAAGAGATTATCGTTATTATTTCACCAGTTCGTTATTAGTGGGCAAAATTGTGGTTGGATCCCACGTTAAGCTGTAGGGCCCTTTGTCTTTGTTTATATTTACTGTTGGGCAATTATTCAACGGTCCTGTCTAAGGAACATGCCGGTCTTAGTCAGTAACAAGACTACAAGATGGCACCACACTCATCCTACACTCATCTCTCATTCATACTTGGGTTTAAATATCTACCTGGGGGTCGCCATTTCAAACAATTTTAAAATTATAAAATTTGAGAAGTAAATTAAATTTAGAATTATGGTTGGTGGGTTTAGATAAACTCGGTAGTATTGTGTTTTTGTTACAACAGTGGAGAATTTCAGTGATCCTCACTTGTCAGTCCCAAAGATCCTCTATAATTGTGTGGCTTTCGATATTATTGGCCTTTGGTCGTAGTTCACTGTCAATCAGAGGTAAACAATTTATATCTTATTTAGCTATTCATGAACCTCAACGGGTCAAATGTGTGCTCCACGTTGGGCTTGGCCTGACGTGTTAGGTTATTGGACTCATAGCAGTAAGTTTATAGCGAATATTTTTATTCCAGTATTTATTTCACAGTACACTCTCAACTTTAATTAATTCCTGGAGTCACAAAATACCTTTTTTGTGGCCAATAACAAGTTGCGATCGACACACATAATCAGCAACCTTAACCGGGTGGGTATTTAATAATGTATACCAAGTAAGGCAAGGTAACATTCAAGTATCTAAACCTAAACCAAATATTAGTTTTCATTACTAGCCTTGAAAGTGACCTGTTGAGAGGAGAGGTTGCATTTACGCGCGAGGCGAGCCGAGCGTGGTAAAAGCTATCGAGCCCCGCAATAGCACTTTTGAGACGAGTATTGAACATTATTTTTGATTACGACATCGAAAAACTTGTAAATAACATGAATATTTTTGTTTATTCAGCTTAATATCAAGAAAAAACCGAACTTAAAACGCTGAGTTTCCGTGCACCACAATTGCACAGAAAGTTAACGTCATGTCATTTTGCCGTGCAGTAGTGGGAGGTACAGTAATGCAACAGCAGATCGGTCTACACCACAAAATCCCGTAACGGTTGCTTTCCGTGCACCACATATGCACAGAAAGTTAACGTTATGTAATTTTGCCGTGCAGTAGCGGGAATAACCTATTTTCATAGCTCATTTTACGTTTAAATAGTGTACTTTCGTGTGTAGAGTAATGACAACGTATATTTTATAAAAAGAGTAAAGGGTGAGCCATTATATTTAACATCATATGTTTGAAGTAATTTTTTACGAAAAATTTAAAATATTTTGCGTTTGCATATTAATAATTGTTTTTGTAGTAAACAATGTGATGATGAATTTACGCAGGTGATAAACACATGAAAAATAGGTATTTTAACACGTATTAATATTACGTCTAAAAATAAATCTAGTACTTTATTTTCTCAAGGAGAAAATCACCTAATTGAACTTGTGTTAAAAATAAATAGCCAATTTCTAGAAATGTAACTTAAAAATAAAAAACAGCCGCTGAAGGGCACGAAGCACGTACCCTGAGGTCGTTGGCGTTGCGGACGCGGCAGTGGAGGAAGGCGGTGCCGCCCAGCTGGGCCGAGATGTTGGTGACCAGAGTGTTGTCGAACACCGGGAGGTCGGGCGGCGGCGGCGACACCAGCCCCAGCTCGGCGCCCTCGGGCCACAGCGCCTCCACCCCGGGCGGCGGGTCGTCGAACTTGATCCCCGGCATGTCTGCAAGGCAACGGTGGGTTAGAACTGCCTAGATCCCCGGCATGGCTTCTAGGCATTGGTGCGTTAGAACTGACTAAATCCCCAGCTTGGGTGTAAGGCAACGGTGAGTTAGAACTGACGTGATCCCCGTTAGGTCTGCAAAGTAAAGGTGAGTTAGGACAGTTTTCATCCCTGACATGTCTACTAGGCAACGGTGGGTTAGAACTTCCTAGATCCCCGGCATTTCTTCAAGGCAACGGTGGGTAAGAACTGCCTAGATCCCCGGCATTTCTGCAAGGCAACGGTGCGTTAGAACTGCCTAGATCCCCGGCATTTCTGCAATGCAGAGGTGGGTTAGAACTGCCTAGATCCCGGTATGTCTGCAAGGCAACGGTGGGTTAGAACTGCCCAGATCCCCGGCATTTCTGCAAGGCAACGGTGGGTTAGAACTGCCTAGATCCCCGGCATTTCTGCAAGGCAACGGTGGGTTAGAACTGCCTTGTTCCCCGGCATTTCTGCAAGGCAACGGTGGGTTAGAACTGCCTTGATCCCCGGCATGTCTACAAGGCAACGGTGGGCTAGAACTGCCTTGTTCCCCGGCATTTCTGCAAGGCAACGGGGGGTTAGAACTGCCTTGTTCCCCGGCATTTCTGCAAGGCAACGGGGGGTTAGAACTGCCTAGATCCCGGTATGTCTGCAAGGCAACGGTGGGTTAGAACTGCCTAGATCCCCGGCATTTCTGCAAGGCAACGGTGGGTTAGAACTGCCTAGATCCCGGTATGTATGCAAGGCAACGGTGGGTTATAACTGCCTTAATCCCCGGCATTTCTGCAAGGCAACGGTGCGTTAGAACTGCCTTGTTCCCCGGCATTTCTGCAAGGCAACGGTGGGTTAGAACTGCCTTGATCCCCGGCATTTCTGCAAGGCAACGGTGCGTTAGAACTGCCTAGATCCCCGGCATTTCTGCAAGGCAACGGTGGGTTAGAACTGCCTAGATCCCCGGCATTTCTGCAAGGCAACGGTGCGTTAGAACTGCCTAGATCCCCGGCATTTCTGCAATGCAGAGGTGGGTTAGAACTGCCTAGATCCCGGTATGTCTGCAAGGCAACGGTGGGTTAGAACTGCCTAAATCCCCGGCATTTCTGCAAGGCAACGGTGGGTTAGAACTGCCTAGATCCCGGTATGTATGCAAGGCAACGGTGGGTTATAACTGCCTTAATCCCCGGCATTTCTGCAAGGCAACGGTGCGTTAGAACTGCCTTGTTCCCCGGCATTCTGCAAGGCAACGGTGGGTTAGAACTGCCTTGATCCCCGGCATTTCTGCAAGGCAACGGTGCGTTAGAACTGCCTAGATCCCCGGCATTTCTGCAAGGCAACGGTGGGTTAGAACTGCCTAGATCCCCGGCATTTCTGCAAGGCAACGGTGCGTTAGAACTGCCTAGATCCCCGGCATTTCTGCAATGCAGAGGTGGGTTAGAACTGCCTAGATCCCGGTATGTCTGCAAGGCAACGGTGGGTTAGAACTGCCTAAATCCCCGGCATTTCTGCAAGGCAACGGTGGGTTAGAACTGCCTAGATCCCGGTATGTATGCAAGGCAACGGTGGGTTATAACTGCCTTAATCCTCGGCATTTCTGCAAGGCAACGGTGCGTTAGAACTGCCTTGTTCCCCGGCATTTCTGCAAGGCAACGGTGGGTTAGAACTGCCTTGATCCCCGGCATGTCTGTTATCGACACCCACTCATTGCAACTTTAGCGCTTTCTATATGCAGTGTTTGGACAAAAAGTAATGACCAACCAAATTTTCGTTGCGTATTGCGTCTCAGAAGTAAAACTTGTAATACATTGTAAATAGTTTGACTTCCTCTGAACCTTCTAAGGATTTTAAAGTTGCCCTGAACATTGGATGTTGTGGTTATAAATATTCCTGTTGTTTTTACTAAGCCTACTGCATTGATCCGACATTATTTAATGCAGGAATTACCAATAAAAAGGTTGTAAATGGAAAACGTTGAAAGAAAAAAGTATACAAGGATAAATTTTTACTTTCCTTGACAAATTTATTAGAATGACACTATAATCAACCCCATCGCTTTTATTCAGATATGTTTAAGGGATATTTGTAATGATTATGGGTGAAATAATGCTAAGGACTGATTAGGAAACGATATTACTAACGCAAATTCGCCGAGTAAGCTCGAGTAACTCTTGCGGATATTAAGTTAATAATTGATTTATATATTTGATCTTAAAGCTCAGAGGCTAAAACTTGCCAAAAATCAAGTTGCAAAAATTTGGTTATCAAGTTCCAAAAATTGAAACAATTCTCAATTAATAATTACAACAATCACGCTACATAAAAAGTAATTCAAGTACATACTTATGGTATGAGCAATGGATTTCTAAATGTCTAAATAATGGCCTACCCAGGAACTTGGAGTGGTCGAAGTCCTCGTACTTGGAGATGTCGAAGGTCTCGTTGTAGGACCAGAAGCCCGCGAGGTCCTGCAGCGAGGTCTCCTGGCGCGCGCTGTAGATCGCGGTCAGGTTCAGCACGTCCCGCTGGCCCGGCTCCCCTGGCGCGACAGGGGAAACGGACACAGTAAATATTTTGTAGTGAGGAGACAGGTAAAATACAAGAGTTGATGCATAATTTTATTTATTTATTTTGTTTCAATGCCCTATAGGAACATCGCAGATAGATGAATATAAAACCTAGATCCAGATACTAGTTCTTATCTATGTTTGACTTTTAAGTTAAAAAATTATAAATTATGAGACAAAGTTACCAATCATAGATGAGAGAGAATTTGTAAGCTCTGGTCATAGAATTCAAAGCCCTTCTTCGTAGGTTTTATGAGGTGAAAGAAGCGACATCTTTCCCGATTTTACAGACCTTATGATCAAATTTAAATGTCTTTTATTATTTTGAAAGGTATCTGGTCACAGTTGGCTAGTTTTTGGTAATGGTTTTAGCTTATTTTGAGTAAACATTTGCTCCAATAGGGCGTTTCCTTCTGCTATCCACATTGACTGTTAAATCCCTGTTCCCCAAACGAAGAGTGTCTTAACAGCTTTCTTCCATATTTCCTTTTTTTAAGACTTCCTTTAAACTTGACTGAAACGGAAATTGTTTATCTTTTTACTACTTCTTACCAACGTGTCAATTTAATACGTTTTTCAATCAAATGATGTTAAATATTATTCTAAGGAACCATTATTACCGTAATAAAGTTAAATATGTTACAAAAGTATCATCTTCCAAAATATGGAATATAAATTTTGTAATTGATTCATATAGTTAGCTGATAAAATGAGAAACTCCAACAAGTGTATCATTATTAACAAAGTTTATATTTCGAGGCCCAACGAAGTTCAAAGTGGATGTTGAGCTGCCCAAACTCGTTATTAGAATATGCATTATGCTGGGCATCAAAAGTTATAAATTCTTTTTTTTTCTTGGCCTTCAAAATAACACGAAATATTTTTAACACAAGATATGAAACATATCTAATCTAATCTTTTTTCTGTTATGTAATCGTTTTGTAATTTTTTTCTTTTCAGTAGTGTTTATTTTATTTATTGTTTCTCTTTCTGTATTATAGATGTTTTTGTTTAGGCTTTATACAAAATAAAATTGTGAATATATTATATTTGTTCATCATGATGAAGTTAATATCAGTAGTTTGGAAAAAGCATTATACTTACTAGCTTGTTTATATAGTTATATATTTAGTTTATATGTAGTTTGTAATAGAAAGATTTTAGGTCACATTATTGTCATTTGTTGTTGTTTTTATATTGTTAAATATTAATAAAGCCTCCAAACAGGCTAAGCCTTGGAGGAAAGTAAAATTTTTCAATTGCACGTAGAAAAGTTACAGCCTGGTGTCTCATGTTAAATTTTTTATGTTGTATTTAATTCTGTAAATTTGGCCCATTTATATTTATATGGAGAAATTGCATTATTGTACGTGTGATTTGAGATATAAACTTTTTTTCCTTTCTTTCTTTTTAGTTTACAGCTACGCGGACCGTACATTGCAAAGCTTACCGTATTGCATGAACATGTAACTAAAATTTTTTAAATATATTTTACACTCTAAAACGTTGTTTTTAATCAACCAAGTAATAATTTTAAAGGTAAAAACGTAAATACCATCAAATTTCAGCAGAATTTTAAAAATATCTAAAAAATCTAATGACTATATAGGAAAAACATGTTGACAATAATGAAATAAAAAAATGATCACTATAAAATAATTACCGGATCGAGAAGAAGGTGCGTGGAGTGTGAGAATAAGGCACAGAATCCCGTTAAACCCGGCCAACAGCTGCAGCTGGTGAGCGCCCATCCTCCCCCTGCAACATGACACGCCGATGACAAACATGACCTCGCCCCCAGCTGCAACACGACACACTGATGACAAACATGACCTTGCCCCCAGCTGCAACACGACACACTGATGACAAACATGACCTTGCCCCCAGCTGCAACACGACACACTGATGACAAACATGACCTTGCCCCCAGCTGCAACACGACACACTGATGACAAACATGACCTTGCCCCCGGCTGCAACACGACACACTGATGACAAACATGACCTTGCCCCCGGCTGCAACTCGACACACTGATGACAAACATGACCTTGCCCACAGCTGCAACACGACACATTGATGACAAACATGACCTTGCCCCCGGCTGCAACACGACACACTGATGACAAACACAGGACCTCGCCCACAGCTGCAACACGACACACTGATGACAAACACATGACCTCGCCCACAGCTGCAACACGACACACTGATGACAAACATGACCTTGCCCCCGGCTGCAACTCGACACACTGATGACAAACATGACCTTGCCCCCGGCTGCAACTCGACACACTGATGACAAACATGACCTTGCCCCCAGCTGCAACACGACACACTGATGACAAACATGACCTTGCCCACAGCTGCAACACGACACACTGATGACAAACATGACCTTGCCCACAGCTGCAACACGACACACTGATGACAAACATGACCTTGCCCACAGCTGCAACACGACACACTGATGACAAACATGACCTTGCCCCAGCTGCAACACGACACACCGATGACAAACATGACCTTGCCCACAGCTGCAACACGACACACTGATGACAAACATGACCTTGCCCCCACCTGCAACACGACACACTGATGAAAAACATGACCTTGCCCACAGCTGCAACACGACACACTGATGACAAACATGACCTCGCCCCCAGCTGCAACACGACACACTGATGACAAACATGACCTTGCCCACAGCTGCAACACGACACACCGATGACAAACATGACCTTGCCAACAGCTGCAACACGACACACTGATGACAAACATGACCTACCTCCCAGCTGCAACACGACACACCGATGACAAACATGACCTTGCCCACAGCTGCAACACGACAGACTGATGACAAACATGACCTTGCCCCCAGCTGCAACACGACACACCGATGACAAACACAGGATCTCACCCCCAGCTGCAACACGACACACCGATGACAAACATGACCTCGCCCCCAGCTTTAACACGACACACCGATGACAAACACAGGACCTCACCCCCAGCTGCAACACGACACACCGATGACAAACATGACCTCGCCCCCAGCTGCAACACGACACACTGATGACAAACACATGACCTCCCCACAGCTGCAACACGACACACTTATGACAAACACATGACCTCACCCACAGCTGCAACACGACACACTTATGACAAACACATGACCTTACCCACAGCTTCAACACGACACACTGATGATAAACACATGACCCCCCCACAGCTGCAACACGACACACTGATGACAAACACATGACCCCCCCACAGCTGCAACACGACACACTGATGACAAACACAGGACCTCCCCACAGCTGCAACACGACACACTTATGACAAACACAGGTCCTCCCCACAGCTGCAACACGACACACTGATGACAAACACATGACCTCGCCCACAGCTGCAACACGACACACTGATGACAAACACATGACCTCACCCACAGCTGCAACACGACACCCTGATGGCAAACACATGACCTCACCCACAGCTGCAACACGACACCCTGATGATAAACACATGACCTCACCCACAGCTGCAACTCGACACACTTATGACAAACACAGGTCCTCCCCCACAGCTGCAACACGACACACTGATGACAAACACATGACCTCACCAACAGCTGCAACACGACACACTTATGACAAACACATGACCTCACCCACAGCTGCAACACGACACACTTATGACAAACACATGACCTCGCCCACAGCTGCAACACGACACCCTGATGATAAACACATGACCTCGCCCACAGCTGCAACACGACACACTTATGACAAACACAGGACCTCCCCCACAGCTGCAACACGACACACTGATGACAAACACATGACCTCCCCCACAGCTGCAACACGACACACTTATGACAAACACAGGACCTCCCCCACAGCTGCAACACGACACACTGATGACAAACACATGACCTCCCCCACAGCTGCAACACGACACACTAATGACAAACACAGTACCTCGCCCACAGCTGCAACACGACACACTGATGGTAAACAAATGATCACTAAATCGCTAAATAAAAACATGTACGATTCAGTGCACGCCAGAGTTGTCCCCGAGGGAGTGATAATGGATGTTGCCCGACAGGGGCAGGTGTGCTGGGATGTGTCAAGCTTGTGCTTAGGACCCCTTAGGGATAGTTATCGAACATGAAAACAGTAAACACACTCAGGTCTTGTGACTTTTGACTGTCGATACTGAGCCAAGAATCCACGTGTTGATGTCGAGCTTTATAACGAATATAAATAAATATATTTAACTTATTAAATATAAATTATTTATTAATTATAAATGTCTTACGCCAACAAACATGTACACAAACTCCGAAATAATAGGTAATTATTATTTAATTGTTAATATTATCGTTACTGAAATTGTTATCGATATGTTTTCAGCCAATTAATTTTTTGATAATTCTTCGTTACTTAAACATATATTCTGAATCGGAAAATAAACATACTTGTTGATTATATTGCTATTATTAGATTAATAATATGGCATTTGCGTTGTTGACAACTAATTACAATACATTTACATCCTATGGAGGGCAACGACGTGAGTTGGTGTAGATTAGTCAGGTAACATTCTGTTTCATTTCAGGCAATTTCGTCATCATGAGAGTGTATGCTTAACAAAGCTATGATGTTTATTCTGGGTCTGGAATTTGATCTCAGATTATTATCACCACATAGGTTAGAAAAAAAATTATTTTATCTATTTACATTAGTGTTTATTCATAATTTACATATACATATGTTAATTGAAGTGACATGGATGAAAATGGTGTCAGTAAAAAGTAATTATAATAACGAATAACGCAACATAAATATTCGAGTATCTAGAATTTCCTTGTTTTAATTTTTTGTGTGTAATAATGAAATGTTTAGCTTGATTATGCTTTAAATTAACACCAATCATTAATAATATAATAAATAATGTAGCAGGTAACCTAAACTAATTTGTTTCCTTTATTGAACCTATCTTAAACTATAATCATATGGGTTTCTACAAGTAAACCAATGGCAGAGCAATAGGGAATAGGGGGCAATAGGGGGGGGGGACACCAAGATGTACGACACGTATTAGAAGATAGTAAAAAATAGTTATTATAAATATACATATAGCTGGGTTTCTTTAACTGATCGATAATCTTTCTAGAGATTTAAAGAACCTAGTAATACAGTATAGGTTTATTTGAATCGTCTCGACGTGGATTTGTAAAGTGCTTATGAAGGTGTTATAAACCTATGAAGGCCAGACTTTTAGATTTTTTATATTGTTGAATCTCTGTATAAGAAAAAAACGTTTCTGTTTTATATAGATTTCAAGCATAACAACTATTCGAGAATCAAATTTATCAGCAAAGTCATATTACGTACTGTATTGTGTGAGTTCCATTTCAATCGAGGCTGTAACAGTAAATTAGAAGTAAACTGTCAAAGAAGATGTTTTCTTACGAATGTATCCTAGAAAACCTTTGCATTGCGAACGTTATCGAGGTACATATATTTTAAAAAGGCAGTTTGGAACCCTGATATGAAGATACAAAGTTGGATGTTGGAGAGCGACATCGGAGGAGGCGCATTGTGTTGACATTGGGAGGAACAATGTATCTGCAAACACAATCGAACTACTTTGTAAGTCTCCTACTGAGCTTTGTTTCCAGTAATGGTGAACAAAATAGCCTAACATAAAGTAATCCCGAACCGTATCCACCCCTCAAATAGCCTATATAATTTCTAATTCACGAAAAAGTCATTTTTACACATAATGACAGGAACGTATTTAAAAATCATATTTATAGGCCTACAATAAGAAGTAAGACAAAGTCTAAAAACTTAAAGTTGATAGAATTATGAATTTAATACGTATCTTATTTTAGGTCCCAGAGGAAATTTAATTTTTAATCCATTGGAAGTACTCATCTGAAACCCTCAAAATAATATCAAAGCTAGTTTCAAATTCTAAGGCCTTACAGTTTAAGAACAACTGTGATTAAGAAAATTCGTCTTCCATAAGTACAAGCTGTCATAGATAATTTTAAATCATATTCTCTAGTGATTATATTCCGGATTACATCTAGGATATTTATTAATATTTTTATTCATTAATAGAGATTAATGTGTTGTCTATTGCTAACATATTGGTTTAGCGTTTTTTACGTAAATATATATAAGAACTATTTAATTTTTTTAGTTACGTGCTCAATTTTTTACACGTGCTCAAAAGCTGCACGTATAAATTCCTACAAGAATTTTGTTGAAATTACGATTAAAAAAATAGTAGTAAATATTTAGTGCAACACTATTATTAAATAAGGTAAAATAAAAAACAAATTACCTTGATGTGTTAGGTTTATTGATAGGCTCAGCCCTCCCTGACAGCTCCAGCACCCCCCCCCCCAGGGTGAAGTGTGGGGCGGCCCTGCACTACACCTGAGCCCGTGTGTAAATGTCCATGTCTATCAATCACGACCGCGAGTGGGCATTGCTCACTGCACAGGGGTACAACATGGGCACTATAAATTATTGCCCATGACGAATGTTAATCAAATATAAATCCATATATGCATTACTTTATAATATTTCGATCTTCAAACTTTAATTTTCTGAACTCATGTTTAGCCTAATTGTATTATAATCATCCGAAAAATATATCTTGTTGGGCTAGAACGTAAAAATACTTAAACACATAATATTTTAAACAATAATATTGTATGGTTTATAGAAGACTAAGATTCATTTTTGAAAGGTTTGGTGATTCCTAAAGGACATTTATTGAAAAGTTGATTTAATTTTAATAATTATTAATTTGAATGATAATCAAATTTGATAATAAACTTTAAAACACAAGGGAACATCGAATTTTTACTATCTGGATGCATCTATATGAATTTTACTTAACTTTTGTTTTATATCTTTCACGATTCAGGTTAGATTCGATTATTAACTAAACAATGGACAAGAAATTCATTACAATTTAATTCTGGTTTCGTTTCGCTGTTTTGTCTCTAATCACAGATTTTTTTATTTATAAAAATTTGCACCTATACGTTAGCATTTTATCTTCAAAACTAGGACCATAATATCGTCGGTAATTATTTAATGGAGTTTTCGACAGAAAGCGACGAACGCCGCTGCTGCCTCGTACATCACAGCGGCGCCGCTCCGATGACGGCGGTGAATCATCGTGTTGACAAACTCCGAACTGCACGGTCAGTTGTCCTCGTCATCTGTTTGCTTCGAAATTACCGCCCAGCTATTGTCGTAATTGCAAACAAAGCTGTTCGAAAATAATTCGCACAAGTTGATTTTTATGTTTTTAATTAGATTTTTTTATCAACCCTTTATTAAAGAGAACAGGATGTGATTTATGCTTATGTGTTTTTATCAAC
The DNA here is from genome assembly GCA_035578135.1 of Flexamia atlantica. Classification (NCBI taxonomy): domain Eukaryota; kingdom Metazoa; phylum Arthropoda; class Insecta; order Hemiptera; family Cicadellidae; genus Flexamia; species Flexamia atlantica. The sequence continues at coordinate 2,654,638 of JAQJVK010000046.1, read as the reverse complement.
AATGCCGATGTATCATGAGTAAAAAACATTAAAAGTGCTGAATTAAAAGTAATTCAATATTATATAAATATTAATAAAGTTATTATTATTATATTACATGAAATGTGATATATACATTAAAACTACAATTTAATTATATTACATTAAATTACACTGTAATTGAAAAATATCAAACGGACGTTTCTTTGCTGAATCTATCGAAACCGCTTATAAACAGCCACAAAAATTCCAAGATAAAAGGCAGGTATTACATCCTAAGTATTCACTTCGATATGACTGAAAAGATAAAAGCATCCAACTACACTATAAGTCAAAGCCAGACCGGTAAAAGCATTATCGATGCTACAGAACCCTTTCATCAATTTCTTTTGTTTTGTACATATACTCTTACCAATCTCTTCTATTACAGCAGTTTTGTTATACATTTACTCTAAAAAAAAATTGTTAAAACGAAACTAACAGAATGCAGATATTTGTTTTGTATTATGTTTTTACCGTCCACCAGAAATGTTTCCTTTTTAGTCAAATAAAAAGCGTAAACCCTCCAAAAAATGTATATTTTTTACAAAACATCTTATATAATTAAATAAAATATCAAGTTATCTCGTTATAAATGTTAAAATGACAAATATTACAAAGTATGTATGGGTAATTTTGTTTCCTGCTTCAATAAAGGCCTAAAAATACTCAAGTACATGTACGTTTAGAGATAAATTTGTCTCTTAACTACCCTTAAATATTTATATTTAAAAATATTTTTATCAAGAATACTTAGAGGGTTGTTCCTGAGTAAATACAAAGAAAGTAAAATGCAGCGTGCTATCTCAAATGTTCCCAGTTAAAATATCGAAAATGATATAGTTTGATATTTTTTACCACCTAATATTTTTTCAGTACGAAAGCATTTCGAGAGGAATACAAGTGGTTTGAAGGTATTACAATATTTAACACACCAGTGAACTTCCCCAAAGATGATTTTATTCTAAGATAGTTCACGGGCTTCGTGTAACTTTAGTCATCGCTGTGCAGGAACTTAACAACTACATCGGTTAAACTTGGGCGAACGTGGCCCAGAGCGTTGCGAGTGTTGCGACCCGTCGAGACGAGCAGAAGATGGAATCTCAACATGTAAATTTGGACGACAGGCAACCGCGACCACGTATCGGCTTCCAATATTTCTATCTCGGTGCTTTGTCAATCTATCTGTTTCTACCTTCAGACAGGAATGTCATGTCTCTCTTTAGTTTTGAGAAAAAAAATAACTAAAAACTATTATTACTCCTATATTATGTGTAATGTAAAAGTTAATATCTTTTTCGGAAACTGGTGAGTGGGTTTCCAAAATACAATTAATTCTATCCGCATTAAATTCATTCATCATATAATGTTATGGTTGTTTGCTTAGACACTATACAGGGTGTCCAACTTATTTGTCTAATCATTAGCATCTCAGAAACAACAGAATTTAGATAAAACTTTAAAAGGGAACTTGGCAAAATGTTTATTAACTCGAAAATACGAATTATGTTTATTGCAAAAAACCACTGTTTTCCAATATGACGGACAACTTGATTTCCCTGATGGAACACCCTTCCACGGGTAAAATCCATCGACATATGAGCAGTTAATGTCTGGTTTTATCCCACTTGAAATGCATTGTGTTCATTTTAAATGTTTCATCCAGTGTATTCCTTATTGAGCTCAAAAATATTCAAAATAATTAATTTCCATGAGTACATTTCGACTAATTTAGTTTTAAACAAATATTTGTATGATTGAAACTCAACTAAACTCATATTTTAAGGCACTTCAATTAGTTTTATTTTACCCATTCGTTTTTTATAAACAGACTACCGAAAACTTCTTGATGTATTTCTAAAGGGGAATATGAAAAGTTAACTGCTCATAACTACTTAGTCATTGGGTTTAAGACAATATGTAAAAGAATAAATGTTCTTATAACTATGCATTAAACTAAAAAAAAATATATTCTACAAGACAAATCTAAGTTGTCCACTATATTGGAAAATGGAGGCCAAGTACAAGAAAATGGAATTGAGATGTTTTATTGCCTGAAAAAAGTAGGTGAAGTTCCCCATCCAAATCTTTTTTCTTAAATCTAATAGTTTTTGACATCCAAATGGTATCACAGTTAAGTTGGACATCCTGCATAAGACATTATAAATTGATTGCATAAAAATCATTTAATTATTTACTTGCAAAATATACTATTTTACTTATCGTATTTTACTGACCGACTGATATTTTTCAGCTTTTTTAAAGACACTACAAAGGTTTTTCGCTTTTACAACGTTAAACACAGAAATTACACAGTAAACAACCCATGAAATGCTGGTTCATTGTTGCCTTGCATTCATTTGCATCAGCAGAATCAGTAATAAACATAATTACCTAAATCACTGTGTATCTGTTGATATTCTAATTGCTTAAGTAAACAACAAATAAAGTATACTGACAAATAGGGTTGAGTAATTCATCATAATAATTTTTACGAACAAAATAATGTTATTTGTTAAAAGAGTGTTACATTTTAGGCTCTAGATAAAATAATATATATTCTTATAAGTTGATATCGAGACTCAAGCTTGGCACATACTTTTAGCAGTACTGTTCATCCTTGTTCTGTACCGGCTCAATCCTTGCATTTCCTTGATAACGTCCACGCACAAATAAAATAGTCTATGTGGGCGGGGCAAACGCAAAGTAAAAAAGAGGCCGCCACACTCTATAAAAAATTACAAAACATTAAATAATGTTAGGAGAAAATTATGGGCAAGATATTTAAAATAAAATTTGTTTTGCACCATGCTGTGTTCAATAATGAGATTTATTTGTTTTTTTTTGCGAAAGCGAAATTTAGTACTAATTATTTAGTCCTCATGTAGGTTGTATCATGCAAAGCATAATTCCGTGAACTATGAGAAATTAAAGTATGATCATACACTGGACAGAACAATTTTATTTGTAGACTAGTGTACTTTATGTACTTTACAATTCGATTGATCAAAGCATTTGGAAGCATTGATCTATTTAATTCAAAATTGAATCACTTTTCCACTTTCTTTTTTTATGTACAGAATATCAATACCTTCTCGTATTTTAAATATTTTTCCTGTTCCAAGATGAGAGTGCATTGAAAATAAATCAGATATAAAGAGATACGTGACTTGTATTTTCTGTCAACTTCTGTTGTCCAAACTAATGGCAATCCTTAAACGATTAAAACCGTAATAGTATGTCAATAGTTTTTCCTCGAATACTAGAATCCAATGTTTTCCACATTTCAACAAAGGTGACTACAAAAAAGCCTTATGTTATTGCTTCTAAGAAATCACCGGAGCACGTCTCGGGATTGAAGCTGCCCCACTAAACCAATAGAGTAGCAGGAAAATCTGTTTAGTGAAGAAGTGGAACATATAAAAGTTTATGATTAAACAATGAAGCTACAAATTATTAGATAAAATGTTTTGAGTGCAAAACTGCAAAACTATTACCTTGGTTGAATTTCAAAAACATAGCTAAAAAATATTATTAAATAACTATTTTATTTTAAACATAAATTAACTATTTATTGGTTACTACCTTCTAATATTTCATCAGGTTGATTGTAGTGTATTCAATTAATCCTTTTTTATTGGAAAATAAAATTAAAAACATTATCATCGTCATTCCTACGAATCACTTTTTTTATTTCTGCATTTTGCACTTTCGACCACAAATAATAAAGAGTTTCTTAGTAATTTAATTGCTAACCATTTAGTACAATCTGTATTATGTCAACCTGATTTTTTTCCAAATTTAATTTATCGCCTTACACCGTACATTCTCACCTCAGTGATCCAGTACTGCTGCAGTTCTCACTCACCGTTAACATCACTTGAGTGGACTGCACGGTCAGTTCCGTCCAATAAATCTCCGTTAGACCTACGTGATCTTGGCTTTGAACTGCTTTGTCAATACCTCGCCTTACACCGTACATTCTCACCTCAGTGATCCAGTACTGCTGTAGTTCTCACTCACCGTTAACATCACTTGAGTGGACTGCACGGTCAGTTCCGTCCAATAAACCTCCGTTAGACCTACGTGATCTTGGCTGTGAACTGCTTTGTCAATACCTCGCCTTACACCGTACATTCTCACCTCAGTGATCCAGTACTGCTGCAGTTCTCACTCACCGTTAACATCCACTTGAGTGTACAGCAGTCAGTTCCGTCCAATAAATCTCCGTTAGACCTACGTGATCTTGGCTGTGAACTGCCTTGTCAATACCTCGCCTTACACCGTACATTCTCACCTCAGTGATCCAGTACTGCTGCAGTTCTCACTCACCGTTAACATCCACTTGAGTGTACAGCAGTCAGTTCCGTCCAATAAACCTCCGTTAGACCTACGTGATCTTGGCTGTGAACTGCCTTGTCAATACCTCGCCTTACACCGTACATTCTCACCTCAGTGATCCAGTACTGCTGTAGTTCTCACTCACCGTTAACATCACTTGAGTGGACTGCACGGTCAGTTCCGTCCAATAAACCTCCGTTAGACCTACGTGATCTTGGCTGTGAACTGCCTTGTCAATACCTCGCCTTACACCGTACATTCTCACCTCAGTGATCCAGTACTGCTGCAGTTCTCACTCGCCGTTAACATCCACTTGAATACACAGCAGTCAGTTCCGTCCAATAAATCTCCGTTAGACCTACGTGATCTTGGCTGTGAACTGCTTTGTCAATACATCGCCGTACACCGTACATTCTCACCTCAGTGATCCAGTACTGCTGCAGTTCTCACTCGCAGTTAACATCCACTTGAATACACAGCAGTCAGTTCCGTCCAATAAATCTCCGCTAGACCTACGTGATCTTGGCTGTGAACTGCCTTGTCAATACCTCGCCTTACACCGTACATTCTCACTTCAGTGATCCAGTACTGCTGCAGTTCCTCACTCATTGTTAACATCACTTGAGTACACAGCAGTCAGTTCCGTCCAATAAATCTCCGTTAGACCTACGTGATCTTGGCTGTGAACTGCCTCTCAATACCTCGACTTACACCGTACATTCTCACCTCAGTGATCCAGTACTACTGCAATTCTCACTCACCGTTAACATCCACTTGAGTACACAGCAGTCAGTTCCGTCCAATAAACCTCCGTTAGACCTACGTGATCTTGGCTGTGAACTGCTTTGTTAATACCTCGCCTTACACCGTACATTCTCACCTCAGTGATCCAGTACTGCTGCAGTTCTCACTCACCGTTAACATCCACTTGAGTGTACAGCAGTCAGGTCCGTCCAATAAATCTCCGTTAGACCTACGTGATCTTGGCTGTGAACTGCCTTGCAATACCTCGCCTTACACCGTACATTCTCACCTCAGTGATCCAGTACTGCTGCAGTTCTCACTCACCGTTAACATCCACTTGAGTGTACAGCAGTCAGTTCCGTCCAATAAACCTCCGTTAGGCCTACGTAATCTTGGCTGTGAACTGCCTTGTCAATACCTCGCCTTACACCGTACATTCTCACCTAGGTGATCCAGTACTGCTGCAGTTCTCACTCACCGTTAACATCCACTTGAGTGTACAGCAGTCAGTTCCGTCCAATAAATCTCCGTTAGACCTACGTGTTCTTGGCTGTGAACTGCCTTGTCAATACCTCGCCTTACACCGTACATTCTCACCTCAGTGATCCAGTACTGCTGCAGTTCTCACTCACCGTTAACATCCACTTGAGTGTACAGCAGTCAGTTCCGTCCAATAAATCTCCGTTAGACCTACGTGATCTTGGCTGTGAACTGCCTTGTCAATACCTCGCCTTACACCGTACATTCTCACCTCAGTGATCCAGTACTGCTGCAGTTCTCACTCACCGTTAACATCCACTTGAGTGTACAGCAGTCAGTTCCGTCCAATAAATCTCCGTTAGACCTACGTGATCTTGGCTGTGAACTGCCTTGTCAATACCTCGCCTTACACCGTACATTCTCACCTCAGTGATCCAGTACTGCTGCAGTTCTCACTCACCGTTAACATCCACTTGAGTACACAGCAGTCAGTTTCGTCCAATAAATCTCCGTTAGACCTACGTGATCTTGGCTGTGAACTGCCTTGTCAATACCTCGCCTTACACCGTACATTCTCAACTCAGTGATCCAGTACTGCTGCAGTTCTCACTCACCGTTAACATCCACTTGAGTGTACAGCAGTCACTTCCGTCCAATAAATCTCCGTTAGACCTACGTGATCTTGGCTGTGAACTGCCTTGTCAATACCTCGCCTTACACCGTACATTCTCACCTCAGTGATCCAGTACTGCTGCAGTTCTCACTCACCGTTAACATCCACTTGAGTGTACAGCAGTCAGTTCCGTCCAATAAATCTCCGTTAGACCTACGTGATCTTGGCTGTGAACTGCTTTGTCAATACCTCGCCTTACACCGTAAATTCTCACCTCAGTGATCCAGTACTGCTGCAGTTCTCACTCACCGTTAACATCCACTTGAGTACACATCAGTCAGTTCCGTCCAAAAAATCTCCGTTAGACCTACGTGATCTTGGCTGTGAACTGCTTTGTCAATACCTCGCCTTACACCGTACATTCTCACCTCAGTGATCCAGTACTGCTGCAGTTCTCACTCACCGTTAACATCCACTTGAGTGTACAGCAGTCAGTTCCGTCCAATAAATCTCCGTTAGACCTACGTGATCTTGGCTGTGAACTGCTTTGTCAATACCTCGCCTTACACCGTACATTCTCACCTCAGTGATCCAGTACTGCTGCAGTTCTCACTCACCGTTAACATCCACTTGAGTGTACAGCAGTCAGTTCCGTCCAATAAATCTCCGTTAGACCTACGTGATCTTGGCTGTGAACTGCCTTGTCAATACCTCGCCTTACACCGTACATTCTCCCCTCAGTGATCCAGTACTGCTGCAGTTCCCACTCACCGTTAACATCCACTTGAGTGTACAGCAGTCAGTTCCGTCCAATAAATCTCCGTTAGACCTACGTGATCTTGGCTGTGAACTGCCTTGTCAATATCTCGACTTACACCGTACATTCTCACCTCAGTGATCCAGTACTGCTGCAGTTCTCACTCACCGTTAACATCCACTTGAGTACACAGCAGTCAGTTCCGTCCAATAAATCTCCGTTAGACCAACGTGATCTTGGCTGTGAACTGCCTTGTCATAACCTCGCCTTACACCGTACATTCTCACCTCAGTGATCCAGTACTGCTGCAGTTCCCACTCACCGTTAACATCCACTTGAGTGTACAGCAGTCAGTTCCGTCCAATAAACCTCCGTTAGACCTACGTGATCTTGGCTGTGAACTGCCCTGTCAATACCTCGCCTTACACCGTACATTCTCGCCTCAGTGATCCAGTACTGCTGCAGTTCTCACTCACCGTTAACATCCACTTGAGTGTACAGCAGTCAGTTCCGTCCAATAAACCTCCGTTAGACCTACGTGATCTTGGCTGTGAACTGCCCTGTCAATACCTCGCCTTACACCGTACATTCTCACCTCAGTGATCCAGTACTGCTGCAGTTCTCACTCACCGTTAACTTCCACTTGAGTGCACAGCAGTCAGTTCCGTCCAATAAATCTCCGTTAGACCAACGTGATCTTGGCTGTGAACTGCCTTGTCAATACCTCGCCTTACACCGTACATTCTCACCTCAGTGATCCAGTACTGCAGCAGTTCTCACTCACCGTTAACATCCACTTGAGTGCACAGCAGTCAGTTCCGTCCAATAAATCTCCGTTAGACCTACGTGATCTTGGCTGTGAACTGCCTTGTCAATACCTCGCCTTACACCGTACATTCTCGCCTCAGTGATCCAGTACTGCTGCAGTTCTCACTCACCGTTAACATCCACTTGAGTGTACAAAAGTCAGTTCCGTCCAATAAATCTCCGTTAGACCTACGTGATCTTGGCTGTGAACTGCCTTGTCAATACCTCGCCTTACACCGTACATTCTCACCTCAGTGATCCAGTAATGCAGCAGTTCTCACTCACCGTTAACATCCACTTGAGTACACAGCAGTCAGTTCCGTCCAATAAACCTCCGTTAGACCTACGTGATCTTGGCTGTAAACTGCCTTGTCAATACCTCGCCTTACACCGTACATTCTCGCCTCAGTGATCCAGTACTGCTGCAGTTCTCACTCACCGTTAACATCCACTTGAGTGCACAGCAGTCAGTTCCGTCCAATAAACCTTCGTTAGACCTACGTGATCTTGGCTGTGAACTGCTTTGTCAATACCTCGTCTTACACCGTACATTCTTCTCTCAGTGATCCAGTAATGCAGCAGTTCTCACTCACCGTTAACATCCACTTGAGTACACAGCAGTCAGTTCCGTCCAATAAACCTCCGTTAGACCTACTTGATCTTGGCTGTGAACTGCTTTGTCAATACCTCGCCTTACACCGTACATTCTCACCTCAGTGATCCAGTACTGCTGCAGTTCTCACTCACCGTTAACATCAACTTGAGTGCACAGCAGTCAGTTCCGTCCAATAAATCTCCGTTAGACCAACGTGATCTTGGCTGTGAACTGCCTTGTCAATACCTCGCCTTACACCGTACATTCTCCCCTCAGTGATCCAGTACTGCTGCTGTTCTCACTCACTGTTAACATCCACTTGAGTACACAGCAGTCATTTCCGTCCAATAAACCTCCGTTAGACCTACGTGATCTTGGCCGTGAACTGCCCTGTCAATACCTCGCCTTACACCGTACATTCTCACCTCAGTGATCCAGTACTGCTGCAGTTCTCACTAACCGTTAACATCCACTTGAGTACACAGCAGTCAGTTCCGTCCAATATATCTCCGTTAGACCTACGTGATCTTGGCTGTGAACTGCCCTGTCAATACCTCGCCTTACACCGTACATTCTCCCCTCAGTGATCCAGTACTGCTGCTGTTCTCACTCACTGTTAACATCCACTTGAGTACACAGCAGTCATTTCCGTCCAATAAACCTCCGTTAGACCTACGTGATCTTGGCCGTGAACTGCCCTGTCAATACCTCGCCTTACACCGTACATTCTCACCTCAGTGATCCAGTACTGCTGCAGTTCTCACTAACCGTTAACATCCACTTGAGTACACAGCAGTCAGTTCCGTCCAATATATCTCCGTTAGACCTACGTGATCTTGGCCGTGAACTGCCCTGTCAATACCTCGCCTTACACCGTACATTCTCACCTCAGTGATCCAGTACTGCTGCAGTTCTCACTAACCGTTAACATCCATTTGAGTACACAGCAGTCAGTTCCGTCCAATATATCTCCGTTAGACCTACGTGATCTTGGCTGTGAACTGCCCTGTCAATACCTCGCCTTACACCGTACATTCTCACCTCAGTGATCCAGTACTGCTGCAGTTCTCACTAACCGTTAACATCCACTTGAGTACACAGCAGTCAGTTCCGTCCAATATATCTCCGTTAGACCTACGTGATCTTGGCTGTGAACTGCCCTGTCAATACCTCGCCTTACACCGTACATTCTCGCCTCAGTGATCCAGTACTGCTGCAGTTCTCACTAACCGTTAACATCCACTTGAGTGTACAGCAGTCAGTTCCGTCCAATAAATCTCCGTTAGACCTACGTGATCTTGGCTGTGAACTGCCTTGTCAATATCTCGCCTTACACCGTACATTCTCACCTCAGTGATCCAGTACTGCTGCAGTTCTCACTCACCGTTAACATCCACTTGAGTGCACAGCAGTCAGTTCCGTCCAATAAATCTCCGTTAGACCTACGTGATCTTGGCTGTGAACTGCCCTGTCAATACCTCGCCTTACACCGTACATTCTCGCCTCAGTGATCCAGTACTGCTGCAGTTCTCACTCACCGTTAACATCCACTTGAGTGCACAGCAGTCAGTTCCGTCCAATAAATCTCCGTTAGACCTACGTGATCTTGGCTGTGAACTGCCCTGTCAATACCTCGCCTTACACCGTACATTCTCGCCTCAGTGATCCAGTAGTGCTGCAGTTCTCACTCACTGATAACATCCACTTGAGTACACAGCAGTCAGTTCCGTCCAATAAACCTCCGTTAGACCTACGTGATCTTGGCTGTGAACTGCCCTGTCAATATCTCGCCTTACACCGTACATTCTCACCTCAGTGATCCAGTACTGCTGCAGTTCTCACTCACTGATAACATCCACTTGAGTGCACAGCAGTCAGTTCCGTCCAATAAACCTCCGTTAGACCTACGTGATCTTGGCTGTGAACTGCCCTGTCAATATCTCGCCTTACACCGTACATTCTCACCTCAGTGATCCAGTACTGCTGCAGTTCTCACTCACCGTTAACATCCACTTGAGTGTACAGCAGTCAGTTCCGTCCAATAAATCTCCGTTAGACCTACGTGATCTTGGCTGTGAACTGCCTTGCAATACCTCGCCTTACACCGTACATTCTCACCTCAGTGATCCAGTACTGCTGCAGTTCTCACTCACCGTTAACATCCACTTGAGTACACAGCAGTCAGATCCGTCCAATAAATCTCCGTTAGACCTACGTGATCTTGGCTGTGAACTGCCTTGTCAATACCTCGCCTTACACCGTACATTCTCACCTCAGTGATCCAGTACTGCTGCAGTTCTCACTCACCGTTAACATCCACTTGAGTGTACAGCAGTCAGTTCCGTCCAATAAATCTCCGTTAGACCTACGTGATCTTGGCTGTGAACAGCCCTGTCAATACCTCGCCTTACACCGTACATTCTCACCTCAGTGATCCAGTACTGCTGCAGTTCTCACTCACCGTTAACATCCACTTGAGTGTACAGCAGTTAGTTCCGTCCAATAAATCTCCGTTAGACCTACGTGATCTTGGCTGTGAACTGCCCTGTCAATACCTCGCCTTACACCGTACATTCTCACCTCAGTGATCCAGTACTGCTGCAGTTCTCACTCACCGTTAACATCCACTTGAGTGTACAGCAGTCAGTTCCGTCCAACAAATCTCCGTTAGACCTACGTGATCTTGGCTGTGAACTGCCTTGTCAATACCTCGCCTTACACCGTACATTCTCACCTCAGTGATCCAGTACTGCTGCAGTTCTCACTCACCGTTAACATCCACTTGAGTGTACAGCAGTCAGTTCCGTCCAATAAACCTCCGTTAGACCTACGTGATCTTGGCTGTGAACTGCCTTGTCAATACCTCGCCTTACACCGTACATTCTCACCTCAGTGATCCAGTACTGCTGCAGTTCTCACTCACTGATAACATCCACTTGAGTACACAGCAGTCAGTTCCGTCCAATAAACCTCCGTTAGACCTACGTGATCTTGGCTGTGAACTGCCCTGTCAATACCTCGCCTTACACCGTACATTCTCACCTCAGTGATCCAGTACTGCTGCAGTTCTCACTAACCGTTTACATCCACTTGAGTACACAGCAGTCAGTTCCGTCCAATATATCTCCGTTAGACCTACGTGATCTTGGCTGTGAACTGCCTTGCAATACCTCGCCTTACACCGTACATTCTCACCTCAGTGATCCAGTACTGCTGCAGTTCTAACTCACTGTTAACATCCACTTGAGTACACAGCAGTCAGTTCCGTCCAATAAACCTCCGTTAGACCTACGTGATCTTGGCTGTGAACTGCCTTGTCAATACCTCGACTTACACCGTACATTCTCACCTCAGTGATCCAGTACTGCTGCAGTTCTCACTCACCGTTAACATCCACTTGAGTGTACAGCAGTCAGTTCCGTCCAACAAATCTCCGTTAGACCTACGTGATCTTGGCTGTGAACTGCCTTGTCAATACCTCGCCTTACACCGTACATTCTCACCTCAGTGATCCAGTACTGCTGCAGTTCTCACTCACCGTTAACATCCACTTGAGTACACAGCAGTCAGTTCCGTCCAATAAACCTCCGTTAGACCTACGTGATCTTGGCTGTAAACTGCCTTGTCAATACCTCGCCTTACACCGTACACTCTCGCCTCAGTGATCCAGTACTGCTGCAGTTCTCACTCACCGTTAACATCCACTTGAGTGCACAGCAGTCAGTTCCGTCCAATAAACCTTCGTTAGACCTACGTGATCTTGGCTGTGAACTGCTTTGTCAATACCTCGTCATACACCGTACATTCTTCTCTCAGTGATCCAGTAATGCAGCAGTTCTCACTCACCGTTAACATCCACTTGAGTACACAGCAGTCAGTTCCGTCCAATAAACCTCCGTTAGACCTACGTGATCTTGGCTGTGAACTGCTTTGTCAATACCTCGCCTTACACCGTACATTCTCACCTCAGTGATCCAGTACTGCTGCAGTTCTCACTCACCGTTAACATCCACTTGAGTGTACAGCAGTCAGTTCCGTCCAATAAATCTCCGTTAGACCAACGTGATCTTGGCTGTGAACTGCCTTGTCAATACCTCGCCTTACACCGTACATTCTCCCCTCAGTGATCCAGTACTGCTGCTGTTCTCACTCACTGTTAACATCCACTTGAGTACACAGCAGTCAGTTCCGTCCAATAAACCTCCGTTAGACCTACGTGATCTTGGCCGTGAACTGCTTTGTCAATACCTCGCCTTACACCGTACATTCTCACCTCAGTGATCCAGTACTGCTGCAGTTCTCACTCACCGTTAACATCCACTTGAGTACACAGCAGTCAGTTCCGTCCAATAAATCTCCGTTAGACCTACGTGATCATGGCTGTGAACTGCCTTGTCAATACCTCGCCTTACACCGTACATTCTCACCTCAGTGATCCAGTACTGCTGCAGTTCTCACTCACCGTTAACATCCACTTGAGTACACAGCAGTCAGTTCCGTCCAATAAATCTCCGTTAGACCTACGTGATCTTGGCTGTGAACTGCTTTGTCAATACCTCGCCTTACACCGTACATTCTCACCTCAGTGATCCAGTACTGCTGCAGTTCTCACTCACCGTTAACATCCACTTGAGTACACAGCAGTCAGTTCCGTCCAATAAATCTCCGTTAGACCTACGTGATCTTGGCTGTGGACTGCCTTGTCAATACCTCGCCTTACACCGTACATTCTCACCTCAGTGATCCAGTACTGCTGCAGTTCTCACTCACCGTTAACATCCACTTGAGTACACAGCAGTCAGTTCCGTCCAATAAATCTCCGTTAGACCTACGTGATCTTGGCTGTGAACTGCTTTGTCAATACCTCACCTTACACCGTACATTCTCACCTCAGTGATCCAGTACTGCTGCAGTTCTCACTCACCGTTAACATCCACTTGAGTACACAGCAGTCAGTTCCGTCCAATAAATCTCCGTTAGACCTACGTGATCTTGGCTGTGAACTGCTTTGTCAATACCTCGCCGTACAGTCGTACATTCTCATCTTAGTGATTCAGTATCGTCTAAGTCAGGAATCGCTTTAATTTATAATGGAGGCATTAGTATATTTTTTGTTTTTGAATGAGTTTTCATGTTTTTTTTATAGTCTTTTAATGTATATTTTAATCCTTTACTAAAAATTCTGTTTTTTTGTGAAATTTGGACCCACGGTTTTTAGGTTTCTATAAAGTCTTTTCTCCGAAGCAAACTCATACTCGTACTCTTCATTAACGAACTCGTAGTTAAGGATGACATTTATTTGTTTCCCTTGATATTTCAGCAATATTTAGTGACACTTTTATACAGAATGTAACATTCGATCTTTATCAATCGTCAATCTGTAAATTCAATCTACGCTCAAAACTTCTTTATCACAAATAATTGAATAAACTGTTGGGCGAGTGGCTTGCCCCTGTTTGGTTTGGACGGAGCTTCAGTTAGCTTACAGATTACTTAACTATTCAATGAAACTTTAGAGAAAGCAAGCGAAGTCTATAAACAGTTTATAGTTTAAAGAGTGTTCTCCAACAATGCTCTATTGTGTTAGTTGTTCTAGTTTTCTCCCATAACTTTTAGTTACTGCCGCTAATGAAAGCTTATATATTTTTGTTAGATTTTTTTAATTGGACTTTCGAGAATGCATTATGTAAACATGTAATATAGTTTATGTTTTTTTACGTTATTGTGCAGCTATGTGGACTGCAGCGGTTAAAATTATTCTATTAAACTGTAAAATTTAGATCCGGAAGGATTGTATCCAATTGTTGTGAGAATATCTAATGTTTGTATTCGCTGGTTTTTCCCTCTGGTTAATCTTGGCATTTAGTTGTTTAGTTAAGTCTTTTTCATTACATTACAATACATTGCTTAAAATGGCGGCCTACCCAGGTAGGTATTTTAAGCCAAGTATGAATGACTGATGAGTGAAGGATGATTGTGGCGCGATCTTGTAGTCTTGTTACTGACTTAAGCCGACATGTTCCTCAGACAGGACTGTTAATTAATAGTCCATCAGCTAAATGACAACTGAGGGACCATCATTTTTAACGATGGATCCGAACCACTATTTTGCCTGGTTAAAAATGTACGAACTGGTCTAATTACGAGGACTGTCCTATGAGCGTAGAATTCAATAGTGCGGACGTCAATCGGCACTAAGAACACCACAAGCTATCGCTCATATTTAAACTAAACCTGAATTAAATATGGTTATCAAACGTAAAATAAAAAACGGATATTTGCAAACTCTAACAATTAGTTGGAAACGAAGATTACAATGATTCTGTGAACAGCTACAACTAATCTTATGAGCATGGCAGAATCACAAATTAAATAGCACTAAGCTTCTAGGAACCACCTCAAACATGAATGAAGACTGCAGGGCCATCTAATTGTATGATACATGGAACTACTTACATTGAAATGTCAATATCTCGTTGTTCAATTGAATATACGTATAACTCAAATCTGCTAAAGGACTTTCGTATCAGCATTATCTTCCAACAATAAGAATAACAATACAAGTATGAATAATTTTGAAACGTTGGAAATTATTATTGGGTCAATTGGAACCTCTTAAACTCTGTCAATCCTACTGAAGGGATTGTACTTTTTATAATACAGCATAGTGATAAAATCTTCCCATAAGTTCTCGTCCCCTGGCCTGCAATTTGTTTGAATAGCCGGAGACAAAAGCTTATTGGTAATTTAAATAACAAAAGTAATATTTTTGTACATATTTTCAATATTTTTCCAAAATAAAAGTATTATAAACACTGCGATTTTGATTACAAATTATCCTGAATAAGAAAACTGTGTAAATAATTCGGTATTTGTTTTATATTTATAGGTCATGCAAAAAGTTGCTTGTGCAAAATCAAGGGATTCCAAGGTAAAGCTCTGAATGCAATTTAATGTAATTCACTCCATTCTATTATAATTTGAGCTATAAGCCACTAGTATAATTTAAAAGAGGACAATAAATTAACTCTTTTCACGGTTATGGAATATGTCTCCATATTCTGTGAGACATGTTACATATTTCCATATGTCTATGGTCAGAGTAAACTGATATAAGGAAGTTATTTGTGCACAGCTAAAAATAATGTAAATATCAGTACAGCACTATAAGATTTTGCTAATTTTAATAGTGATGCTTTATGTATTACGTCTGGTACATGAATACGATGATAATATACATCAACCATCCATCAATTTTTTTACCAACCCGAAATTAAAGTACAATATTTATATAAGCTTGTTTTTCGTGATCTGTAATTTATTTTTTAACTCGTATATTTCATTACATATAAAAGAAAAATTACTTTTATTATGTTGAAAAGACAAACTGTATTATAAAAATGCACGAAAGAATTTAAGGATACACAGTATTCAAGGATTGCTAGGCGCTCTGTGAAAAATGAAAACATTATCGTAAATTGTGGGACGATGGCATGCAATTAGTGTTTGCATCTGCTACATTCATGGAAACACTTTGAACGAAATTTATTTCCGTATTTATGTTATTTCGTATCACTCTCAAGTTCCATTTAAGTTCTAAATTAAGCGAAAAATAAATATTTGTTACATATTTTAAATGTGCCTTAGATATTAGCAGGTTCATTATTTTGGTTGTCAATGTTCTATGAAACTACATAGAAATGGGGGTAATCAGGTCGTGAAATAGTTATCTGTTCTAGCTTCTGAAATTGTATCCTGTTTTGGATTTTGAATAATTTTATTAATGTAAATAACTATTTATAATAACGTAATTTCCAGTTTGCTAGCAAATTTTAAATATGTTATAATTATTCCGGTTACTTCACAGGTACTTTAATAAAGGTTTTCGAAATAAAAATGTGAACTAACACACGTACAACAATCATTCATACAGTTTATATAGGATTCTTTAAATTAAATATAATTTCTTGAGCATCAATGGGAATATTTTTTATTTATAGCACGCCTTATTTGCAAATAGTTGCTTTAGTTTTTGCAAGCAATTGTAAATAGTTATTTATTTTATTGCTTGCTGTTTATTTTACTTACGCCTGCAATCCTTTTGTTTGTTCGGACGAACGCATTTCAGCCTCAGCCCACCTTCAGCATCCTGTCCTGCCCAGACTCCTGAGTTCCGAGCCCGCTCCCGAGCACGTGTGCACAACATTTTTTTAATTTTAGTATTTCGGTGTTTTTTATTTTATTTTGTCCATGTTGAATGTTAAATGTTATTTATAAGTTTTAAAAACTTGACCCAGCTCACTCTGGGATCCAAGCAGCGTGGAATGTGTAAGGTTAGTGTACAGGGTAGGATGATGAAAATGGCCTGAAGCTGAAACGCGTTCGTCCGAACAAATAGAAATATTGTAGGCGTGACTAGCAGTTTGAAGCCTCAGAGATTTACAAACTTGTAGGTAGCCGGATCGATCCCGAGAAAAGTTAGTAGCTTTTTGAAGGGTTGTTTCTGGAGCCAGCTGCCATTGGTTGTTGGGCTATTAATTAACAATCCTGTCTAAGGAACGTGCCAACCTTAGTCAGTAACAAGGCTACAAGATCGCGCCACTATCATCACGATCATCACACTCATCCTTCACTCACATTCAGGGTAACGTCCTCCATGAGGTACCTGTCCTAATAAAGTGATTAAGTGATTAAGTGATAAGTGATTAAGAGAAAAGAAAGGTGATTTCAGTGGCTAATTAAGGTAACCTCAATTTGCAAACCAAGTTTTACTAATTTAAATTGTTATTTGAATAAAGCAATTTGAAATCAACTAGCACAAGAATGTCATAGGACTAGTAATTAGTTAATTTTACACGATTATTACTCAAACTGAACTACATATTGAACTTTCGAAACACCTGTACTCTATCTATTTTAGGGCTCTACCGACCGGGTGGATGGCAATACCCGATTTGGTGGATACTATTTATAAATATCCACGCCCTATCTGGTCCTCTTGTGAGCTCTTAATAATGAAAAACATACCTCTAACATATAATACGCTTCGCAACGAATATCTGAATTGCCGTAAAAACAAGATTGACCCAGAAAATCTATGTAAATATTAAAAGAAGTTTCACCAAGAATTTTGAAAAGAAATACTAGGACCTATAGCTGGCAGTCTATTTCATGAACGTCCTTATATTCGTAGCAAAGGAAGGCCTAAGACTTTTTTCATATTTTAATTAATTTAATACGATTTTTTTAGTATGTAGAAGATTCCATTTAATTATCAATGCTAATTAAATGGAAATATGTTCGGACTTTGATGTAGGGCTCACTAGCTGTAAAGCGGTTGAAGTTAGTTTTGATATTGTATTAGTAACTCGCAGCAGCGACCGGCTAGGTAAACTTACAGGCCGTGGATTAGGTCCAGTTGTGGTGTTTGATTGCAAACACAAACACGTGACGGGCCTGGTGTGGCTTTGTAATATGAGCAGAAACTTTGGACAAATGGTACCTTAAACTGTGTTAATTGCAGTAGTTGAAACGCCTAAGCTAGGAATACAGTAATATTTTCCTTAGCGATTATGAAAATGTGTGAAAACGTTTCTGTATAGATTGTTGGAATAGAAAAATAGTTTGCAATTCAGTAATGACAATGAGTGGTGATTGTGGCGTGATCCTGTAGTCTTGTTATTGACTGACTAAGGCCGACATGTTCCTTAGACAGGACTGTTAATTAATAGCCCAATAGCCAAGGGCAACTAAGGGACCTACATTTGAATGTGGGATCCGAATCAAAATTTCCCCGGTTAACAATTTACAAACTGGTCTAATTATGCGGGCGGTCCTATGAACGTAGCATTCAATAGTGCGGAGGTTAATCCCCACTAAGAACACCGCGTCCACAAGCTATAGCTCATAACTATCCACAATACGTGTCCTCCAAGTAGCTGGATTACAGAACACGCCACATTCCCAGTCTGTGTATTTTCTCACGTATTTCCTTTCATGAATAAATTGTATTAAGTGAGTTTTTTTTTGTATAAAATACTAGAGACCAGCAGAAGAGGTTTTGTGAATTCGTATGGGAAATATTTCAATATATTAAAATTATGTCCTTATTAAAATGTTGTTTTCCTAGAATTGATTAAGGATCACGACGTTTTGATTACGGGTGAGTGCATCAGTGAATGTCCGTTTTGCCTTTAAAATACTACATGAAGCATTTTATTTTGGTTATCAATTAATAAATAAATGGGCTCAAATGCAGCATTGGATACTAAAAACCTTTACTGTGGTTAATATGCCTAAATAATTTCCGTTGAATTTTTCAAGGCGTAAAATTGGATTGAGAGAGCAAAGATAATAAAAAAAGAATTCTCGAGTCCTCTACTGACAAAAACGGGTCCAGCATCTCTGTCGGGATAATTACTTTACAGCCAGTAACCAATGACAGCTGGGTCCAATGGCAATTCATTTTAGGAATATTTCATTTTCTATCAATAAAATTTAATAACATTGGAACAAATGCGCTAATACTATATTCAAACATTTTTGGACTAATTTGATGAACAGCTCCTAGGATTTACAAAAATTAACCCATAATAATAGTTTTAATGGTGGGTTCTACTTTGTTATTGTATTATTTCTTAACAATCGTTTGAAAATAATTGTTAACATTAAAACAAAAAATGTACATTTATTTTTATTGTAAAATAATTATTTCAATAATTTTTATTTAAATTATTGGAATTCCGACATTTCATCGGAACATTAGTTTAAATGTTGATTAAAAATGCTTGTCGATTGAATATTTTGTTCAACTGCCGGCACTGAAAGTATTTAAAAAGGTTGAATACTATTTTAAATATAATAAAAAAAACATCAACTTAAGTAAAAAAAATAAATACTAGTTCATAGTGTTAATTAAGGTATACGCTACTGAATTTGAACCGCCCAAATTTACTACAGAGCGCCGATAAAAAGTGCAAATGTGGCTTCAGACGTCAGCAGAGCACCATTCAATATTCACATGTTTTGATTAAAAATTCACGTCCTTCATAGCTTGTAATAGAGAGGGCCTTTTCTATTCATTAACGGTGTGCTATTATTGCTACCTTGAAGTTATTAAAGCAATTTAATCAGGTTTATCAATTAATTATGTAAACCGTTATGGATGTGAAACAAACCCGCCTCAATTTTTTTTATGGCGGTGTAAGTGTACCAGTGCATAGTTATGCCAGTTAAATGTATTTTGAATAAGGCTGTATTTTTAAATAAGATAAAAAGAAAATATGTTAATAATCTTTTAATTATAGTTTTCAGTAATGTTTACTACATTTTTATCAAAATATGTATGTACCTGATTGTGAATTGTATATGAGATAGGCTAATTTCTTTATGTTATGACATACAAAATAAGTTTTTTTTCCAAGTCAACACTTCTAATAGTGGTAATGATGCTTGCATTCTCAATGCAGAATTCTTCTTTCAATATGGCGATAAATTTTAATTTGAATAACATTTGGAGTCCTTTGATAATGAATTTTCAAGAACAACGATTTTAATGGACGAATTAATAACGGAATGAACAATTTTATATTAGCTCCACCAGAATTGTGTTTAATTTGATAAAAAGAACTTTAAATTGAAAAATAATGGAAGTTACATTTGGTACGGTGAAAAGAAATAATGTTTCTTCTTAACACAACTGCAACATATCAAACGAACAATTTACAACGAACAATTGTATAAGTCTCTATGTAATCAATGTCTATAACTGGAGAACTTAAGATTACAGTTAGTTAATAATTGCAGTTCAACACTATTTAGGCAGAAAAATTTTAGAATTTTAGTGTTATAAAAAAACAGCATTTCCTTCATTAACTTCACAAGCAGTCTACTAAAAACAATTTTACTGCAATACATGTAATAGGGTTCACTAACTGTGATAATGCAGGAATGTCCGATAGATACTTTCCTATCAAAACTTCAGACACTTTTATACCTTGTTTTATATCCCAGTCGGCTTTAGGCTCATCATAAAGTTCTCTATTTTATTGAGAAAACGCTTTCACTTTGATCGAAATTATGTAGTTGTATTTTGTGTCAATGAGTAGTTAGTGCCCTGTCAGCATCGAGTATTTAACATTTATAATGTTATTACTAATGCTTTAGACCACAATGGAACTTTAGTTTCTCACCTACTGATAGTTAAGGTTTACTTTAATTATTTCAGTTTGATTATCATAAAAGTGTTTTTTTTTTTTTTTTGTTGTCTATAGCATAGAAAACTAATTTTAAACTTTCTTATTTTAGTAATAATAAAACTCTCTTACCTTTTCTCGGCTTTTTAAATTTTCTCTTTTCGCTTCAGAACCAGAGAACACTTAATAAATATATATTATTTCAACCTTTTGTCCATTTTAAAACCTAAAATGAATACGAACTAATCCATAACAACAACGATAAGTGAAGCTTACAAGCGGACGCACAGAGTTGGACTGAGTACTTGAGCTGCTGCCGAGAGGGGCGCCACCCCCCCCATAGCGGGCATACCACCATCCACACCCCTACCACTGCCTACCACACCCACCACCCACCACCCACCACCCACCATCCACCCCTACCATCGGACCGATCCACTTCACAGAAACTTCCTTACTTTAATTAAATTTGTTCGGTGTCAAGCGCACGAAAAATACAGTTACGATCTCAGTTTCCTAACAAGGAGTCTATGCTAATTAAAAAATGTCTTTTAATTGTTTTTGTTGATATTCAAGGGAGTATTCTTTTGGACTGTTCAGAAAAACATTCCAAGTATGAAAAGTAATACGACGTGTTATTTAAGGAGAGATATTTCATATATCTAACAGTTCATTTGAAAGAATAAGACTGAATCCTTCCACGTTGTTATAGATAAGAGGGTGTTAGGGGTATCAAAAAGTATATTTTCTTCATTAGTTGTATTTGATCTCAAGGAATACTTTAAACGTTTCATCTATTTCCCTATTTCCTCTAGTTAGATCAGATAATAGACAATAGACAAATCTTTATTGTACATAACGTCTGTTATTTTAAAAAACTAAAAAACAGGTATATTGTCAAATTTATTTAAAATTTATCTAAAACTACACATTGCTTTAGCAATAGCTATAAACAACTAATGCTAAACAAACCCATACAATATTTTAACAATATTCATGATAACAGTGGTTCAAAATAGAAATCTGTCATTGATAATTTGATTAGCCTCGAATTAAATTACAGGATAATAAAAACAGGATTTTAGGTTACTAGCCCGGAAAGTACTGTTTTATCCGGTGTGCATAATAGCTCCCGCGCGAGTCAAGCGAGTGCGTGATTTTCAAGCAAGTACGATAAAAGTTACTAGGGGATTTCCGTACCTTGTTTCCCCTCCCCCACCCCATGTTTAGAGGTTTTGTACTCCTCGTATTGATTAAATAATAGTTTGTCTCCCAGTGGGAGAAAAAAGGTTAATTTATCTCCCAGCAGGCGGTAAAGTAACAACAAAGAATAACATCGAATTTAATAGTTCAAAAATGTTTGGACATTCCTTCAAATTTCCATGCAAGCATGAAATATGTTGCAGCCCAACGAATTGAAGCACTAACAGCTGATTAGAGGCGTTGGATTACAGTGGATTTGGATGAGAACGCTTAGCCTGTGATAATAAGGGTTTGGTTTTAATAATGGTTAAATTGACAGTTAATGTAATCAACTTAATGTAATCACCCCATTAACAACATCAACTTATGTTGTTACGTTGCAAGGAGTGTAATCAACTTATGTTCAATACCTCATAAAGTTATCAATACGTATCAATACAATGTTAACTTTGCACTGAATTATTATTTTTCCGTACAGGGAGTGAACAATAGTTTGGCGTATCTTGGAAATAAAGGACATTTTCTCTCTCGTGAGACAATGTTGTACTTTACTCCCACAACGAACAAATAATAATTTGTATTAGGTTACACAAAAAATGGCAAATTTGTTGGGTTGCGTCGAAGATCAATAAGCTGGGGTCCCAGTAAGAACGGAATCTTACATGAGCACTCTTCTAGTACAGTGAAGATAGTGCAAATATCACTGGATTATGTATCCTTCCGTTCGCGCCACGTGGGTTGTGTTATAGATCAATAAGTTGGGGTCTCAGTTAGGGCAGGAACCTAAGTGGTGGTTTGTTGTGATGAATATGCAATCAGAAACCGACCCCCAATTACCATTCGTTATTGAAAGATTGTTATTAATTTAACTCCGGTGTTTACATGCTCTTTGGGCCCAATACTGTGATTTTCCCTCATTTTCTACAATACATTTAAAAATCGGTATTATTTTACATTATATGGTCATAATTTTAAATTATGTTATAAAAATAAGACATTAAATGTATGAGGATGTTATGGTACGTGATCATAGGCTGTGTTGTTTTATATTACGTAATAATATTAAATATCAGGACCTTCGATAAGTACTACTCAAGGTAATCTGCAAAGTCACCAACATCAAACAAAAATAAAAAATTCACAAACAATGATAAATAAATCTTACTAATAATCAATACTAGTGAACGCTTACTGACTATTTAAACTTTGTTTATAATGAACTTTTTACGGCGGTTTTACTTTCCCCGTGGCCTAAGGCAAATATATTCACTCTTTCGCAAACAATAACAGATTTACGCATTGATTTAAGATAACATCCATTTAGCACCATTTTACTTATATAGTAAAGCTTCATACGTATGTGTGAGTTGAACTAAATGCATTAAGCTCAAAACAAGACTAGTTCTGAATGTCCAACGTCGTAAAATATCATACACTTAAGATGTCCAATTGACCATTTTTGAAAATATTCTTTAAGGAATTTACACACATATTCCCATACATGATGAATTGTGAAAAAATACCCTTTGTGAATAAAAAAACTCGGATATAACATAAAATGTTATTATAGATCTGAACATTATCATTCAAACCGATGTTACATCCTGAAGTCGGGTCTTGAGAATAAAAAACTACTTTGAAGGGTTGTGGTCCCAAATGTCCTCAGAATACGTCTCTTCATTCTTGAGAACACTTCTAAAAACAATTCTCTGACTTTCTTAGTTCTATGGATGTCATGGATTTATTCAAAACAAGTAGAAGTATATTTAACTATGGTAGAGCTTACATTTTATTTTTTTATATCTATTGTACTATGATATGTATGGTAGATGTGTATAAATTATAGGGAATAATGTATTAGTAAACTCACAATAAAAATGTATTTAACAATCCTCGAAAAATTAACCTTGAACATTTATTCAGTTTGACATCCATAACTAAATATGGAAACAATTTAAAATTAATTACATATTTTGAAACTGCATTAGATTGATTTTTTTAGTTAAAATGTAAAAGGTTTTTGAATTTTTTGTGCTCTGGCACGTTCTCAACTTACTTTTACGACCTTTTACCATATCCATTGGAGGTACCATTGTTGTATTGGAGGTGTCAAAATACATTTAACTAAAAAAAATTTGAGGCATCTTCGCTTTGCTACTAGTAGTTTTGTTTAATTAATAGGTAGTTGTAAAAAAATATTAAAGAAAACACAAACTATGAAATAAGTTATTTTGGATAGAAATAATATTATTTGCATACTTGACACGAATATGTACACGAGCTGTGATTTAGGTAAAATTTAGTTAATTTTGTTAATTTTCGTTAACATGAAATAAATATAAATTTTATTATTTGTACCACTGCAAGATTAAAAAGGTGCGAATCCTATCTATTATTATTGGTATTAACTGGTATATAACGTGTAGCTTATCACTAGTCCTACGTTTTTGCACTCAGATTATGTTCACAGTACACAGTGCAGGTACCATCGATCAATGCAACAAATCGTAATAGAATTTTACTTTCAAAAATTAATTTATGATATCTATTTTATATAACTAGTGAATCGGAGAGGCTAGGAGCCCCTAATCAAAATGGGGGGAAATTCTAATTCAAACCCCACTTTATTATGGTATAAAATGCCTTGATATCAAACTTTCTTATAGACCCAGCATATTTTTATTATTTTTATCTCAGCACAAGTTTTAATGCAAGCAAAGCTGGCGTTTTTACCACCCAAAGCCATTTAAGTGCCAAATGTACTAGGCTTTTTTCGCATTTTTAAAATTATTTAAAAAAATGCAAGTTATTTTTATTCTATCACTTCGATTTTAGCCCTCTCCCATCATCCAGTGAATTGTAAGAATTTCCCCTACTTAATTATAAATATATATATATATTATACGTTCCAGTTTCCCTTGTATAGATTCTAGTACGAGGAATTGCATGAGAATGCTTTGAAAAGGAATAATGTAAAAAGAGCATAAGGAAGGTGGCTGTTTTTACCACAATTGCAGGCGAATCAAATTCAGGACGTTTCATTTTCCTCGTCATACTTAAATCAAGTCAAGGTTTACTTCAGTTCCTAAGTATAAAAGGGAACTTTTTTTTTTTTTGGGTAGGAGGTGGAATGCGTTTACGCACACTGAGGGGCTCGTTGTCCCCTCAGTGGTGTCGGACTCCCACGAGCTCGATGTCCCGTGAACTACCGACTAAACCACCTCCCTCGGCACCGAGGACACTAGCCTGGAACTGTTTCACACATTACTTCGGGCTAGGCCTTTGATATTACGCCGCTAGGGCAACCTCCGTGGGGAAATGCTGAGGAGTAAGGCCGATCGAGGTCGACCTTTTTCGCCCGAAGAATGGCCTGGACGTAGTGCTTGACACAGTTCCAGTTGCCCTCTCCCTGGAGCATAGCTCCAACGATGTTGTTTGGGCTGACGATCACGCCGATCTCAGATGAAAGCGAGGCTCGGCGGACGTGCCAACGGTCGCACTGAAAGAAGGTGTGCTCGGACGTATCTGGGATGCCGGGGCAATACAGACAGTCCGGGCTGGCGACTTTGCCCATCCGGTGCAGATAGGCTCGGAAGTACCCGTGTCCAGAAAGAAACTGGGTCACGTAGTAATCGACCTCGCCGTGCTGCCGCTCCACCCATGGTCGGACGGAAGGTATGAGCTGGAAGGTCCAACGTCCCCTCGGCTCGGCTTCCCAGTCGCGCTGCCAGGAGTCGAAGCTGCGATCGCGCTCTTCCCTGGCAGCTGTTTCCCGGCCCACTTCAGGCCTCCTCCGGTAAATCGCCTGCCTCTCCCTCGCGAGAAAGAGGACGGGGATGACTCCGGCGATCACCATAACAGCAGGCTCGGAGACTGTGCGGTAGGCCGAAGCGACCCGCAGAGCTCCTCGGCGCTGGACTCGGGCAAGCCGGTCTCGGTAGACTCGCTTCTCGAGTGCGTGAGCCCATACCTCCGCCCCGTACAGCAAGACTGACTGGACGGCAGTCATGAGCAGACGGCGCTTGCAGGAACGAGGACCGCCGACATTGGGCATAAGCCTACCAAGGGCAGCGACACCCTTAGCGGCTTTGTCGGCGGCGCGCTGGATCTGCTCGCCGAAAGACAGTCTGCTGTCGACCATGACTCCCAGGTACTTTGCAGCAGGCTTAGTCTCGAGTGTGACGTCACCTATCTGCACCGGGAACACGGTGTTTATCCTCTTTTTGGTGAGGACGACGATCTCCGTCTTACTGATAGCCAGGGACAAGCCGTGATCTCGCATCCACCCGTTGACCTTGGCCATTACAACGCTAAGCCTCAGTTTTGCCTGCTCGACGTTCCTCGCAGCGATCAAGGCAGCGACGTCGTCAGCATAGCCAACGAGGCGGGTCTCATCGGGCATGTCTAGCCTCAGCAAGCTGTCGTAGGACACGTTCCAGAGATCTGGTCCGAGAATGGACCCCTGCGCAGCCCCGGAAGTGATGGGAATGCGCCGCTGACCTTCGGTCGTGTCGTACAACAGAACGCGGTCTGACAAATACGCTTCTATCATACGCAGGAGGTAGGAGGGAACTTGGAACGTATGCTCAAGCGCCCACAGCATATCGCTCCACCTGGCGGAGTTAAAAGCGTTCTTCACGTCGAGCGTGACGAGAAGGACCACGCGGCGCGACCAATGGTTGTGGTCCTCCGCCCTCCGCACTGCCTCAACTACCTCCTGAATAGCGTCGATGGTAGAGCGACCGGATCTGAAGCCGTACTGCTGCGGGGACAAGTCCCCCGCAGAGACGATGGCCTCGGTCAGCCTGACGCGCAGGAGCTTCTCAAGCACTTTCCCGGCCGTGTCGAGCATACACAGGGGTCGGAAAGAAGAAGGGGTCCCCGGTGTGCTCTTCGCCTTCGGGATAAGAACAAGGCGGGCAACCTTCCACGAAGAAAAGAAAACGCCTTCCGCCAGACACGCGTTGAACATATCGAGCAGAAGCCTTGGATTCACCTCCGCAGCGAGCTTGAGCACCTCCGCCGGAATGCCATCGGGACCGGGCGCTCTTCTGGGTCGTAGGGATCGGACGGCAGCGGTGAGTTCCTCTTCCCGGAAAACTGGGAAGGCGCCTACCTCTCCGAATTCCCTGACTGGCCGAACTGGGTGGCTGGGAAACAGTGTATCGACGACGGCGGCCATGGCTTGTGGTTCCATGACCGCAGGTGGTGAGCGAACCCCTAGCTTCTTGGTTACAAGTTTGTAGCCCATCCCCCAGGGGTCGTTGTCGATATCCTGACACAGCTGCTTCCAGCACCTGACTTTACTCCGGTTGATGGCACCGCGGAGCTCTCGGCGGGCCGCTCTATGCTCAGCCGATCTGGCATTTGCATCAGGGCGGTTACTGGCTCGCTGCGCAGCTCGTCGGAGACCAAGGCATCTCCTCCGGAGTTCCGCGATTTCAGGCGTCCACCAGTAAACCGGCTTCTTCCTGTGGCGGCGGGAAACTCCGGGCATCGACTGCTCACACGCGGTCGCGATGAGACGCATCGTCGATGCTGCCAGATCTTCGGCGTTTATGAAATTCTCAATGCTCTGGTCTTTAATTACGTTTGTAAAAGTTTCTTTGCTCAGACGACTGGTGTTCCAGCGTCGAGCCAGAGGAGCAGGTTCAGCGCGCAAGCGCACACCCTCGGGAAGGACCTTGAAAAGGATCGCCTGGTGGTCGCTAGAGGAGTAGTCCTCGCAGACACGCCAGTCGGAGATCCGCTGGGCAATCCCTTCGGAGGCAAGGGATATGTCTGGGATCGTCTCTCTGCACCCCGGACGGCGAAAGGTGGAAATGCCGCCCGTGTTGAGGATACAGAGGCCCGACCTGGCAGCCGACTCGAGGATGTAACGACCTCGAGTGTCGGTCCGCGGGGAACCCCATTCCACGGCTTTGGCGTTAAAGTCGCCACCGACTATGACCCCGCCAGAGGTGTTCATGATCTTTTCCTCGATGGAATCGACCATGTGGCGGTAGTCTACGATCGGTTGGTTAGGCATGAGGTAACAGGAGAAGACAGTGAAACCCCTGCTCCTCACCCAAACGAAGCCGTTGCCCGATCCGGAATCGAGAACAGGCAACTTCCCGAGGTCCAAGATCCATATCGCCGCAGTGCCGGAGGGATCCGAGAACCACTGCGCGGAGCGTCGGTTCTGGTACTGCTCACTGAGAAGCAGTAGGTCAGCACCCTGCTCCGTGGCGAACTGGAACAGCAAGTCGTTTGCTGTCCTGCTCCTCTGCATATTAAGTTGCAGAACACTGATCATTTCTTTTGTGTTTGGCGAAGCTCCTGGATGGCCTGCCTGTACTGCACGCAACGACCTGACCCAGCGGAATGCTTGACCTGGTCGCCCTTCAAGCCGGCTTCAGTACACAGGACACAGGACAACGCTGCATTGCATGCGCTGGCCTTGTGGTCCTGGCCGCCGCACCTGAAGCAGAGCTTGCTTCTATCGGGTCCAGGGCAACGATTAGCGACGTGACCGAACCCCAGACATTTAAAACATCTGGAGGCCACGAGCTTTTCGCGCACCCGACAGCTCACATACCAGACTTTGAGGTAGCCCTT
This sequence comes from Flexamia atlantica, assembly GCA_035578135.1. Taxonomy (NCBI): domain Eukaryota; kingdom Metazoa; phylum Arthropoda; class Insecta; order Hemiptera; family Cicadellidae; genus Flexamia; species Flexamia atlantica. Next base: position 2,626,289 of record JAQJVK010000046.1, on the reverse strand, counting down.
CTCCAGGAGCTTCGCAGCTGCTCTGGCTCCCAGCGTGAGGATCACCACCTTCTGACCCCGAGCGTTCGCCTTTGAGAGGAAGGTTTTCACCTCGACGTTTTCGCCGATGGCGGATTTGACGGCAGCGGTCACCTCTGCCTCGGTCGTCAGCTCGTCAAGGTCCCTCACCTCCAGCGTCGACTTGGGTTCGAGAACGCGGACGGTCGCGTTCGCCCCCAAGATGGTCTGCAGGTCCTCGCTGAAGGCGGGCCTTGCTTTTGGAGGCGTCACCGAGCTCGACCAAAAGATCGCCGGCTCGGGTCTTCCTCATGCCCTTGATGACGGCGCCCTTCTCATCGGGCTTCGCTTTGCTGCGAATTTCGTCCAGCACGTCGGCGTAGGATTTCCCCTCCGACGGCTTGATGAGAAGAGCGTCCGGCCGCTGCTTGCGGGACTTCTTCCTCGGCGCCTTCTTCTTGTCCTGAGTGCCAGGCTGGCATCCAGGCAGCTGGGGAGGGTCTCTCTTCTTCCCCCTCTTCCTGACGACGTCGGTCCATTTTTCGGGGTCCGATGTCTCCCCTGGACCGTTTCCTCGAGGTTTTTTCTCAGCCTCCGGTTGGGCGGGGCTGGAAGCGGCCCGCTTCCCACCGGCTGGCTGAGCCTTTACCCGCAATGACGGGGTCGTCTGCGTCGAAGCAGTCACCGACTCACATGACTGCCACGACCTCCTCAGCTGGATGATGTGGTGAAGGCTGGCCTCCAATTGGACGATGCCATCCTTCACATCCTGACTGATGTTCTTCTGCCGGGTGGTCGCGGCCTTCATCACAGCGAGGGTGTCGAAGCACTTTTTGATGTGCTCCTCCTCCTGCTGCCTGGCGAGCGCGATGACCGCCTCGAAGGGAGACGGGTTGGCGTCCGTCGGTACGTTGTCTCCATCGGGTTGCTTCTCAGTGGCCACAGATGTTCTGGCCACCGATGAGGCAGGTGTCACGTTGCGGCCTGGCGGCGATCTCGTGAGGCGGGACCTTCGCTCGAAGGGGCTAGCCACCTCACCCGTGAGCCCGCTCGGAGAAGCGGTTGATTTCGTTGTTGGGGTTAGGGTACCCCGGAAAGAGTCTGGCACCTTTTCAGACGTATTTTTATTGTTTGCTGCCATCATGTCTGGTTTGGCCCCCAAGACTAGGCATTTGACCCCCCAAAATGTGCCCCAATGAGAAAGTCAGACCGACCCATCACCAGAGCAACTATATCCGTGTTCGACCGCCTCCAAAACACCGGCGGTCCTAGACGAGCAGTGGCCTCGGCAGAGCCCCCCCATGACCGCAGCGGGGCCCTATCCGGTCGCCAACCGGCACCGCCACGGCCAAGGGGATTTTCGCCGGCTGATAGGGCAGCCAGGTCAGCTGGCTGGGCTGACCCGGGCCCCTGTACTATCCGGCAGCCTGGGAGGTGCAGAACCCAGTTTTTAAGCTGTACCCTCTGCTCGTCCTAGACCCCCAGCGCAGTGGAGGTTGAAGAACACAGCGTCAACCCGGCGAGTAGGACGGAATGATTTAGAAAAACAACCGGGCTATTGAAATGATTCGGAGAATGGAGTTGTGAAAAGGAGACGCGAAAAAGGACCAGTGCGCCCCCCTCCCCTTTTAGTCGGCTCTTACGACAAGCAGGGGATACTGTTAAAAGGGAACTAGTGGTATACCATGTTCTACTCATATATTCATCATTACCACTCACAACAAACCGTACACAATCGTTTTATCAAAGCTCCACACCTGAATCAAAATTCAAAATATTTAAGGCCAGTACACCAATGATAACTGTTAATATTTTTTTCATGGAAATAACAGTTGTAATGTTTGCGTAGATTTTGGCAGGCCTATATCTTGGTTTATAAAATACAATGTTTCAAAAACAAAACATAATTGAAAATTTATTTTATAAATATAAGAAAAAAGAATATTTTAGTCACACGGAATAAAACAAAGTATTTTAAAACAAATTTATAGTCATCCATTAAATGGTTTGTGGATATTTTCCATCACTGAAACCTTTTTTCATCAAGCATGTTAGAGCTTAGTAAACTATTTGATCCATAACGAAAAAAGGTATATGTTTATTGATGTACGTAAGCCTAAGGCTGGTTATGATAGTTTAATTACTGTTGTATTACTCCGCAAATCTACATAGTTGAAGTAAATACTAGGTCTCTAGGTGTTTTAAAGAGTAGTTTATGTTTCTGTTTTATTTTATCAATCTATAATTCTACTCAGGCTCATTGATATAGATTTGTTGGTCCTTTTATCAGATATAAAAAATGATCATTTATAAATTTTTATGTTGGAGCCAACATATGAATGTTGCAAATGCTTACAGACTTTTTTGATTGGCCCATTGTAGGGACAGCGCGGAGCACTGACAGGTCCGCGGGGTTCCAAGAGGTGATACCCATCGATCACCAATGGCATATTTGCCACCGTGATAAGTGGTAATGCCGCATCCACGAGGGTGCTAGTATAATCTTACTATGGCTGCATCGCATTTCCATGAAACTGGACGTCGACTTAAAATAAAAGAGCTTGAATACATCGGAAAATTCTTTTTTATTGAACTTAACATTTTAATGTAATGTTTATGAAAAAATATTGACGATTATTATTTTATCAAACTTGTGTCAGTTGTGACCTTTCATATTTAGGAAGTATTCACGTGTACCGTATTTTTTTGTAATTATATTATAAAAAAAAAAACTTTTGGTATGACCGAGAGGAAATCCATATCAACAGTGATAATATTTAGCTATGCGTAGGCTATATCAAAATAAATCCCATAAAATAACAATTTATTCAAATAACTATCGTGATTCATATTCCCAACCAAAAAAATCCCAGATGTAGGATGTTTTAGTGCTGCATTTGCACACATGTTGGTTTTGAAGCACCCTACAAAAACAGTCCCTCATTTACTTATGGCTGGGTGTTTTTCTGTGATTCTCCGTTAAATCATCAAACTTGCTACTGAAACTCGAAAACAATTTAAGAAATGTGAATATGTAGTGTTTGTAGACCTCGTTATTAAACAATTCGAAAAATTTTTATTTATTTTTTCAGGCTCGTATATTTAAATTTTAATTTTAAAAATAAATTAAAACATATTCTCTGGTACAACAGCATAAAAGTTGTAATCTGTAAAGCTCGGTGTGTGGAAATATTTATAATACACGCTAACAAAAATGTTGCTATTTTGTAAAACGGTAGAACGTGATGGATTCGTAGCCTGTGTTGGTCTACCACGAATCGGGGCCGATGGCTGCGGAAGAGGCTGCTTCATTCATTCAACTCCACTTCACTTAATCTTATGAGGAATCAATCAATATAAAACCATTTGTCTTACATTCGGTTGAAACTAGAAATGTTCTCTTATAGGAATAATCCAATTATCTGTTTCCTCTTATTCCAAATGATTTCAAAAAGGTCTCCTTCTAAAAGATTAAAATTAAATCGTTACGATCTGTGTCTCAGTCTGTTACACGTCAATACACGCATGAATGAGTTTGCATACCAGAGCTAAATTATTTGTTATTGTGTTTCTTTGGCTGGGTTATAGTATGGCATCCTTGTTTTCACATACATCGTAAAACAATCTAAGCTTTTCAGAGCAAACTACTGCGTTATTTATATCTCTCAAACCCTATGGCCATGGCGAACCAACAGTTTTCCTACTTTGTTGCGATGGAATTATTTCTCGTTCACAAAGAACATTGAGTTCCTAAAGGATTTTTTTTAATTAGTAAGTAATATAACTGGCCATCTAAACATTTTATGTAAATTATATTTTCATTATTATAAAGAAATTTAAGACTTTCATAGAGTTTTTCAATAATGCCATCTGTTATATTGAAAGACAATTTGCGAATATATATCAGCATCTATATCACATTAACCTATTTGCAGCCTCCAAATCTTAGAATTTTTTTGAGCAAAATGTACAACTTTCGAAATGGTTTAATTTATAGATTTTTCTATAACATATTTAAGTGTCATCATAAATTGTATGGTTTTTTAAACAGTACTATTCTTAGTTTATTTACAGAGCTTGCAAATGCATTGTTATTTTAAACTAACTGACCCGCTTCGATGGGAAAAACGCAGACAAATAATTGTAAACAAATCTATCATCTGTTCAGCCCTTTTCTTGTTATCTGTGCCACTAAGGCAAACTTTATCATAAAGTTAAATTTCCTTGATTTTTTATCACTGAGGGCAAACTTTATCGTAAAGGTAAATTTCCTTGATTTTTATGGATGATTAAGGCTTTATATATTAATTTAAATAAATATTTGTTAAGATATTGTGACTAAAAATATTTATTGTTAGCATTCTTTGAACAATATAGTTGTTTTAGGATTTTTCATGTAGATTGCATATGAATATTTATATATGTTCGCGTTGTTTATACTAAGTTTATTAATGGAAACTAACAAATATAGAAAGAATGAATAAAAGACTCACTAAAAATACAAAGATAATAAATAATAGTAGTCACAACAAATACAGGGTGTTTTATAAGCATCCAAATCTTTATTTTATCAGTGAAAGATTATTACCCCCTATGATTCCCGGATTTGACGCCGAAATATTATTTTCTTTGAGATACATAAAAAGTAAGGCCTACGAAAACAATTCACAGGATATGCAGCACCTCAAAACAAACATATCAAATGTAATGCAAGAAATTCAAAGAGATACCTTGCAACCCGTGTTCGGGAATTCGATGGAGAGAGCACAACCTTATACAAATGCCAATGGCATATTGTTTGAACACATAATGTAAACTAAACGTGATAAAACTTAAATAATATGTGTATAAAATGTAAACATTAACAAAACAATACTCCTTTTCATATTCATACGAGCATTATTCAATCTTAAAAATGGGTTGCGTAAAAAACACCCTGTATGAAGTACTCACAACCAGGGGACCTAACCTCAAGGGTTAAGATTGCAAGTTGAAGGGTTTATCGGTTAAGATTGATCGAGAAACACGCAGTATTATTTGTTCTCAGCATGTAGATGGTGGTGGTGACGTCACCCCCGAGGTCGAGCGGTTTCAGATCTCCAATTTCACAGCCAATCTTACATCTCCTTCTTCGCGATGACGTGTGAGCTAACCGTTCTAGAAATACGATTAATCAACCAATCCACACTTTTATAAGAAATCATTTTTGCCTTTTGAATAATTTTCTGAATACAATAGAATTTAGTGATTTTTTGCTTCCCTAAGTTAACTTACATATTGGCAGTTTGTGACTAAAATCAGAGTGCAAAATTAGAACCGAGAACGAAAGATAAGGTGTGACATTTTTTCCCACTGATCACTGCAGTTGAAAGATATTTAAAATCACTTGTACTTCGGAAATCCAAAGTTCAATTTCCTTGAGCTTTCTTCTCTAAAGTTAAATGGAGAAACTTTTAACACTTCTTGTAAAACATCTGTGAATTTCTCTCCGTTAAAATTATCTTATGTTTTATGTTTTAATTTAATCAAATATGTATTTTAAACCACTAAAACAAAGCTTTAAACTGTTTCAATGATTTTACTTGATAGTTAGTAACACAATATAATAATTTAAAATGAACTAAAAACCACGCCGTTTGTGAGTTTGATTTTCTTTTGTTTTATATCACGACTGCCGTCGTCGTGAAATATGTAATCGAAAATGTTACTAAGAAAACGGCTTCGACTAGTTTAACCTTTTGCACATACTATTAGATACAAAGTCAGAAGAGGTAGACTTCATTTTTAAAAGTTATAGGTAATGCTTTTTGGAAACCTTTTGATGAAATTGAAAACCTAACAACGTAAATATTATTTTTCTATAGCTTATGACCTCTTATGGTTAAAACTTTCTCCTCGGCCAAAAAACAATCCTCAAAAAACTGCATTACCCAAAAAGGCCAACGACTCTTCTGATCTGTGGCTCGTGTTTGAGCCCTTTTAAGTGATATTATCTAATATAAATCAAGTCGGAGACACGGCCATTTCAGGAAACCTCTTGGTATCACTCGTGATGATCCGGAGTGCAGACTGTGGCAGCTCTGTCGAGACTGCAGGGCACATCATCTTGGATTGTGAGCCTGGAGACAAGGAGAAGAACGCTCTTCGGACTCTGACAAACAGGTGACGAAGCAGATGGAAAAACCTCTTAAGCCTCGTTGAGGGTTCAGTCACAGGGCTGCCAATCTAGCAGTATAGGGGAGAACGGTTGCCTTTGTTGACGTGCTGAGACCTTTAAGTTTATTCCCCACACTCCCATCGATCAACGATCGAGAAATTATTTATAGACTGACGTCTCATTACGAGCCAATGCTCAAGTTTAGTGTTTTCGTTCTGATTTGTCAAAGTCTACATTTTAGACTTCAGCTTAACATGTTTGCCTATAGAATTGACTTAGACATGGCAGAATCAAACGGTATTAGGCTTGGCATAATGTAAGCAAATCAAAAAACCTACCTTAGCTTGGCAGTACAATCTAGGAGCCTCTACTTTTGGTTTATAGGACTATACATTTCAATGTATGGTATAGTCTGTTTAAAAGAACCAATAGTTTGACAACTGGTCTGAACGGGTGGAATGACGTCTGCTTATATGTTCATATGAGGCATCGAAGAGAACTATATTTTAGTATGTTTTTAGTGAAATGAATGTATATAGAAGAGCCTACTTACTCATTACAACTCGCCCGAAAGACGCTAGCCTAAATGAAATTTTACAAAGCTTTTGTGCAGTATAGGATAATTATTGAGTAGGGTGGTGCGAAATAACAAAATTTTGGAATTTTAAATCGTAATGGCTCAATAGTTGCAAAATAGTATGTAGAATACTGAAAAAATAACTTTTAAAAAATCATATAAGTTCTTCCTATTGCGCAATGACTTTTAAGTTGAACAAGTAAAATTCCACAAGAGGACGAGTGAATGATCGTAGTTTGGTTTATGATGGACATTGATAACTGTACAAAAGTTCTGCCATGAAAAATGGATAGAGCTCCTTAAAACATTTGTAAAAATAGTATAATTTGTCCAAGTAGGCAACATTATTACCGATTTATGCTATAACGCCTTATGCGATAAAGCAACAGTATTTACCTTACAAAAATTCCTTGTTTAGGCGGTTTTTCAAGTTTTCGGCTTGTATCAAGTCAATAATTCTGTGTTGCAGTTGAACAAATTATACCATTGATAAAAACGTTTTAAAAAGTTCTTTCCATTATTTATGGCAAAAATTTTGCTATGAAAGCTAAAACCATAAATAATAACAAAAAATACATGATTTAACGTGGATTGTGGAGGTAAGATGAAATTATATAGCCTAATGTTTTAATAAGGTGTATGGTTAATTATTGGTAAAAAGTTCTACCAATTACTTAAAAAATATCCTGAACAATAATTGCATCTAGTATGAAAGAGGTATGAAAAATGTTTCATGATGAGAGTATTAAAGATTGTGATTTGCTGAACTTATTGATGTTTTTCAACAAAGATATTTGTATACGATAAGCGATATTGTATTCGTCGGTCCCCCTCTCGCTGCCGAAGACTTGGTAACTTGTCTTCAGCTCGATACTTTATAATGTCTCTCCGGAGAGGATATCACTTTTTAAGAGTCTCATCATTTTGCAAAATTACTTTAATATACAACTCTGCATCTTTCAGGTAGCGCAAACTTTCAATACTCGTAGTTAGTTTCAAAACACCATTCTTTTTATTTGTGAGGTATAATTAGATTGTTTTAAGTTATTGAATACCAGAAATAAAAATAAGTAAAATAACTGAATAACGGTAGCAAGACTCTGCTTATACTGGCTTTAAGTTATGTTTTATAAGTAAATTGTGTGTAGGGTAGTTATTTTTTCCCACTGTTTTTCCAAGCAATTCTTTTAAAACAGTATTGAAAAAAGAACAATAGTAAGAATAAAATATTAAATGTAAGACAGACCAAAAAAGTGGTTATTTTGAGTGGATGCTCACGTTTGGCTACCACCTTACATCTACCATGATCATTTTCATATGCAACACGGTATCATGAATGGTAACATGGTTGAATGGCCTTCAGTTGAAAACTTCACTGTGAAAATAAAAGTATTACGTTAAACTGAATTTAGATTAATATTGCCTACTAAAAAAAGTTTCAAGGACTTATTTATCGGTGTAACTTAACACCCTACGTTGTGTAATATACCTTAGGATGTAATCCAGCTCTTTCTGAAGTGCAACCAAAAATATATTTGAATTATCTTTAAACCGTTGACCGTTGTACTGACAGTGTCACTGAGAGCTCGCTCGATGAACGCGGGTGTTGTGGCGTGTCGTAGTGCTGTGCTGTGATATGATGAGGTGATGTATGATATGATGTACTATGTGTGATGTGATAAGCGTACTTAGATAAAAAAAGTATGATTTAAGAGCCTCAAATCATACTTGAGGCTCAGAGTATTTTTTATTACTCTGACACAGTTCTGCAGTTGTAGTTTTTCCGGTTTAGTATAGTTTTTGTGTCGCGGACTGGGCAAAACTTTCTATGTACTTAATAGTCCGACTCTCATAGGATTATCTTAACCTATACCTTAGGTATATTTAGGTGTTATTCATTTATATTTATCAAGCCATACCTTTATCAGTTAACAGTTAGTTTTTTGCCTTGTGTAAGCTAGGTTTAAGTTTTTATTACATAGAGAACGCAACCCTGAAAGGTGAGTTGTGACGTGTAAGAAAGTGTGAGATGCGATTTCTTGAAATAGCACTTCATGGGAAACAATATACTCATAAGAGGACAAGGTAGAGTAGCTAATTACTTGCCCGTGTGTAAATCTACGCTCTCAGGAGTTTAAAAGTCCGCGGTAAGGTGTAAAGAAGCACTCAAAAAATTGAACTTCACACTCTATCGCGTTCCCTTACATATTTTAAAGTGGCAAATTAGATGTGACCTTTTTTGGTGCCAACTATCACATTCCTTTTACAGTGTTTTTGTTTTCGCAGAATATAATTTTACAATATTCATTCAAAAATTAAATAACAAATTAAGTATAAGCTATTATATCAAATTATAATCAGTATTTTATTTATAACAGTAATATATCCAATATCAAATACAAAGTTAAATTCCTGAATATGTCAGTGAGTGCAAGACAATTTATGTATGCGATTATTACATTTTATGAATAGAGCATTTATTTTACGATTCAGTTTGTGCGGATGAAAATCATCTTTATTTACCACCTCGCAGCTACAGGATCTACTACAAGGTGTATACAGGCACGCTGTACACTATCAACCCTGGCACTCTGCCCAGCTCGTCCATCACAACTCCGGCGGCTCGGGACTTGGTAACTTGTGGCTCGACACTGAGCTGTGTAGTTTCTTCTAAGGGAATATTACCCTCCCGGCATGGCGGCAGTGAATATCCATCAAGTTTAGTTCAATTGACTATACGAGAATAAATCTTCAAGGAATCTATAAACTGATCTTTGAAAGAAGGTAATGGTGTTTTCCCTCACTTTTAAACTTCCGGAATGTATAAATTTCCTCGGAGATTAAAAAAAAATATGTTTATAGTGTTACGGATGAACGGTACTTCTACTTAATATAGCTTGGGATTCTAAAAACTAAGTTAAAATTCTGGATCTGTGGTATTTTTTTGTATATTGAGAGGAAATATTTTTAAGGAATCTAAGTGGTTAAAATTTTTTTTATACTTCAAATAGAAAATGTTTCGTTATACTTTTACCTCTATTTTTGTTAAAGTTTTCGAACAAACACTATGTCTGTATTTCGATATTGAATTATTCTTTTACTCAGTTTCATACTTGTTTCATTATATGAAACTGCTGTTTTAGTTTTGAATTGCCATACATTCTCGTTTAAATGGGCCGAAACCACACTTTGAGAGCTTGTCGTGTTTTTCCGGTATCTTGCGAATGGCTTTATAAGAAGCACAGACACTACATTTTAAAATTCTTCACATATTATTAAATATTATGGAAAAAGTACTATACGATTGTATTGTAGTATTCTTTTAGCTTATTAATTTCCTGGGGACCCTGAAATGCTAAATTATATGCCACTAATATTTAGAAAAATATTACGTGATTAGGAAATATTTTGCAACAATAGTTTGAGTAATTGTGTGTCTTAGCGGTAGATGATTTTTTCAAATTTTTCTGTAAAGGTTAAGTAAATTTTTATTTATATTTCTATATTTTATTACTACTGACCAAAATATAGCAAAGATTAATTAATCTGTCACCGCTGTCACCAATGAAAGTGACATATTGAAAATAATCTAAAGTGTACAAGTTGGTTTTACACAGCAATGTGCAAAGTACTGATAGATTTCCCTGGAGAGCGGCATGTACATTTCAGCGACCCACCCCCACCTCCAACCAACCTCCGACTGTGGCAATAAAAGTTATCCAAATCGCAAGATGTTCACGTCTGCAAGGCGATATAAAATACATATCTCAATCATTTCTTTAGCTTTAAGACAGTTGGTATTTAAGGTATTGTAGATTGATTGGCTTCTCATAGAAACTTACAAAGAAAAATTATTATAAAGTAAGAATTTAAATTCAAGTAATAATATAAAAGTATGATAATATCAGTATAAATATAATATCACCATAACAAGTAAAGATGATGTTGATGAGTAAGTAGATGTTTGTATCTATCGTTTGCATCTATCGAGATTATAACGCAATTTACAATGCTTTACATTTATGTTGTTTGCAAACAAGAATTTTCACTTTGCAAACAGCGCTTTCAAGTAGTACAAAAAGTGCGATTTTTCGCTCCGTTTGGAAAACGAAAAACGAACGGCCGATTTCCGTATAGAATTATGGAAAATCATTGTTAAATTTGTAGTTCTTATCGGGGTATTTTGAGAACAAAATTTCAGATTTAAGGTCAGTAAATCTTTTCATTACCTACAAAATGCATACTATGCCTGGTAAATACATTTTTCAAGGATAAGCAATATTGTCACTGGCAGCTGGCCGTAATCGTCAACTCAGGTCCCTCTGCTTGAAACTTGGTAACTTATTTTGAATCTTCTTTTATGGACCTCCTTCGCCTCGAATATCATGAATATTAAACTCTTTTACTTCAAATTCCTTCTCTCTTTGTACTCTTTTAGGACGTTGTAAACTTTAGGAAACATGGGGAAACCTGGACGAAATAAGTGTTCTTGTCAAAACTATAATAGGAATGGAATCCAATTATTTCAGCCTTGTAAGAATTGGACGAGGTCATGTTTGACGAGGAGACATATTTATAAGTAAGGAAGGATGGTTAAGTTATGAAAACTCTCAAAACTGAAGATGAATGATTGCAACTTGATAAAACAAAAAAAAGTGTTGCCAATATAGGAACAGTTATGTGGTTGAGTTCTAACTAAATGCTCTTGTATGAAATAACAAAACGAATTGATGACCTTATGCCGAAATAGATACAGATGAGTGTGCTATATAACTAGTACGTAAATAATTGGAAGGCAATTACAGTGTTTCTCGTTATACAGCTACGATATCGGCAGGTTTTGTCACATGTTATGCGAGGCCAAAGAAGCTGAAGTCGAGGACGTCAGCAGTTCCATTTTACTGTAGTAAAACCAAGTTCTTTAGTGGAAAAGAGAGCAATGATATAAGGTTGCCTAACGCCCATTAGGCTTGCGGAGCTAAAGCTTATGACGTCAATGCCTGACTGTTCACCAGATACCTTATTGCTCTATCACCTTATTGGGTAAAAATATAACCTTAATCGAGGTATCAGTACTGTGTTCACTATGATTGGTCAAGATTCATCTTTGTCCCAGCCGGAAGTCAATTGTTGGTTACTGTCAGTCTAACCTAAACGCAAATGAATCAAACGATCAGCTGATTGTTTAGAATAATAATTGCAAAATGAAAGCCTCATTGGGAAGAATCTTTCAAAGGTAAACAAGTTAGAATTTTTAAAAGAAATTATTGGAATATATTGAGCGGTATAACAAAAAATACCGATCATTTTTCAATCTCTGCTCATGAGACTCGATCGAAAAACTTGACCGCGTATGAAAAGTCTCTTTATTCCCTAGTAATGAAATATACTAATTCTTTCTGCCAAAACTATTAACATAGTTTCCCCTCTTAAATTGTGAAAAAGTTTATCTAACATCATGCTAACTATTTTCTTATGTTTTTCAACAACATTCAGTTGGTTGTCTGCTTGTTTTATATAAGCTGTCTATAGTTTCGATTTGCTGCCTCATGTTATTCGAATGGACAAAACCATACTTTGAGGGCTTCCCAATTGTTTCTGGGTTCACGCACTGACTTTAGACCATCAAAACTCGCATATTTTTGCGTATTGGGCGTATAACCAACACGCGAATCGACATACAGGGCTCTGTAGATTAGCCTCAATGTTATTCGCAATGATCACCTTATTATTTCAATAAATTTGAGAAAACAGCCGTCTAGGAGAATTGATTTTAATTTCAAAGTTATTTTAAAGTTCAAGGACAATCTTAAATGATTCTTACAAAACTTATTTTAAAACTGTGCATGATCAGAACCCTCTCTTGACAACGAATTTGAGTTTCTCATCAATCAATTATTCTCTTGCGCACACTTTGGTTTAAAATTAATTGTTACAGAGTGATACTGAATACTTGCAACCATTAAGATTCCTGTCAGCTCCCTGAGGTATTGATAACGAGATCCAGCGATTGATTGAATGAGGCTACTAAAGTCGTATTTTCGTATAAGGGAAATCTATGAAAATACATTTTATAATAGCGTAAATATCAATTTGTATCTCAAAGGAAAAAAAATATTACACGAAATATCTCCGTTTTACTAAGATAAAACTAAGTATAACAGCGTTCTAATGTGAACTTGCTAATGACATAAACTTGAATTTTGTTCTTGCAACTCATGTTTTTGTGATGTAACGTCCTAAACCCCAAATGTTAAGACGCGACTTAACCTGAACATTTATTTCTTTAGCACTGATGGATTCCGGGATTAGTAGGAGCGTGGTTGTTCGCGCTTTTAGATCAAACTAGATTGCTTAAGTCTGTGACTTTTTAGTTATTGTATTCAGTGATTCCCTGAAACCAAGAGCTAATAGATAAATGCCTATCAGCATATGCCGCTTGGAAAACCCTTTGGGAAAGTAGTGCTGTTTTCCCATACCTTTTCCAGACTATTATTCTATTCCTTGATTCATATACATTCATTGTATTTACTAGGTGTAAATAAAAATCACTTTCAATTCGGTATATATTTTTTTTACTTGATGCTCTCATTAAGGCTGATGATCGATTTCGACAAATCAAAATCAACTTAAATTTTCCATATTGTGTATATTTACAGTCTTGCATGTAAATATATTTACAATTTAATGTAAATGTACTTACTTACAAGTTTTTGAAGGACTTTTTTTAGTAAAAAACCTTTTTTGTCGAGTCTATTATATTAAATAAAAACGCTACCAAGCAGTGATGAGAAACTTTCTGGTTCCTCAACTGAATGGACTTACCTAAAATAAGGAGAGATTTTATTTAAGAAGGAAGGCACAAAATGTCACACAACAGTCTGCAAATCCAGGACATATCCAGCTGTTGGAGAGTGTTTTCAAAGATTTGACGCCTAAAATGCGCCATGGTGCATACATGCCCCAAATGGCAATAAAACCTATATTGCTGTAGAAATATCTTCCCTACGGTAGTGGAAGTGATATTTTAATTTCTTAATTTCTTTTTTAAAGTTTCACCACAAAATAGCCTCCGTACCTAATACCTATGGACATTTCATAAGATCAACCTTTCTTGTGCAAAACTCAATCTAAGAGAGAGCTTAGTGCAATTCCTTTCTGATTATTTTTCATATCCATATTACATAAACGAAATATTGAAATATTCAGAGCTGCAAAACCCTTTCGGCTGAGGTATGAGCGCTACTTCTCATCACACTACACAATTAAATTTACCCTAAATAATAAATTTTAAAAAATCTGTATTAGACTAACTTTAAAACTAAATTTTGAGGTTTTGAGCGACAATACAACTTCTTTATCATGGTTTAAGCAAACATAGCTTTGAAAATCATTTGATTATAACTATTCCGTCTTTGGAACCTATTGAATGCCATATAATTATGTAACGCCCTCACGTTGTTTGAAGCAAATAAACGATCAGCTGACTTTCGGCCTCAGGGGCCAAATGTTTTCGGCCCTCTGGCGGAAAAGATATGGTTTCGGCCACCAAATGACATTTTGTAAAACAGGTGATTACGTCGTAGTGTTGTGAAAAATGGTTTTCAAACTCCTCTCTATATTTTTTTCTCTAAATTATTTTTTTCACTATACTTTAGGTTCCATGATTTAAAGTGAAATAAAATTAAACACATGTTATGTCGTTATGTGAAGGTTAATTTTATTTTAGTTTTATTGTGACATAAGAATAAAGGATTTTCACACTCGTAAACGGACTTTCTTATGAATTCTTACTAATGGTTTTTTCCGATAGCTTTTCAATTTTTATAATTTTCAGAAAATTGCATAAGTTATAGTGTTCAAAATTTAACGTCGTATTCAATGTCAATATTGTACATATTATTTTTTATTAAGTTTGGCATCCTAACACAATTAATACAAATAAAATAGAACTATACAAGAACATTAAAAAATCCATAAGCATTTTCCCTTTAAAATGTTGATGTCACTTTATATAGTATTTATATTTCTGAACTCTTTGCGAAACCTTACCATATTTCATAAAGTCTGAAAGGAGATACATCTATTTCTCCCTCCTTTGAAACGTACTATAGGTTTCAGTTTCCTGCGATCTCTGGGAATCGGGATCAACATTTTTTTAAGTTTTGTATTTAGTAGAATATAGTGTCTTCTGTTAGTTTGTGTCTACTGTGTCTTTTTGTCTTCTCTTAGTGAAACTTGTCTAGGAAAAAGTCTTAATGACACGATATATATTTAAATTTGTTTGGATGGGTCTCTTTCGTGAGTACAATTTTTATTTAGACTACAGTTTTAGTTGGCTAGTTTTTAATTTATATGTTTCATTCGCTTAAGAATTAAGCTACTTTCCAAAAAAATATTACGCCCAATAACATTTTCTTAACATTATTTTTGATATATAACACCACTAAATAATTTGACTAACATTATGCACGTTAAATGTTATTGTTCATCGTCGATATTTCGGTGCATAATAAAGTGGCTATTATATAATCAGAGGTTCTAGGCCTAAACCACAGAATTAAATGGAAAACACAAGAATTACTGTTAACGCTTACATTCAACGGCACTAGTTGTACTTTTTAGCTATGAATCAAATAAATTATTAGCTTTTGATCACGTTCTATTCAAGCACGATCTATTTTTAGTTGCAAAGTCAACTGTATTTGCATTAAAAAACAGTGATGTGGTAAGTTTGGATTTTTTTAGGGAAAAAGCTAAAATGTTGCCCTGTTTTCTAACGCTTACATACAAAAGGAATATATAGCGAATTCCCCTGGTGGAATCTTGACAAAACTGTAAAGTTTTGGTTAAGAAGAAGAAATCTCTTATAATCGAGAATTCCAAAAAGAACAAGGGAGGAAAAGTCTAAATCAAAAATTTCTAATTCTTTACATATCAATTTCAGAAAACTAGTAATATTTGTATTAAAGAGTAATGTACAACGTTGTTATTTCAATTAAATCTCATAAAAAGTGTATACGCTTATACGCTTCCTCCTCTTCGAATAAAATAAACAGTCCAAAAACAATAATTACTGTAAACAGTGAAACGTGAACGTATTACTCAACTTGATTGTAGTGAACTGATTGTCACAAGCTGGGGAAACGTTGATCGTACCAAAGCATCGGCTGTTTAGGGTTCTGTTGTTTTGCTGCATCTAATCACCCGTTGAGCTGCCACATGATACTGCATGGATCTGTGTGGGAACTAGAATAATTGAATAGTTGCCTTTAAAATTTTATGGATTTTCTTCGCCTTCCACCGTTTAGTATCGTATTACCACGTTATAAGGATTAAATAACATAGACGGATTAGTTGCGAAATAACATAGAATTAAATGCGATTAACATAGAAGGGGGAAATATTTTCGAAATTGTCTTAACTATTAGGCAGTTGATTCGTAATTATTATAATTTCTAAAATCTATAGGAATTAGATTTTTTCACCTTTTACATAATAATTGAAACATATAATTAGTATTTAGAGTCGGAACATTTGTTTTAAAAAAGCAATATCACCCCTTGGAGGTTAGCCAACAATGTCACGTCAATATTCACAGCCAAATAAGTGGTTTGGTCTCTGCCTCACAATTGAACAAACAATTTAAAAGTACACTATCAAATAATATCTATCTTACTAAAGCCGAAACTTTTAACTACGTAATATGTATTATGTAATATCTTTTTCATTATGGAAATGTCCGCTCACAAAGCGGGCATACTACCAAAAAGTATACTAGAAAAATCAAATATAAACAACCACATTACTTAATAATTTACACAACTTATTTTTCTACTCTAAACATAAGATTCCTCCAATCCTTTCTTTCTACTGCGGGTCTTCCGTTGTACCGATTTCGCTTGAACATATTCTAAGCGACTCCATGGTGCATATTTTACATTCGTGTTAGCATACAAAATTTATTGGTAACTAAACATTTACTATGGCAACCTTCAGCTCTAAATGTTAATCCTCCCCCGGTCCCTGCTGTTGCATGTGTTTTGCTCCTTTTGTAGCTGCTACAACTCTCTCGTTCGTTTCGTGAAGTCATCATTTAATAACTAAATGCAATTAAACCTAACTTTTTTAGTTTTCTAACATTACTTAAGAGTTTGGTCTCTGCTGTGATCCTCTAGTAAAATTAGCTTGAATTTCGATTTTGAGTTTGTGATAAACAACAGAGAAATATTATAAAAAATCCGTTCAAAGTTTTTTCGAAGCCTTACTGTTTACTGTATATCTTGTTTCCTACCTGCAGTCTTTTTCCGCGAAACCTAAAAATATAATTTGCTTATTGTCTTCTATGACTGTATCAGATAATACCATATTTTATACATATTTTTATTGTAGTTAGCGGCTTGTTATTTTATAGGCCGTGGTCATGAGTTTTGTTGAAGTATTTTGTAGATTTCTTCAACCTTAAAACCAATTTAGTTAAAATGGTTTATTACTAATACATTTAAAAAAACAAATGGATATGAAATACATTCTGGTGAACAATAATGTAAAAACGTGGCGCAGTCAGTTCAAAATGTATTGACATTTATTTAACAGCTTATTGGGAATTTTAAATGACATCGTTTCTTTACAGCCCATATTTGCGATACACTTATATGAATAACTGGAATAGCCTGCGGTGATAGTCACAACCAATTTCATCCAATTTCGTCACGAAAAATCATTTATTTATATGATAAGTTATACTTTTGTTTATTTATTGTGTTATTTACTAAGGCAATAGTGTCGAATATAGGGAAATCTGTCATAATATCATTAAAATCATTTAACAATAAAACTAAATAAATATGGACAAATCAGACGCTGTGATAATAAACAACTAATAATAGCTATCAACAATAAAATAAAACAGTAACTTACCAAACACATTAATTTATACGTAGAGCTTTACGAGCAACTGCCACTATTTTATTTTTTGCCCTCATAATATAATTTTTATTAAAATATATTAAGTTAATAAATCTTCTCTCAACCGGCTAGTGTGTTACTATGTCAAAACCGTTTTGAACATTTTTTCGTCAAAAAGGTGATTTTTAAGTGTTTAGAAATGTTTATATTTTAGTTTGATTCTTTTTATGACCATCCAATCATTTAGTACATCTGTATTGCTAGTTCCATTTCTTTATAAAATAATTTTCTGTGGTCCTGATCAATGAAGTGCTTCATATGTTGGCTTTCCAGTTAGGGGAAAACCTGTCATCTCGCTTACGTTATTGTGACTCATTTAGTTTTCTATTTTTACTATGTAATGCTGATAATTTTATGAATTATTATACATTTTTAATTTATGGTGCGTTATGTTTTATAAACGAAACAAATACGTCACAAACACTATTATTGTATATACTATTGTTTAACTATTGTATACTATTATTGTGTATACTATATTATGTGTTAATAACTTATAAAGTCTATTTATTATTATTTATTAGTTTTGCACTGTAGCGATAAGGATTTTTATACTCAACATATCGTAGATCCAACCCATAGTTATTTTTAATCAAATCAGATATAATTAAATCGAAATGTTTCAGTATAATAAAACAACTGCATCCTTATGCATGAATGAGGGTTATGAAATCTAAGTAAAACATGGTATTGTCCCAATTAATTATTGGTAATCAATTAAAGGGATAGTATCTATCTCCTTTAGCCCCAATAGACTCATCGTGAAAAGCTGTTAATGACAAAGAAAACAAAATGCAATTTCTTGTTAATTGCATAAAGGTATGATAATATCATAACGGTATGATACTATGAGCACGATATTAGTTGAACATATTGAACTAATTTAAAACAGGTCAACGAAATTGTACTACTGCTCCTGAAAGTAATGTATTTTCTAGTATTTTGTTTCATTATTTATAGTTTATTATTTTTGTAAGAATATTTTGTTAAAACTTTCTTGGCGAAATAGTTGTTGTTAAGTTTCTGCAAAACTATTCTATCATTAACATTTTTATACTACTTAATCAGCACTTTATCATTAATTTTATACTACTTAATTAGTAGCGATCACATAATAGAATACTGAATTTGTAAAAAGTACAAAGAATGATATTACGACGAACGCTGTAATAGTTAACAGAGCTAAATATACTATGTAGGAAATGATTTAAAATTCGTTTTCTTGTTAAAATATTTATAGTCAAGAAACAACAATCTAAAATATTTCAATTCAGGTGTTGGTGTTTTGAAAATTGATCTTAAATATGGTTTAAATCGTTCATTTATTTTTTTAAAGGAATGAGTGATATTTGATGATACAAACAGCATTGAAGCCTGGGGATGGCGCGGCGATATTAAAATTTGTCAGATCTAATTTGATCGTCGATCCTTGATATTGGAGAAAAGCCTAGGGCTCACTAAATAGAGCTCTTTATTTGGAAAATGTTTTATGAATTTGTCATTAAATTAGGTTATACAGTTGGCAAAAAGAGATTGAAAAAACAATGCATTTAGTTGTTTTTTCCTTTTGAATGGTTTTGAAAAAAAAATTAATTCATTAGTACAGAGGGAAATATAAACAGACGAATGATAAACAAGGAGAAAAAGTTCATATCTTATTTATATTAAGGGAAAAAAATGTGGCGTGAGTCGGTGGCGCAGTTTGTAGCGCACTCGGCCTCGGAACTGTGGTAGCGGATGTCGCAGGATCGAGTCCCGATGTTGTCGCATACTTGTAGCAGTACTGATCATCCTTGCTCTGTACCGGCTTACTCCTCGCTTTGCTTGGTAACTTCCACTCACAGGCCTAAGCCACATGCGGGGGGGGGGGGGCAAATGCAAAGTAAAAAGAAGCCACTACCACCAATTTTTAATAAAATAAAAAATAATGAGTCTATGTTTTTGAATTTACTAAAATTATAGATAGAATTATAAGGAAATAAAATGTATCCTGTAAGAAGAAAAAATAAATATAAGAAGACGAAATGAGTTGTTACTACTAATATTTTCTATCTCTTCAACTACATGTTGTCCATCTGATGGAAAACCAAACCACAACCAGAAATCTGTCAATCTGTGTGTAAGACACATGATCCGATAAGTGTTCGGGTCACGTGGTCAGTTTCCCACGGGAGCCGTCAGCTGTGGGAGTGGGGGGGGGGGGGCGGTTGGTGATTGGTCCACTCGCTCGCTATTATTAGAATGATGTCACTTGGCTCTTTAAGGAACTATATTTTTTTAGTTTGATTGATATAACAGACATTATGAACCTCCGTAGATTAAACTGTAATTCTACTTATTTTGATCATTTTATCATACTTCCAAATTGTCTAAGACTTAGCTAGTAATTTTAGCGAATTTCCCCCTATAGGGAAGTAGCTATTACCGTAGGCGGCATGGTGAGACTTAAGCCCGGGACCATGATATTTTTTCGTTTTGAGGTCCCTAGAGCCCAAAAACACCGTTCGATCATTTTCATATATATATATATGTGTGTGTGTGTGTGTGTGTGTGTGTCCGGAGGCACGATAACTCTCGTAAAAAAAGTCCGATCTTGATGAAATTTGGAACAAACATTATAGCGATATTCATGACTTTAAGTTCGAAAACCAGCAAGAATCGGTAAACTCTAAGGCAGTTTTTTGACTAAATAAAATTTATTTTCAATATTTAACATGTTTCTATTAATTTTATGTAAATTTAATGGAATTGAAATATATAAGAATAATCATACAACGTCAACAAAATGTCAGTATCACGCTGATGCAGAATTGAATTCAGCTTAAAAAAATATACAATATACATGTTGAATTATTACTCTACATCAATCGGTTACTGAGATATTGGATCTGCAAAATGCAGTACGTTGTCTTTTGTTTTTCCCTGAAGGGACATAAACTGTCCAAATTCTGTTATGAAAATACCCAAATTTTTCATTCAATTTCCCTAATATGGGATTTAAAAAATAATAATACAAACCATATGATTGAATTTATGTAATTTGTTCATGTGATGGTTTGATTTGTTTTTATTTCTTGGATCTGAATAGATTGATAATATGTTTGCTGACATTTATGTACTATAAAAAGTATACATTTATTAAAAATTATCAGAATGTGAATAATTATTGAGAAATAAGATCATGAATGATAAAATTTACTTTAATTAGATTAATATTTACACAAAATATTCAAAACAACAGCTTCCCTAACTTATGTAGATTATGCCCACATATAAAAAATTAATAGTTTATAAATTAACTGAGTATGAAAGTTTGCTAACAAGTGTATTTAAATTTTAAGATAAATCATATGTTTGGATTGAAGTTTTTCATGTGACTATTTTATTGGTTTTTATGTTGACTGATTTGCATCACTAATCATTGATTGTATGTTTGCTTAAATTTTATATACTATAACAAGGATACACTTTAATGGTGATTCCCATGATCTTATATCTAAATCTCTTGAATTGATGTGTAATATACTTTTTAAATTAATTACATGAAATATTTTTGACATTTTCCTGTACATAAATTAAATAAGCTCCCATATAAAAATTAATTCTTTAGAAATTCGCTGAGTACGCAGGTTTGTTGCGACGGGGGTATTTAGTTTTAATGTGTTTCTAACACCAAAAATTTAAATATCCCTAGGCATTAGATGTGTATAAATATGAAACGATCCTTTCACCATCAAACACCATCTCCGAGCTTGAACTCTCCGGCCGACAAGCTGTCACAGCATCCTAGATTATAAAATTAAACTAGACAAGAACTAGAAGTTCATATTTCTCCGTAAATTTTTAAAATACTTTTTCTTTCATTTTTGGAATGTATTTTCGTAATAGGTTTACTCAAAGGCAAAAAATCCCTGTAATAAAGCTAGGGTGGAGCAATTCTTCGGACAAGAGTTATGACTACTTTCAAACTAACTTGTGATTCTGCCAACAGAGCTGTGTGCTACAGATCTTGCAAGACCTAAACGTTCTAAACCAAGAATCAAAAATAATATTGGAGTAAATTATCCTTACAAACCTAAGTATAATACAATGTCCACAAAGTGCTGCTATTCAGTTCCAGAAATTAAGTATCTAAAATGATTTGTTTTCAAAACTTTATTTCCAGAATAGGTTAATATTGTTATCACTATCGTAAAAAATATATTAGGTATTTATTATAGGCCTATTCCTAATAAAGACAGTTAACTTCACTTACGTATATCATACAGTATATCATCCCTCATTTCCGAATAAATACACAATGCATAAATAATTATTGTTTTGACACGAAAAAACACGCTTGCAACAAATAAAAGTTAATTATATTGTATTCATTGGCATTTCCTTATAGTCCTGCAGCTGACAGCACTTCTGTGTGCAAACTTGCGTAGGCTGAATTTTATTGCTGGACCTGTTAGTTTATTACATGGGAAGGTTAAAAAACTTGGGTGGACATCTCCTACCCCCCAGGTTTTCCCAGGACGACGTTTTCAAAATGGCCGCCAATTATCTGTTTTTCACCATTAAATTTATAAAAATCACGACCACCGCCCAATCTGTGGATTTAACATAACAAGAATCGGTGAAAATTACCACTTAGTATATACCTAACGATTAAAATCTCGTTTTCAAAAGTTGCATCACTACATGTCCGCCATTTTGGAAATAATCCGCCATTTTGAATTTATGTAAGCTTTTAATTGATCAATCATAGTGAGGCTCAAACCCAACGTAGGATCGTGATTTTTATTTTATTTTAAAGCCAATTAAATTTCCTACAAGAAAGTTCCAGGTGGAATACAGCCAATCAGTATAACCAATGTGTAATTTTAATGTAAAACAAGTCCCTAAAACATTGACGATGTGATTTTTGTGTTTTACGGATTGTTTTGCTAACAACGAAACCTACGTCTCCATTGAGGAAATAAAGGAACTGGAATGTACTAAACTAATCTCAAGGCATATGAATAACTATCTAAGACAAGGTTTCATAATACATTCGCCGCTTGTCGGTCTTTTTGGGAAATAATTCGCTATTTTGAATTTATACTAGTTTTCAATTGCCAAAGCGTTTTCCGGCTAACAGTTGCCGTAAACACTTATATTTTAATTTTATTTTACTCTTTGATAAAGTTCTTACGAGAAAATGTAAGGTGGAATGCATAAAATAAACATAAACAATACGAAATTGCAATGTAAAAGAAGTATTTTAATGATTTTCTAATAGTAGGGTAAAAAGCAGGCCATAAGATGTCTTCTTCGTGATTATGTAGGCTATGTTTTGTGACTGGTGGCAACCATGATTTTTGTTCCTTTTGACCTATTGAATGCAAACTGTGAGTTTGCCACCTTCAAATTTGGTGCGGGGACCAGGAATCCAAGATGGCGAACAAAATGGCTTATTAATGTTGTAGGCTTAGTTTTTTTACCTTTCCCTCAATTTGACATTCAATGAGTTGACATTGATGACAATTCGGCTGTCTTAACAAAGAAAAGGTTTGGAGAGGGGAAACACTTAATGTTGGTTACATTTTCACATCCGGTCGCCATATTGGATCCGCCATATTGGATATAAGTTATTTTTTTGAAATGTAAATATGGGATTGTGATACATCATTTCAAACTGCTTTTTTGTGATAAACTCAACGCTGTTGTCCATTTTTCTAAATCTCTGTCCGTTCTCAAGTTGTTAGTAGATTATTTAATGGTCTATTTTTATTTATTCTATTTCTTTTAGTCCGTTTGCCCAACGATATGACCTTGAATTAAGGTCCAACTCACACTTTGTGATCGATTCTCGTACTATTTGATAAATTGAACAAGATTATGAGGGGTTCCAGAGTGGCACCCATGGAAAATTTTGAATATCGATGGTCAAAGTTACAGTGCCGAAAATATAGAAACAAATATTGAAATTGTATGTATGACATTCATAGGAATATTTTCCAAAATATCGATTTGAAAACACCGCCAATAGTTGCTGGATGGTAAATACTTAATTTAAAATGGCAAATAGCTTTTAGCAGCCATGCACGTTGGATCCGCCATATTGGATATAACATATTTTTCTGAAATGTGAATGTGGTGTTACACATAAAAACAATGTTTTCACGCTGATTACAATGCCGCGATCTGTTGAAAAAAGTACTGTTTCGATCACAAGATATAGAGCGTATTTTTTGTGAACACTTTTGGGATCTCTTAAACTATAAGAGATACACGGAAGGTTAAAGTAGCTAAGTAATGCGTAATCTAAGAACAAGTAAAACGTTGGTGAGCAATAAAAAATATTCGACTAACTCGTTCTCCACGCTAGAAAAACTATAGTTGCCCATAACTAAATTTGTACTAAATCGCTCATTTTTTAAGATACGAGGCTGTGTGAGGGGTCAAATTTACATTAAATTTGTTTTATTTTTTTACAATACTATTTATGGTTTTTTAGAATAAGCCCAAGCAAACAATTTTAAATACCCAACATGTAAAATTTAAATTTTCATTGGAAACATATTTTTCCCAAAACTATAAGATTTTTATTATCAAATGTGTTTGCTATCAAAGAAAATATTATTTGTATAAATGATAATGGGTTATAATGTACTGGACTTTTCATTAAAATGAAAAATATGGAAAACCGCTGATTATTACTAAACAGCTGATTGACTGAAAACAGCTGATTGGCAGCGAAAAGCTGTTTTTATGGACAAATACTTTACGCACCTTCACTCAGAACAGCTGATTTGTTTGTAATTTAACTTTTACTATTAATCAGCTGTTTCTAACTAATCAGCTGATGACTTTAAATCAGCTTTTCCCCTTTTCTTTATTTTTATCAGAAATTCAGTATATTATTATAACCCATAATCATGTACAATAATTAATAAACATAAATATAAACTTATTTTTAATATTTAATGGATTACTATATTGGATTCATAATAAAAATAAAGAAAAGGGGATTAGCTTATTAATAGTTATCGGATAATTGACTAATAATATCTGAATGACAGTTAAAAGGTAATTTACAATCAAATTAGCTGTTTTAAATGAAGATAAGTATTTGACCGTCAAATAGCTTTTTCGCTGCCAATGTGCTGTTTCCACTCAATCAGCTGCTTAGTACTAATCAGCTTTTTTCCATATTTTTAACTTTGATGGAAGTTCCAGTATATTCTAACCAATATGGCGGGTCCAAGATGGCGGCTGAAAACTATTATCCACTTTAATTAAGGATTTACCTTCCGGCAACTATTGGCGGTGTTTTCAAATCGATATTTTGGAAAATATTCCTATGAATGTCATACATACAATTTTGTTCAATATTTGTTTCTTTATTTTCGGCACTGTAAACTTTGACCATCGTTATTCAAAATTTTCCATGGGTGCCACTCTAGAACCCCTCATAATCTTGTTCAATTTATAAAATAGTACGAGAATCGATCACAAAGTGTGAGTTGGACCTTAATTCAAGGTCATATCGTTGGGCAAACGGACTAAAAGAAATAGAATAAATAAAAATAGACCATTAAATAATCTACTAACAACTTAACTACTAACGACTAAAAGAAACAGAAAAAATAAGAATATAATTATTAAATAATTTACTAATAACCTGAGAAAAGACAGAGATTTAGTAAAGCGGATTACAGCGTTGAGTTTGTCACAAAAAAAACAGTTTGAAGTGATGTGTCACAACCTCATATTTACATTTCAAAAAAATAACTTATATCCAATATGGCGGATCCAATATGGCGACCGGATGTGAAAATGTAACCAACATTAAGTGTTTCCCCTCTCCCAACCTTTTCTTTTTTAAGGCAGCCGAACTGTCATCAAATGTAGCGAGGGAAAGGTAAAAAAAAAACTAAGCCTACAACATTAATAAGCCATTTTGTCCGCCATCTTGGATTCCTGGTCCCCGCACCAAATTTGAAGGTGGCAAACTCACAGTTTGCATTCAATTGGTCAAAAGGAACAAAAAAACATGGTTGCCACCAGTCACAAAACATAGCCTACATAATCACGAAGAAGACATCTTATGGCCTGCTTTTTACCCTACTATTAGAAAATCATTAAAATACTTCTTTTACATTGCAATTTCGTATTGTTTATGTTTATTTGATGCATTCCACCTTACATTTTCTCGTATGAACTTTATCAAAGAGTAAAATAAAATTAAAATATAAGTGTTTACGGCAACTGTTAGCCGGAAAACGCTTTGGCAATTGAAAACTAGTATAAATTCAAAATAGCGAATTATTTCCCAAAAAGACCGACAAGCGGCGAATGTATTATGAAACCTTGTCTTAGATAGTTATTCATATGCCTTGAGATTAGTTTAGTACATTCCAGTTCCTTTATTTCCTCAGTGGAGGCGTAGGTTTCGCTGTTAGCAAAATAATCCGTAAAACACGAAAATTACATCGTTAATTGTTTAGGGACTTGTTTTACATTAAAATTACACATTGGTTATACTGATTGGCTGTATTCCACCTGGAATTTTCTTGTAGGAAATTTAATTGGCTTTAAAATAAAATAAAAATCACGATCCTACGTTGGGTTTGAGCCTCACTATGATTGATCAATTAAAAGCTTACATAAATTCAAAATGGCGGATTATTTCCAAAATGGTGGACATGTAGTGATGCAACTTTTGAAAACGAGATTTTAATCGTTAGGTATATACTAAGTGGTAATTTTCACCAATTCTTGTTATGTTAAATCCACAGATTGGGCGATGGTCATGATTTTTATAAATTTAATGGTGAAAAACAGATAATTGGCGGCCATTTTGAAAACGCCATCCTGGGAAAACCTGGGGGGTAGGAGATGTCCACCCAAGTTTTTTAACCTTCCCATGTAATAAACTAACAGGTCCAGCAATAAAATTCAGCCTACGCAAGTTTGCACACAGAAGTGCTGTCAGCTGCTGGACTATTAATAATTTAAGTGTCGCAAAGCATCGGCTATTCTAGGTTTGCTGTTTCCTTCCACTGATTAGCTATTAATGCTTGTATACGTTGAGCTGAAACATATTTGTACGTCTGCGTGGAAAATTAAAGGTAGTATTTTAAGTATTTTTTATTATTATTATCATTACAACAATATTATTCATATGGGATAACTTTGTCTCCCACCGACAGGCAGAAGGATTAAAACTAAACTAAACGTATCAGGAGAGGGACAATGTAATAAACCTTAATTTAATAATAAGCTTATTTACCCACACAAAATATTAATACTAAACAATAGTTCGGTCGCTACATTGTACCTAAATTGCTACCATTGTAGATTTGTTTTGATTACATAAATCAAATGGACTAAAACAGAAATTAGAGGGCTTAAAATAGCTGTAAATCAGAATAGAATACCTTATTTGTTAAAAGTTCAATCATACTAGATGGGTTATTATTTGAGGCGAACGTTTTAGTAGTTATTTATAAAGATATTAGTACATTTAGTGCTAATAAAACATATTTTAATAATTTTTCCTAGTAAAAATATATACCTACAAGCAGCAATATTCCAAAATATTTCAGTTTTGGATTTTTGGTGTAAGCATTTGTTTTGCATATTATCTATTTTGAGGGGACTCAAGGTTCCTGAGTCCATGCCTTGATATTCTCATAAGACATATCTTGATGTTAAGGGATTTCAAGCAACAAGTAAATCGTCAAGATTGACGCAACAGTTTTGCCAGAATCCTCTGCACAAATATCACCTTATTCGTTTAATACATAGACTGCCATTATTTATGACACAAATAATAATGTGGGTTGTTGGAGGAAGTTCACCACAAAAATGTCACCACATTGAAAAATTACACTACAACACATAATGTTTGTCAAAGTTGAGGAAGGTTGACCACAAAAGCCTTTTAGTCCCTCAGTCGCAGCGATGGAACATCAAGGCTTGAAGTGAAGTGGTTTGTGCTTCACTTTCCACGGTTGGTACGTACAGTTTTATGTAAAATGAGCGTTAACCAAAAAAATCAATATTCAAAACAGTTTTATTCTGTGAACCTCTTAAATGACTCATATTTAATTCATGGACATATGTTTTTATGTCATTTCATATTTCAAACCAATCTGTCGATACAGTTATTTCACGATGATAACAAAACTATAAATTCACGCCATTGAGTGTGTATGTTTCAAGTTTCAATTCCCCAAGGCACTGCTAGGAATATGGCTGTTGCCAATTAGCGTTTGCGATAGTTTATTGAAAAGCTAGATTTTTATAACAATTTAATTATCAGTATCTGTTAGTAGGAAATTGTATTTATATTGATCTCTGTGAGTTTTCCTTTGCTTTGTACTCCAAGGGCCAGTGGGTTTACGTAAAACAAGTTGTGTCAATTTTGTCCTCTTTTTATTTATATATTTGTAAGGAAGCGCTTTTTCAATAAAAATATTTAAAATATCTAAGCCCACAATCGATTAGAAAGGTATTTTCCTGCATAAATGTGGACATTCCATAGATAACGTAGAACAATTAACTTGATATTAAAATAAAAGCCTATTATGGGTTCCTATAACGGCTACGAAATGTGAAAAAGCAACATTTTCAATAAAGTGTATTGACTGCGTGCTTTTAAAATAGAATATTCTTTGGAGATGATGCTGTATTTGGAAAATATTGGAAATTAGACATAAAGTAGGTATTCATATATTATGTTTCAGATGCAAATATAAGGAGAAAATCTGATTGTCTTACTAAAACGTAGTACTTAGTAAGTTAACTTAGTAATAACTAAGATTTCCTTTGTTATTTAACAACTTAGTATGATTAAGGACTTAACTTTCGTATTGCTTACACAAATTGCATGAGTGATTCGAAATACCAATTATTTGCCTAAACTACAAAGTATATTGCAATCCAGGGCTTGTGGGAGGGCAATACTGTAGTTGTGTTTTTGTCAAACTGCCAAGGAACGAAATGCCTTTTCTCCGACTAAATGATTCAATTAATTCTTTTTAAATTTGTTACAGAAAAGAAAATACTTATAATACACCAAAAATTTATTTCTTTGCTTTGGATTATGATCACCTCATCTTTCCACTACCCAATGCACACCTTAACTTTGCTATTTATAGCATTTGCAGTCTGTGAAACAAGGTAAATGCTGCACTGCAATTTTGGAAATTAGTTAAAGCCTTGAGCCCTGAATTTTGTAAGGTATCTGCAGATCATGTAACTTTTAGGATCAGGTTAAGCGCAGTTTCATACAAACTCCGGATTCTATGAAATTCATATGTACTTTACCTAACGTAAAATATCCTAAATAAACACACGTCATACACCAAAAGCTGATGCTGGTTACGCAAAATAGAAAAACTATATCTAACGCTATGAAACAAATTACGATAATTAGTTAAAATTGAGTAGATTGTTTGTGAAATGTTCCCAATCCTTAATGATTTACATTTTAAAATATGACCAAAAGTAGCCAATAACCTCATTTTAGGTTAAATACGTGACCGAAAAATTTTATTTTAGTAATTATTTTTGTAATTTTTTTTACTTTTGAAACTAATTGATCCAGAACATAAAACATACTTTTTTTCATTTAAAGACCAATGAAAATCTGCTAAATATGAACATTAGATATAACGGCGTCTTAGAGCTCATTGTAAGTGTAAAAATGTAAGTTTAAGCTCATGTAAGTGTAAACATGTAAGTGTAAACTCAGGTAAGTGTAAAAATGTAAGTGTAAGCTCATTTAAGTGTAAAAAAGTAAGTGTAAGCTCATGTAAGTGTCAAAAAGTAAGTGTAAGCTCATGCAAGTGTAAAAATATTGACACTTAAATTTTACTCACATGACATTCAACATTCACAAAAGATAGCAAATGGCAATCAGTTACTCGATTGGCCCCACCAATCATCATCAGGTCAAATTGAAGACTGAGTCAATCAGTAAAATTGTACGTGTTGTAAGAGGTATTTTATTTATATCCAGGCCATAGAACAACTCGTAACTCAAATCAACTCAAAATGTTATTTAGGATCTGAACAATAACTGAAAATGAATTGCACACAACTTGACTATTCATCTGTAATAATCTGTAAATAATCTAAATTATGATCAGTCTATCATGTCTTAATATAAAAGTTTTTTAAGGTTTGATAGACCGAAGGATGGGGAAGGGATGAATTCACGAATTTCGCTCCCAAGTTCTCAGAAAAACATCTTGAAAAAATCATCATAAACGATATTTATTTTCTATGAGTTTGAAATTGGGCAAATTATTGTGCTTAAAACTTTCTGAATATCCAATCGGCCTTGAGCAATGATATATGATAGTGATTTGTTTGATTTGCTAGCTAAATTCAATAGTAAAACTAAAATTTTATAATTTAAAATCGGAAATTGGTATGTGACAAATTTAGAAAAAGTCAACCTGTGTTTTATGTCATTTACACTTGACTTTATCATTTTATACAAAACTTTCCTTGTATTTTATCCGAATATTTTTGAGTAGTACCCTTCTCTTTATAAAAAAAACACATTTACCTGAAAACATATTTTAAAAGTTCACCTTAATCACAACGTTGGCATTGTACAATTTCTCCAAGTTTCCTGCAATCAATATTCCAAAGAGAGTGATTTACACGTGAGTTAACACGCCGCTGATGCAGAGCATCGCGTTACCAACCCCGCGCCGGGGCAGGAAGTCAATTATGTTCTCATGACAATAAGGTGTCTCACACGCGGTAATCCCTTAATTTCCTCCCAGCTGAGCTCGCGGCGCCGTGACGCTTCCTGCAGACAAACATCACGTTCGTCTCATTTAGCAGTGTGTAGCTACAAGCCTGCTGAGGCATGGCTGATCAAACTACCACACGAGTCTGGCAAGGAGGTGAGGAGGTGTTCTGTCATCTATTGATCATGGAATGGCGGGATGGAAGTCTGGTTATAATAATTAATGCATGTGAGAATGCGTATGTTGATGTATGTGGATTTGCAGGGTTTTATTGGTATTATTATTTCAATTTTACTGTATAACATTGTCATCTCTCAAAAATGTTTTCTTGGCTAGGCCAGGCCTCAGAAAAATTCACCTTGCTTTAATATTAAAGTGGTTTATCTAAAGAAAGGTAAAAATAATCCCCACCATACATATCATTTAAAATCATAAATGATTTTGTATTATTAAATCATTTAATTAGTTATTTGCTTAGACTTCATTAACATAGAATAAGAGAATTTATTGAAAAACGGAGCCTCAAAATTAAAATCAAAACTTATATTTGGGTCATACTTAAGGTAAGTTTCTTATTTCTTTTCAACTTTCAATATGAAGCTGATATCGATTTGTGTAGACTATTTTAATAATGTGCCATTTTTATCTCAGTTTTGTCTAAAACATGCGGAGCAATAACAAACATCCCCGGTAAAAACGAATACATATATTAATCACTCTATGAAATAATTAAAATTTTCTTTTAATGAGTGTCCCTTAGCTCTGTGAAGAAGCATACACATATATAAGTTTTCCATTACATTATAACATATTTTATATACTGAAAACGTGGGTCTCCCGCGCTGAGCTTCCCTGATTGTTGGTTATTTACTCGAAATTATTAATTTTACTAAACATTTCATCGATGGAATATAATAACATTAAAAACTACCTAAGATTTTTCATAGCATAATGTAAAAATCAAAAAGGTTTCATAGCTTGGTAAACTTAAAAACTATTATCCCATGTCTAACCATAAATGAAAATGCGATCATTTTCAAGAAGAAGCGTCATTCTATATTTACACACCTCAATGTATTCAGCTTGAGTTCGCTGAGTTAGCAAGTGACATTGCGTTTTGCTCGCTGAATAAAACATTCTTTGAATATATCTCAGTTTATAACACCTTAGCTTGTGACAAGACATCATACACGGCATTATAATACAAACCACTCGTGTTTGCTATATCAAAGCCACCGTTTTGATTCATCCTCTTACAAATTGAGGTATTGCAATAAGAATTGGCAAGTGTCTAGAAAGCCCTAGGGTTACAGTTTTATACCTAAAATTTGATCATTTTAATAAACATGTAGCCACTTGTAGCAATCAGGCACTTAATGAAGTGTCCAGCTCACCTGGGCATTTGTGTAATCGAACGGGTCCATTAAAAATTGCAGCGAATGTTAACTAAACTGGGACCTTGACTTCATTTTAATTTTACGACTATGTCCAGCTCAGATTTTGGACTGTCGTCGTAACAGCATGCAACTGAAGAATCAGATAATTATGTTATTTTCAACCATACAGAATAAGAATATGTTAAAAATAAGATCGTATTGCACTAATACATTCAGTTAATTTAAGTGTTTATTTGTAAATGCACTGTGGGTTGTAGCTACTTACCCTCAAACAAACGTATAATATTCAAAATTATAGCAAATCAAAAATATTTTGATGCAAGTGCCATGGAAATTATCCGTATACGATTGAATAAAAAATAGCTACTCTCTTCTTTTGCAATAACAAATAAAAAAATGTATTATTGTTTGCTTTAGTCCTACTAGTTTCATTGGAAATAACGTTAATTAAAGGTACGTAATGCAACGTTTGAGGGGAATAAGTAAAATAGAAATGAGTACAACGTCTTTTTTTATTGTTATTATTTTGTGTACTTTTTGTAATATATTAAACATACAAATGGAGTCCTTTGTTTATATTAAACCATGTAAATGCACTTTTAGCTCAAGTATTCTATTTCCGCTGACACCAACAATTTTAATTAAAATGTTACTTTAAGACAAAGACCTACACTTGGTAATCATACGTAGTAAATTCAGCCTAAAATATTACCTCTTAAATCTCTTAATATAATAAATCTCTTGAATATTTTCATCCTAAATTATATACTTTTTCATTTATCGACGACTTATAAAAATTTAATTAGACTCCAAAGCATTTAAATAGTAATCATTTTTCTGTTTAAAAGTATAGTACTTGTTTGAGCATATGGTTAATAATTTTTAAACATTTTGTAATAAATATAAAAATGATTTGTAATCAGTATACTTTGGATTAGTTGAAAATGCAATAACTGGATAAGACACATCGAAGACAAAGAGTTTGTTCCTACAATAATATTTATTTATTTTGTTTATTCCTACTGTTCTCAACCGATTTTGTCAAATTTAGTCGCTGGAAAGGACTCAACGTGACGTTTTGCAAGACTAAAACTATTTATGAGGGTTTGTCCTCAAGGCTTAACATGCTAATAGAGTAGAAATATAAATCTCCTATATTTCAAAGAGCTGATATATATATTTCTGAACGACGCAAGAAAAAAAGGGGGAGGGTAAATTTTGTCACAATTTCAGGTTTTTATTTGATTACAATTCTGTAAATAGTGGTATATTTAATAGTAACATTTACAGGGTAAAACGGAACCAGTCTAGTAGATATTAAAGCTTTTAAATTTGCTATGCATGGAAAACACGAGGAGAGTCAATTGAATGTGTTTGAAGGAAAGAAGGGGGAGGGCCATTGCATATTTTGGCTATTGTTCTTTTTAATTGTCCACATTGTTGACAAAGTTTTAGTTGAATTTTTATCCGTATTGTGTAAAATATGTTGGCTATGTGTTTTAATTTGCCCACATTATTGAAAATATGCTAAAATCACAAATTAAAATTAAAATAAAACGTACCTCCCCCTGCACTAGAGTAAAAGGAAGCAAAACAGGTGTCCACTGCAATCCCTATTAAACGTACAATAGCCTTCAACTTCGACTCAAGCCGGTCACAGTTTGTTTAAGGCCGGCCCCCCAACCAACGTTTCCAAACTATTTCAAGCCTAATAGGGATTGCTTATAGGCGGGAATCGAACCCGCGACGCTCCGAATGTCCTCAACGTTGACTCGTCAGTCAACGTCTTCCCTCGGCCACGTACAACCAGTCGGACGGAAGCTCGTTCGACTCCTAAAGCCTACGGTTCTAGCGAGTCCTACAATAATATAAGTCTTCCTACTGTTCTCAACCGATTTTTAAAAATTTAGTTGCTGGAAAGAGCTCAGCGTGAAGTTTTGCAGGACACAAAATTATTTGTAAGGGTTTGTCCTCTAAATTTAGAATGAAAATTGAGAAGAAATAAAATGTATTCTTTAATCTCTATCTTTAATCGACCTAGATCTGATTCCCGTTCATGGATTGAAACCAAAGAATATCAGTCATATGTAAGCCGCCCACATTCGGCTTGGTAGCAGGGAAAGGCGACAGGTGACTGACAGCGCTGAACGAACTCCCGCGCTCAACTCTGAAGGGATATGCTAGAGAGCCGGGATTGAAACTTTGTATTCGACGTCTACAAAATATACCTGTCACCATAATGCAGTGCTCTCTTGTGAAAAGATCCCTTTTTTTTACGAGCAGATTATTTTATTATGATTGTATGAGCTTTAAAGGATAGCGATATTTCTCAAACATAGCCAAAAAACTTAAATTCGTATGGCCTTGTATTTTGATAATTTTCATTTTCTATTACTCAAATTTTGAACCCAAATTTTAGAAACAGAGTGATATCCTTTACATTTATTCAATAATTATTCGCTAATTCATTGATTTTCTCTTTGCAATGATTGTTATAAATATTTTACAGATTAGTGTTTAGTCTAAATAAACATACCTTTTCAGAGACCTAGGGATACCTTAGCACTAAAATAATAAAGTAGCGTTTATATTTAATTTGCATTTTTTTAGTTAATATTAAGGGTGGTGTTATTTACTCATAAAATAGGCACCTCTGCGTTACCTAATCCAATCCAACTTCTAAATCTTTGAATAATCATGATTGGAAAAAACATTCCAGGGATAAGAAAGTTTTGGAAACCACTTAACTATCCCTGCAGACCAATTAAACTTCGATCTGTAAAGCACCCATAGAACTTACTCTCCAATTTACTCTCGAAAACTTTTGAAATAAGATTTTATGAATTTATTTACAAGTCAATAACACTTACAAAAAAAATATCAAGATTTACAATACTGTAACGCTCACAGAGCGTCACAGAGCAATGTAATTTTGCTTCCGTTGGCTATGATAAACATTTGTGCTTTTAAAATTCATTTTTTAAATCAATAATTACGTATTTGCATCCATCAAGCTTTAGTTGATTTTTCACTCTCCTGCCTCCAATAATTTTTAAATCCCGAAATTCAATATCAATTTACCGCAATAAAACATTAAAAAAATACTAATAATTATATATTGGTTGGGTTGTGTTTTTTATTTAAGCTAAATTACCTAAGACGAAGGACTTCAATAATACTTCAATTATAGAAAATCCTTTAATTATTAAATATCCTCTTAAAGCGAGATTTTCAAAGCAGAAGCGCTGAAGCGAAATCTTAGCGAAAACCGCTGGAGTGAAAAAGTCAACCTTAGAAGTTCCCGTCAGGTTCATTGATGAAATCTAGTAAGAAATAACGATATTCCTAAAAAAAACAACACGATTGATGATAGAAAGCATTAGGAAAGAACATAATTAACTACGTAGTTGTAAAATCTTAGTCAAAATGTTATCCGTTATATCTAAATCTACATTATGTTATATCTACAGCGGCTCTATTTTGTTTAGCCTCGACATTTTTGTAAAGTGAATGAGCGATTCAAATCGGCTAATAACATA
Source organism: Flexamia atlantica (assembly GCA_035578135.1). Lineage (NCBI taxonomy): Eukaryota > Metazoa > Arthropoda > Insecta > Hemiptera > Cicadellidae > Flexamia > Flexamia atlantica. Next base: position 2,590,911 of record JAQJVK010000046.1, on the reverse strand, counting down.
ACTGCCAGTAACTTCGTGAAATCGACATGAAATGATTTACAAACTGCGTTTGAGTGGGATTAATTTTGACAAAACAGGCTCACAACTGTCGGCCCACAATAAACTCGGTTTATCGCCTGTATGTTTTCCACTCTCTCTAATGGCGCCGTAACCGTCAGCCGTGTAGTGCAATTCCAGATTGTTCTACCTCCTGTAAAAAATTAATGGAATTGTTTATGAAATATGGATGTCAAGATTGAATTGGTAAAGAGTCCGAAGCTGTTTTTTACGTTTCGACGTAAACAAATCCAGTGATTTATTCGTGATGTTTAAATGTTCACTGTAAAAATCGTTTATACGTTTGGTTAACTTAACCATGATTGACTACTTAAGTCCATGATTAACTGCAATATTATGAGTTGTTAATAAGACCAACAACATAATAAAAACCAATATACCTAAAATATGCAAATGACATTTATTGTGGGGAAAAACGCTTAGTTATATCGGTTACATAATTTGAGTCTCATGAACTTTAGATTTTTTTTTTCAACGTAATAGGTCGTAGCCTACAATATGTAGATGGAAAGATTCATGCAATGAATTATTTTTTTGACACCAACTCTCGTATTGTTTTAGGATTACCATAATACAGTATACTGTATAACGTTAGGATTAACGTTGTTTTTGCTACACATTTTTTGCAATATACAGTGAAACAACACAATTAACATTAAACAGTTAAATCAGCTGATTTTAAACCTTTAGCACTGCGTTAAAATTACCGTTTAACGTTTATGGTACTGTTTTACCGCTATTTGGGAGTTTTTGCTACCTACGGTAAAACAGTACGATAAACGTTAAACGCTATTTTTTAACATTGTGCTAAATGGAGAAAATCTGCTGATTTTACCGTTTAACGTTTATCGTGTAGTTTTATCGTAGATTGCAAAAACTCCCTATTATTTACTTCAAACCTTATTGAAAGTCAATGCTTTATCCGAAATAAATAGTAAAATTATTTGTAAAGTAGATATAATCAATAAAAAGTATAAGCCACATTGCTACTCTTCTACTCGTCGTCTTGACTTAACTTACGTACTACTTAAGATTTTTATAACATAAGGGTTTAATTAGTTTTTTCTTCATTCTCAACTGCATGATAAAAAAAGTTCGTTATTTTAAATTAGTTTTTACCAACAAACAAAATGTATACTCATTATTCAGTTGTTTTTAGTTAGCCCTATTACAGTCCACTTGGCTATATTCCCACGGTTTTTTATGTTACACGGTATATGCCATAAGAGCTCAAGTGCGGCTCGCTGTAGCCGTTCCGCCGTTTATATTTATTGAACCTACGATTTTATGACACTATTAGCACTTACAGCAACACCGGTGTTACCAATGCACAATGAATGTCTACAGGAATGGGCTTCCTATCAATGCTTCTAGCCCCTAGCAATAAAACGTTAACAGGCTCTAAAACCTGGACTATTTTTAATATAACGATATTTCCTTTTCCAATCTTTTATATCATGTATCTAATATGTATACAAGTCCAATACTGATGGTTTGAATAAAAAAAAAGATTAACAGAAATTATTTATTGATTGATGAATACAAAGTTTAGAACAAAATTATTATTAAATTATCCATTGCATCAATACAATCGAATGTCCATTAATTTACATAATTCAGATGGTTACACTTTAACTTTATTTTGTTATGTATTTTTTGGAGTGATGTTCAACATCAGATATTTAATTTATATCTTTGTAAAGGCTGTAAGAAACCAAGACAAAGTATCATGTTAAACCTGGGCATTTAAATTTTTTTACTGAACTATGAGAGACGGATAGGGTAAGAAGATTGTAAACGTAAGCGTATTCCATATTAAGTAATTTTCATAACAAATTTTCCTGTTTATCTTTGAAAACTGAAATAACTGCTCCGATGCGTTCCTTTTCCCTGCGAAGTTGTTAAAACGTTTCATCCTTGAATAACGTTTTACAAAGACGTCACGTGTTTTAACGTTTTTGAACTTTTATAAATGAAGGTAAACAGTAAAATTCTTAGAATTTACTCGGTCGGTAGGTAAGTCACTTCTTATTCTTCTGATTATCTGAAAGATTTTAATAATGGTTGCAACCAAACAACCACCTCTCCTCACAACAGCCTCTTAGCTCCTCTCTGGTTTTCTCTGAAGGTTATAGCTGCTTAGTGATTTTTCTTTGTTAAAATAAATACCAGTAGCTGTATACTGTATACATTATGTCAGTAAGAATAATTTATATGTATTAAATTTAGAATAACTATGAACCATATTCTTTTTAAGTTGTATACGTATTTCTTCAAACGACACAAGAAATGCAATAGTTTAACACATGCCACATTGGAGATATCTCGTACAATCAGGGAGACGGTGGGACGTCTGTTCTGTATCGAGTATCATTGTTGCGATTTCCTATTCTCGTGATATTTGTGCCGTGCTTGTGCCATTTACCTTGGACAATTGGAACCACATTATTCTGGTAGTCCCCATTTTATACTTACTATGTATTTCTCGTTTCAAATTTTTGAGTCAGGTATCAAAGCTGATAAGGTTTCATACAAACGCTGAATACGCTTATATTTTAGTCACCAGATAAGTCTGTATGGATTGTGATGTTGTGTTATAGTCTTTTTACGACAAATCAATACAGAAACGTATCCATGTATGTTGTGTATTGTGCGCAGAGGTTATGCTGCTTTTGAAACAATACACTAGCTTTTCCAAAAGTTCATATAATTAAACATTAGCTTTTGAATAGCCAAGAGAATTCGACAAGTATGTAGGTCTGGTCACTTCACTGGTCTGAATTTTCTTCTTCAGGCAAAAATTGCGAGTACGGCGGTCTCGAAGGGTCTTAAATTGTAGTTAACATTTTTTGTTGGCCAGATACGTATTCCATTTTCAGTCAATTACGTACACCTGTTGCCATCACTAAAAAATTGGCACAATGTTTGCAATACTGATATTTAAACTGTTTGTAATACTGGAAAACACCTAATGAACTAAAATATTTTATGAATAATGCTATAGTCTGACACCAAATCATTTTTTACCCTCTGCTCAAACAGAGATATGTATGACTTTGAATACAAGTAGTGCAATAGTGGGGCTTCTGGGCCAAAACGCATTAATCAAAAGTGACAGCTACATCCGGTCACGTGACCGTTAAACTATCATGTTTAACTCAACCGATGTAGCTGTCACTTTTGATTAATGCGTTTTGGCCTAGAAGCCCCACTATTGCACTACTAATACAACATAAGAGTAAGAGTTTAAAATCGTCTTCTTGAGGATTCGTTAGAACATTTCATTATTAAAAACCTGAAAATTTCATTAACATTATATGTTTTCAAGACTACGATATAGTAGTTTATTAATAGCAATACAATCTTATATTAGCTGATATAAACCATACAATACCAATTATATAAAACAATTATATAAACCAATACAATCTTATATAAACCACAATAGCCAAATAAGTGGTTAGGTCTCTGCCTTACAATTGTACAAACAATTTAAAAGTATAATACTATCAAATTATATAATATCCGCAAGCTAAAACCTTTTACTACTTAAAAGTTTCCTGCAATAAATATTCCAAAGAGAGTGATTTACACGTGAGTTAACACGCCGCTGATGCAGAGCATCGCGTTACCAACCCCGCGCCGGGGCAGGAAGTCAATTATGTTCTCATGACAATAAGGTGTCTCACACGCGGTAATCCCTTAATTTCCTCCCAGCTGAGCTCGCGGCGCCGTGACGCTTCCTGCAGACAAACATCACGTTCGTCTCATTTAGCAGTGTGTAGGTACAAGCCTGCTGAGGCATGGCTGATCAAACTACCACACGACTCTGGCAGGTGTTAGGTGAGGGGGTGTTCTGTCATCTATTGATCTTGGATGGAAGTCTGGTTATAATAATTATTGCATGTGAGAATGCGTATGTTGATGTATGTGGATTTGCAGGGGTTTATTGGTATTATTATTTCAATTCTACTGTATAACATTGTCATCTCTCAAAAATGTTTTCTTGTCTGGGCCAGGCCTCAGAAACATTCAACTTGCGTTAATATTAAAGTGGTTTTCCTAAAGAAAGGTAAAAATAATCCCCACCATACATATCATTTAAAATTATAAATGATTTTGTATCATTTATCATTTAATTAGTTATTTGCTTAAACTTCATTAACATAGAATAAGAGGATTTATTGAAAAACGGAGCCTCAAAATTAAAATCAAAACTTATATTTGGGTCATACTTAAGGTAAGTTTCTTATTTCTTTTCAACTTTCAATATGAAGCTGATATCAATTTGTGTAGACTATTTAAATAATAGACAGTTTTTATCTCTAAAACATGCAGTTTTTTTGTCTAAAACATGCAGAGCAATAATAACATCCAGATCCCGAAACGTCGTGAAACTTGTTTTTTACTAATCTAATCAGTGATGGCAAATGTCCACAAAAATCCTAATCAAAATATAAAATCACCATCACCAACAATGAATTTCAAACAAGGAATAATAACATCCCCGGTAAAAATGAATACATGTATTAATCACTCTATGAAACAATTAAAAGTTTCTTTTAATGAGTTTCCCTTAACCCTGTGAAGAACCATACACGTATATAAGTTTTTCATTACATTCTAATATATTTTATATACTGAGAACGTGGGTATCCCGGGCTGAGCTTCCCTGTTGGTCAATAATTTACTCGAAATTAATAATTTTACTAAACATTTTATCGATGAAATATAATAACATAAAATACTACCTTAAATTATTCATAGCAAAATGTAAAAATCAAAAATGATTTATAGCTTGGTAAACTTAAAAACCATTATCTCATGTCTAACCATAAATGAAAATGCGATCATTTTCAAGAAGAAGCGTCATTCTGTATTTACTCACCTCAATGTATTCAGCTTGAGTTCGTTGAGTTAGCAAGTGACATTGCGTTTTGCTCGCTGAATAAAACATTCTTTGAATATATCTCAGTTTATAACACCTTAGCTTGTGACAAGACATCATACACGGCATTATAATACAAACCACTCGTATTTGCTATATCAAAGCCACCGTTTCGATTCATCCTCTTACAAATTGAGGTATTGCAATAAGAATTGGCAAGTGTCTAGAAAGCCCTAGGGTTATAGTTTTATACCTAAAATTTGATCATTTTAATAAACATGTAGCCACTTGTAGCAATCAGGCACTTAATGAAGTGTCCAGCTCACCTGGGTATTTGTGTAATCGAACAGGTCCATTAACAATTACAGCGAATGTTAACTAAACTGGGACCTTGATTTAATTTTGATTTTACGACTATGTCCAGCTCAGATTTTAGACTGTCGTAACAGCATGCAACTGAAGAATCAGATAATTATTAAGTCATTTTCAACTATACAGAATAAGAATATGTTAAAATTAAGATCGTATTGCACTAATACGTTCAGTTAATTTAAGTGTTTATGTGTAAATTCACTGTGGGTTGTAGCTGCTTACCCTCAAACAAACGTATAATATTCAAAATTATAACAAAGCAAAAATGTTTTGATGCAAGTGCCATGGACATTTTCCGTACACGAATGAATGAAAAATAGCTGTTCTCTTCTTTTGCAATAACAAATTTAAAATGTATTATTGTTTGCTTTGATTCCTACTAGTTTTATTGGAAATAACGTTAATTAAAGGTACGTAATGCAACGTTTGAGGTGAATAAGTAAAATAGAAATGAGTACAACAAGTCTTTTTTTATTGTTATTATTTTTTGTACTCTTAGTAATATAATAAACATACAAATGGAGTCCTTTGTTTATATTAAGCCATGTAAATGCACTTTTAGCTCAAGTATTCTATTTCCGCTGACACCAACAATTTTAATTAAAATGTTACTTTAAGACAAAGACCTACACTTGGTAATCATACGTAGTAAATTCAGCCTAAAATATTATCTCTTAAATCTCTTAATATAATAAATCTCTTAAATATTTTCATCCTAAATTATATGGTTTTTCATTTATCGACGACTTTTCAAAATTTAATTAGACTCCAAAGCATTTAAATAGTAATCATTTTTCTGTTTTATAAGTATAGTATTTGTTTGAGCATATGGTTAATAATTTTTAAATATTTTGTAATAAATATACATATGTTTTGTAATCAGTATACTTTGGATTAGTTGAAAATGCAATAATTGGATGATTAAGCACATCGAATACAAAGAGTTTATTCCTACAATAATATTTATTTATTTTGTTTATTCCCACTGTTCTCAACCGATTTTCTCAAATTTAGTCGCTGGAAAGGACTCAACGTGAAGTTTTGCAGGACTAAAACTATTTATGAGGGTTTGTCCTCAAGGCTTAACATGCTAGTAGAGTAGAAATATAAATCTCCTATATTTAAAAAAGCTGATATATATATATATTTCTGAACGATGCACGGGAAAAAGGGCGAGAGTAATTTTTTTCTAAATTTCAGGATTTTATTTGATTAAAATTCTGTAAATAGTGGCATTTTAATAGTGACATTTACAGGGTAAAAACGGAACCAGTCTAGTAGATATCAAGGCTTTTAAATTTGCTATGCATGGAAAAACGAGGAGAGTCAATTGCATGTGTTTAAAGGAAAGAAGGGGGAGGGTCATTGCATATTTTGGCTATTGTTGTTTTTAATTGCCCACATTGTTGACAAAGTTTTAGTTGATCCGTATTGTGTAAAATATGTTGGCTTTGTCTTTTAAATTGCCTACAATGTTGACAATATGCTAAAATAACGAATTAAAATTAAAATCAAATTTGCCTCCCCACTGCACAAGAAGCAAAACAGGTGTCCACTGCAATCCCTATTAAACGTGCAATAGCCTTCAACTTCGACCCAAGCCGGTTACTGTTTGTTTAAGGCCGGCCCTTTCACTAACTTTACCACACTATTGCAAGCCTAATAGGGATTGCTCATGGGCGAGAATCAAACCCGCGACGCTCCAAATGTCCTCAACGTTGACTCATCAGTCAACGTCTTCCCTCGGCCACGTACAACCAGTCGGACGGAAGCTCGTGCGACTCTTAAAGCCTACGGTTCTAGCGAGTCCTACAATAATATAAGTCTTGTTACTGTTCTCAACCGATTTTTAAAAATTTAGTTGCTGGAAAGAGCTCAACGTGAAGTCTTGCAGGACATAAAATTATTTGTAAGGATTTGTCCTCTAAATTTAGAATGCAAATTGAGAAGAAATAAAATGTATTCTTTAATCTCTATCTTAAATCCACCAAGATCTGATTCCCGTTCATGGATTGAAACCAAAGAATATCAGTCATATGTAAGCCGCCCACATTCGGCTTGGTAGCAGGGAAAGGCGACAGGTGACTGACAGCGCTGAACGAACTCCCGCGCTCAACTCTGAAGGGATATGCTAGAAAGCCGGAATTGAGACTTTGTATTCGACGTCTACAAAATATACCTGTCACCATAATACAGTACTCTATTGTGAAAAGATCCCTTTTTTCACGAGCAGATGATATTATGATTGTATGATTTTTAAAGGATAGCGATATTTCTCAAACATAGCTAAAAACTTAATATCTATGGCCCTCGTATTTTGATAATTTTCATTTTCTATTACTCAAATTTTGAACCCAAATTTTAGAAACAGAGTGATATCCTTTACATTTATTCAATAATAATTCGCTTATTCATTGATTTTCTCTTTGCAAGGATTGTTATAAATATTTTACCGATTAGTGTTTAGTCTAAATAAACATAACTTTTCAGAGACCTAGGGATACCTTAGCACTAAAATAATAAAGTAGCGTTTATATTTAATTTGCATTTTTTTAGTTAATATTAAGGGTGGTGTTATTTACTCATAAAAAATGTACCTCTGCGTTACCTAATCCAATCCAACTTCTAAATATTTGAATAATCATGATTGGAAAAACCATTCCAGGGATAAGAAAGTTTTGGAAACCACTTAACTATCCCTGCAGACCAATTAAACTTCGATCTGTAAAGCACCCATAGAACTTACTCTCCAATTTACTCTCTAAAACTTTTGAAATAAGATTTTATGAATTTATTTACAAGCCAATAACACTTACAAAAAAAAATATCAAGATTTACAATACTGTAACGCTCACAGAGCGTCACAGAGCAATGTAATTTTGCTTCCGTTGGCTATGATAAACATTTGTGTTTTTAAATTCATTTTTTAAATCAATAATTACATATTTGCATCCATCAAGCTTTAGTTGATTTTTTACTCTCCTGCCTCCAATAATTTTGAAATCCCGAAATTCAATATCAATTGGTCGCAATAAAACATTAAAAAATACTAATAATTATATATTGGTTGGGTTGTGTTTTTTATTTAAGCTTAATTACCTAAGACGAAGGACTTCAATAATACTTGAATTATAGAATATCCTTTAATTATTAAATATCCTCTTAAAGCGAGATTTTCAAAGCAGAAGCGCTGAAGCTAAATCTTAGCGAAAACCGCTGCAGTATAAAGAGTGAACCTTAGAAGTTCCCGTCAGGTTCATTGATGAAATCTAGTAAGAAATAACGATATTCCTAAAAAAACCTCTGTAACACGATTGATGATAAAAAGCATTAGGAAATAAGAAAACTAACTATGTAGTTGGAAAATCTTAGTCAAAATGTTATACGTTATATCTACATCTACAAAATGTTATATCTACAGCGGCTTTACTTTGTTTAGCCTCGATATTTTTGTAAAGTGAATGAGCGATTCAAATCGGCTAATAACGTAACTGCCAGTAACTTCGTGAAATCGACATGAAATGATTTACAAACTGCGTTTGAGTGGGATTAAATTTGACAAAACAGGCTCACAACTGTCGGCCCACAATAAACTCGGTTTATCGCCTGTATGTTTTCCACTCTCTCTAATGGCGCCGTAACCGTCAGCCGTGTACTGCAATTCCAGATTGTTCTACCTCCTGTAAAAAATTAATGGAATTGTTTATGAAATATGGATGTCAAGATTGAATTGGTAAAGAGTACGTAGCTGTTTACATCGTTTCAACATAAACAAATCCAGTGATTTATTCGTTATGTTTAAATGTTCACTGTAAAAATCGTTTATACGTTTGGTTAACTTAACCATGATTAACTACTTAAGTCCATGATTAACTGCAATATTATGAGTTGTTAATAAGACCAACAACATAATAAAAACCAATATACCTAAAATATGCAAATGGAATTTACTGTGGGGAAAAACGCTTAGTTATATCGGTTACATAATTTGAGTCTCATGAACTTTAGTTTTTTTTTTTCAACGTAATAGGTCGTAGCCTACAATATGTAGTTGGAAAGATTCATGTAATGAATTATTTTTTTGATACCAACTCTCGTATTGTTTTAGGATTACCATGATACGCAAAAAAACGTTGTTTTTGCTAGAAATTTTTTGCAATATACAGTGAAACAACACGATGAACGTTAAATAGTTAAATCAGCTGGTTTTAAACCTTTAGCACTGCGTTAAAAATACCGTTTAACGTTTATAGTACTGTTTTACCGTGTATGGCAACAACTCGCTATTTACTTCAAACCTTATTGAAAGTCAATGCTTTATCCGAAATAAATAATTAAATTATTTGTAAAGTAGATATAATCAATAAAAAGTATAAGCCATATTGCTACTCGTCTACTCGTCGTCTTGACTTTACATTCATACTACTTGAGATTTGTATAACATAAGGGTTTATTTAGTTTTTTTTTTCATTCTCAACTGCATGATAAAAAAAAGTTCGTTATTTTAAATTAGTTTTTTACCAACAAACAAAATGTATACTCACTATTCAGTTGTTGTAGTTAGTCCTATCACCGTCCACTTGGCTATATTCCCACGGTTTTTATGCTACACGGTATATGCCATAAGAGCTCAAGTGCGTCTCTACGTAGCCGTTGCGCCGTTTATATTTATTGAACCTACGATTTTATGACACTATTAGCACTTAAAGCAACACCGGTGTTACAAATGCACAATGGATGTCTACAGGAATGGGCTTTCTATCAATGCTTCTAGCCCCTAGCAATAAAATGTTCATAGGCTCTAAAACCTGGACTATTTTTAATATAACGATATTTCCTTTTCCCATCTTTTATATCATGCATCTAATTTGTTTACAAGTCCAATACTGATGGTTTAATTAAATAAAAAAAGATTAACTGAAATTATTTATTGATTTATGAATACAAAGTTTAGAACAAAATTATTATTAAATTATCCATTGCATCAATACAATAGAATGTCCATTAATTTACATAATTCAGATAGTTATACATTAACTTTATTTTGTTATGTATTTTTTGGAGTGATATTCAACATCAGATATTAAATTTATATCTTTGTGGAGGCTGTAAGAAACCAAGACAAATTATCATGTTAAACCTAGGCATTTAAATTTTTTTACTGAACTATGAGAGAGGGATAGGGTAAGAAGATTATAAACGTAAGCGTATTCCATATTAAGTAATTTTCATAGCAAATTTTCCTGTTTATCTTTGAAAACTGAAATAACTGCTTCGATGCGTTCCTTTTCCCTGCGAAGTTGTTAAAACGTTTTATCCTTGTACAACGTTTTACAAAGACGTCACGTGTTTTAACGTTTTTAAACTTTTATAAATTACGATAAACAGGAAAATTCTTAGAATTAACTCGGTCGATAGGTAAATCGCTTCTTATTTTTCTGATATCTGAAAGATTTTTTTAATGGTTGCAACCAAACAACCACCTCTCCTCACAACAGTCTCTTATCTGTTCTTTGGTTTTCTCTGAAGGTTATAGCTGCTTAGTGATTTTTCTTTGTTAAAATAAATACCAGTAGCTGTATACTGTATACATTATGTCAGTAAGAATAAATTATATGTATTAAATTTAGAATGACTATGAACCATATTCTTTTTAAGTTGTATACGTATTTCTTGAAACGACATAAGAAATGCAGTAGTTTAACTCATGCCATATTGGAGATATCTCGGACAATCAGGGAGACGGTGGGACGTCCGTTCTGTATCGAGTATCATTGTTGCGATTTCCTATTCTCGCGATATTTGTGCGGTGCTTGTGCCATTTACCTTGGACAATTGGAACCACATTATTCTGGCAGTCCCCATTTCATACTTACTATGTATTTCTCGTTTCAAATTTTTGAGTCAGGTATCAAAGCTGATAAGGTTTCATACAAACGCTGAATACGCTTATATTTTAGTCACCAGGCAGTCTGTATGGTTTGTGTGTTGTATAATAATGTTGTACGACAAATCAATACAGAAACGTATCCATGTATGTTGAGTAATGTGTGCAGAGGTTATACTGTTTTTGAAACAATACACTAGCTTTTCCAAAAGTTCATATAATTAAACATTAGCTTTTGAATAGCTAAGACAGTTCGACAAGTATAGAAGTCTGGTCACTTCACTCAAAATTTTCTTTTTCAGGCAAAAATTACGAGTACGGTGGACTCGAAGGATGTTAAATTGTAATTTATATATCTGGTTGGCCAGATATGTATATTCCATTTACAGTCAATTACGTTCACATATTGCCAGTTACTCAAATAAATTAATTGGTTTGGCTCAATGTTTGCAATACTGCAAAACTGATTGTAATACTGGAAAACAACTAATGAAAGAAAATATTTTATGAATAATGCTATACCCTGACACCAAATCATTTTTACCCTCTGGTCAAACAGTGATCTATATGACTTTGAATACAACATAAGAGTAAGAGTTTAAAATCGTCTTCTTGAGGATTTGTTAGAACATTTTACTATTAAAAATCTCAAAATATAAATAAAATTATATATTTTTCAAGACTACGTTATGGTAGTTTATAAATAGCAATACAATCTTCACACGGTTCTGTTATAAGGTAGCATTACAAATCCAATTTACGTATTCCAGCACTAATTATATAATAAAAGTTTATTTCTAGTGCATTTGTCGCTTAGCAAATGCAAGTCAAAGGAGCGGAAGCGGCGTGCAGCACTGCTCTGTAAAAGCAGAAGATAACTAAGTTTGCGTCGTCTTTTAGCGTGCAATAGTGTAATGTCTTTGCTGCTGCTGTCAGGATTAGTGAGTGAATTAAAGTACATTGATTGAGAACATTAATTTGTGCTAATTTATGTCTTAAAATATATATGATAAAATGCGTGTTAAAATATATATGTAATATTAGCAACGTATAATATTACATGCACTTTAACCAAATTGCGTATATAATATTAATCACCAATAACAAATATAACTTTTCCACAGCCAGCTATATTAAAAAATTGTTGACCTGGCAATGAATGAGTAAACCTCGTCTGGCGGTGGGACTGAAGTTAACCCATAAGCACATTTATATTAGTAATTAAAAAATTAACACCTTAAAATTTCCACGAAAACATGCAAAGATGTTGCGACTTAAATAATGCAGACGCTAAGCCTTATTAAAGAACTGCTGGCTTAAAGCGGAAACGGAAAAGAATGCTCAGTTTATGAAAGCTAAGGTCCTAAGGTTATGTTAATTAGTACAATTCAAACAACATGTGTTTGTCAAAATCATGTTTTTTCAGCATTTTTTATATTTTTAATGATCGGTAAGAGTAAAGAAAAATGTTGTCTGTTTTTCAGGAATAAACCACATTGTATTATGCACATTGTGTGTACAGCTAAGAGTGTTTGTCTTTTTGTATGATAAATAAATAGAGGCTCCATCGAAAAGATAAATTACCGAATTAATACTATGCAATATTTCTTAAACACGATAATCTTAATATAAGGGTATTAGAATAGCCAGAGTTTTCTGTATATACATTTTTATAATGAAATTATTAATAGAATTATTTTGTGTAGCAATAACACTGCATATATTTAAGATAAAAATATTCCAGTGAAAGTTTGGAACAAGTTTTTAAGAGGCGACCAGTTTTTGTTTCCTAAGAGATCGAAGTGTCGAACTTGAATATAACAATGTAAAACGCTAGGGAGGACTCTAATCAAACCTTTTTAAAAAGTATTTCAAAACGAAAAAAATTTTAAAGATAAAAATGTGAAGGTAAACACATAACTGCCACGTTTGCAAATTAAACGCGTGGATATTCAAACTGAGAACACGAGTGTTTTAAATTAAATGCGTAATTGGAAGAGCCGCAAGTAAAAGAGTCTTCATTCCGTTTTTACGTGAAAACTAAATTTTTCAAACGTACTAAATGAAATTGCATCTGTCTTCCGCTCGTTACTCATTACCTGTTAATGCTTTTATTTGAGTTTCTCTTGAGAAGCCTTAGTTTTCTAATAATACTGTATTTGATATCACCGTGTATGATAATAAAGGAACTTTTCAAAATACAATTATTTGTCATGTTTCTATGTACTCTGTCAATCAATGTTCTCTTAGATGTTGCAGAATTATATTAAAGATATTAACTGACCTTGATTATATATAGTATAGATGTATACAATTAAAAAACGTTATTTCAACTTAAGAGTTAATTGACCATCAGCGCTGTACTTCAATACTAACAGCTTAATGTTTCCTAAGTTAATAATGGGGTGTCTAAAATACCGTCAAAGGTATTTGTAAATTTCATGGTATTTAAATTTCCTGGAATTATTCATTCTGAACCGTAAATAAAGTGCTTCATATATACAATCAATGCCAATCAGGGTATGGTATAGACTTACATTTTATACCATTCATACGTAAATTGATTATGTTGCTGCCTGTCTCAATTTGCTAAAATTGAATTTATGAATATAGAGCTAGACTTAGGACGTATTTTGAATAAACTAAACTATCCTTAGCTAACCAAATAGAAAGGCACTAGATTAAGTTTTCCTAAGTCAATCATGGTAGTGTAAATACCGTCAAAACCAAAATTTGTAAAAGGTGAGGCATTTAGGTTTTCTGGAATTATTTAATTTGAAGTTTAAATAAAAAATGCTTCATACATCTAATCAATGTCAATCAGAGTATGGTATGGACTTATATTCTACCATTCATAAGTAAAATTATTACGTTCTTAAAATTCACTGCCTGTCTCAAATCGTTAAAATTGAATTTCTGAATTTTAAGCTAGGCTTTAGGCTTTGGAAATATTTGGAATATATCGGTACTATATTTACCTTCGCTAACCAAATATATATAAATTTTTTACATATAATAGTGTGATTGACATTTAAAAGTGGATGAAAATATTCTGGTAAAAGTTTTTATCAAAGTAATTTCCAGTAAGTTGAGAGAAAAAAAGCAATATTTATCAATGCTTTCTGTCAATTTCACATAACATGATATAAACGAGGATGACTTGTGTATTAATATATCCTATTACTATACATTCATGACTTCAAAAAACAGATTTTAACATGAATATTCAGTTAAATTGTAAACGATAAATTCTTTTGATTCTTAAGATATTAAGTAATATCTAAAAAATAGTGTGGTTATGAATACTAAAAAAATAGAACAAAGCGTACTTTACTGTGTGCTATCCACTTTAGTGGAACAAACGTAGAAACAAGAAACTCTGTATTTCCAGGGAAAGTAATTATTTAATTTACGAGCCGATGTTCCGGCCACGGTTCTTGTCAAAGCGGAACTTAATTGCGAAAACGTGGACAACATGCAAAGCTTGTCGGGGTGGAATGCCTGTCTGTTCGGGCCTTTGCTGCTCATCGTTTATATAAGCGACCTAGCTGTGTATCTGCCTACAGCTCTGTCTTTTTTATGTGTGGACTACACATACACAACGATGATATTTGGTGGTCCTTAAACAGACCTATTTTTTAGTTAAAGAATGTAAGTGAACCATCAAAGCTGGTTATCAGTCAAATGTCTTGTTTTAAATTGTAATAAGGCTTCCCTGTTAAATTACTCATAAAAATAGGCTAATGACGATATTTCTTTTGGTTAGCTTTGACAAAAGAAATAACTTCTGAATAAATTTCTGGGTCTAACAATTATTATAGAGTATAGTTCATCACGGTCTTTAAACATGTTACAACTAAGCAGTAAACCGAATCGTTTCAACAATGCACTCAGAACACTTTATCCCGTCGCAGACCCCTTGGTGATGACCATATCATAGCTATATCTCCTCTGCCGTCATACGGGTTTGATGAGGGTACCATAACTCATGCAATATATCATGCTCATATTTTGCTATTAAAAATGGTTTATCCGTATTACCAAAGGGCTACTTCCAGTGCTCACACGTAAAGAGACGCTTGGTTCACTAAACATTCTACATTGACAATTAATTTTAAAGTATTCTTCCACAGAACGTTTTCTTGAGAACCTCACTGCTTTTTGAGGGCGGAAATTATAGACACTAGTGACACCTTTTTTTAGTGGCAGATTTTTTACCTTTAGAAAAAAGTTGGCTCCTAATAAGATACTCTTATTGTAACATACCATTAAAATGAATATGCCTTCATGAATATTAAACGTTATTGTGTAATCTCAAAAGTTTAATTTAGAAGAGTTTAAATTTTTCCTGGCGAGTTATCTGATCTGTATACTTTCAAAAACCGTACAAAAGAGTGTGTGTCACAAACTGCTATCCAAACAGTCCAGCAATGCCACAGCCCGCCGGCGCCGCCCCTAGAGACAACTACAGCGCGACATCGCAAGTTGCCTGCTTTTTCCTCTGTCATATTATATGATGTCTTTTATAGCCAAAACATCATATAATAAACAAAAATAAACATAATTTATTATTAATTCAAAAAGTAATTATTTTAGGAACGGATTAACTGGAAGCCTTGGTCACTTTCCTTATGAAAGGATGAATATATTATTAACGGTCTAAAGTTTTTAAAACCAATTATAGAAGTAAACTATACGTTTTTATGATTATATTTTTATCTAACGTATATGAACGAATAAGTGCTCCAGTTGATGATTATGACTTTTTAAGACCGTAAATAAGAGCTGCAGACTGAATTGATTTAAGTTTTGAGCAACTCGAAAACTTTATAACTCGTAATAACCTACTTATTAATGCATAAAAAATATTATTTTAGAAAAACCTTTAATAAATTAGTTTTAATTTAAAAGCTAGGGATATTCAGTTCAAGGTAGGAAATCCAATTAATATTATTTGTCTGTAAGTTTGTGATTTTTTGCTTGTCATGTTAGCTTGTCGTGTTATGTAAGTTTGTTTGTCATTTTATATGAGTCAGCTGTAACAACGTTTCCATTTGTTAACTACCAGTTGCTCGATTTTAACAAATTTAATATTTCTTTAACAAAAACCCAAGCGTAATAATAACTACTAGAGATTGCTGACTGGTCGAAATTCACCACGAAAATATTTGGGTTCAGTATTTACACATTAGTACACTAAAACATGTGACTGCATTTTGTTTACATTTTGCTGTTTTCCTGTAAACAATATGGAAACTCGTAAAGCCCATGTAATTTGTTTATAATTTCAAATAACTTTTCCATAATTATAATATGCTATAGTAATTTACAGTGGGATTGTGCATATCTATAGAAAATTACTTTTCTCACGGTGTACTTAGATTTTCACTACGTTGCACTCTGGCTAAAAAAACAGTATTACAAAAATCATGCATGCCTAATATATTGATAAAACATTCTGCTAAATTTAATTTAATACTAAAAAAAATATTAAAGATCTACGGTTTTTAATAAGTGACCAAAGCTGGTTGAATTTAATTTGTGTTATACATTGAGATAAAAATCTAGTTTTTAATGTAAGGTTTTTTCGGTTTGACTGTGTTTTGTTGTAAGTACGCGTACTCTGGCAATATATTGTTTATTTATTATAGTGTTCATAGATTTTTAAATTTTTTTCTTAATTGTAAATAAATAAATAAATATATATATATATATTTATTTATTTATTTATTTATATAGATATGAATAAATTATTAAAAACATATAAATAAAAAATTAATTAATTAATAAAACAAATTAATAATAAATAAATCGTGTTTGAGAATTTTTGGAACATCTCGCCATAACTGAATATGAAAAAAAGAAGCAAAAGTAATCAAACATATTGATTTGAAGTGGGGAAGCACCAACAGCGATCCGTCTCACTGCTGATAAAATCGTCCAGAATCTGGCCACCCTTGGCCTAGCAAATAATATGGGAAAGTAAAAATCAACCAAAAATATAACTCCTAATTTTTTGTGAACAAGGACTTATAGGTGGGGCTTTGTAGCTTGTAAATGAAAAAGATGCACAAATAAATGAAAATTGAACTTTTTTTAATGCGTGGTTGCTTTAGAATAAAGTGACATAAACATTTCTTTTTTTAACAACACACTGCTAAGAATGTTGTCCTTAATCTATGTACAAACTTCAGCTACAGAATTTTTGTTACGACTATATATTTTTCTGTTATTATTTTTACGGAAACTAACGGCTAAAAATAATATAATCAATAAGCGCAATAATAATTTTTAACCTAGGCAACATAGGTTCGTAATATCACCATGGCATGTAATGTTGGAAATTAAATATTTTTATTATGTAAAGTAGAAAAAATTATTTTTATTTCAGGGACCGAAAAAAAGACTACAAAGCTTTAACTATACTCAGGGAAAAAGATTTTCGATCTAAATAAGCCTCTAAGCTAAAATTTCATCCTTTGGAGTTCATTAGTTGTTTAGGGTTTTGATAAGATTGCATTGCTGTGTAACTCATGTGTCCAGGTGAATACTGATACAGTAAGTTTTAGTATTGCTATTTTTCGCTTCGTTTATCGTTCTGTATTCGGATGAAATGAATATTTAACTTTTTTTCTGGTTAGAAAAGTATAAATTTATCGAGCTTATTTTATTGTGGGTTTCACTCACCTAGCTCATTTTATACATAAGAAGGTAAAAGTAAAATATTTTCAGGAAAAACATTCCGGATTATAACAGGTTTGAATATAATTACACCACCTGCAAAGATAATGTCATATAACCTTATAATTTAGTCCTTAATTACCCCTAATTCATAATCATTGTACAAGTTGTATTAATGATATTTCTTTTTGCTTAGCGTTAGAAAAGACAGACAAAAACCTGAGATACGAATTGGCTTGAAATAAAATAATGAACAATAAGGTGCCAAATGAACCCCCTATGCATTCCCTTTAACTGAATTAGATGCGTTGTGCTTATTATGATTTAAATTTTTAATTTAATCTAACAACAAAACAGTGTTACAGGCTAAACAAGGGATATACTTCATTTTTTATCCTAAATATTTCAAAATGGCATGATGTTTTTTTAAGTTTGCCGTTTCTTCAAATCAAAGTCAATGACAATTTTTAACTCGCTATCAACTTACTAAAACGATCTAGAAAATAAACGTGTATACTTTGCTCTCTCAAGTCTCATCTGTTTCATTGGTCTACGATTAACAAGTAAGTAATTAAGTGTTGCTGAAACACCCAGAACACAACACATAATACAGTTAAACAATACAGTCTCCAAAATCCAATTAATTTATAAGCGTTTCCAAACGTATTTTCGAGTATCTTGATTCAGGTAGGAAATTACATAAAAATCTGAAAAAAAGTTGCAGAAATGGTTATTATTCGACAGAAAATAAAAGAATTAAAACCCCATAATACAGTTATCGCCAGGATTATAATATTATATAATATTTTATAATTTTATCCTGCCTTTGCAATTCAGCTTAATCTGATTTACTTTTATTGCAAGTATTTCTTAGAGCAACTAAAGAGAGGATAATTTTCTTTAATGGTGTTGCCCTGCTGGAGCCATCGTTTGTACAAAATGCGATTCTCTGCAGATTTTATCTTTCTTTTCAATAGGTTTGGATAGAGGTCAGTGTTCCTTATGCCGTGGCTAAATCATCCTTTCAAATAATTATTCAATTGAAAGCGCTCTGTTGATGTAAAAAACTATAATGACCTTAAACGCCAAAACGTGTCCAAGACGTTCTATTTTTACGATTCTTTCTTTGAATGGTTGCAAAATCTCACCCATATTTTTTTTATTTATTTATTTGCAAAAAACAACCATTTACATTCATATATATTAGCTGCAAAAACCAAAATGGCTTGTCTGCAGCTAAAAAAGATATTATGTTAAAAGTACTTATCAACATGGTTTACGTAAATATATTTATCACTCATTGTCCTTGAATGTGAAAAATATCTATGTGCTATAAGAAAATGAAATGAGCTTTTTGCACTTTGTTAAATATTCTTGCGAACAGGTTTAAAGACGAAAAACCGAAGTAGAGCTTTGGTTGAAATGCTCAATGCTCAAGTACTCATAATAAATACACAATTATCGTGTGTATTCATTTTCGTTATCGTGTAAACATTCCTAAGCCAAAATTATGTCCTGAACAATGATAATATTCAGAATTATGTCTCTTTATGCTTACTTTTTAACAAGATAAAGTGAATAAGACTTCATTTCAAGTTTTAAAGTGTACTGAATTACTTCGCTTTACTTCGGTTTTACAACCTTTTTATAGCGTTTTACTTTGATTTGCTTTAAAAACTTGAAATGAAGTCTTATTATTAATTTTATCCTCTTAAATTTAGAAAGTAAGCATAAAGTAAGTAAGTAAGTATTACAAATCTGAATAATAATCATGCAGAATACTATCATGGTTCAGGACATAATTTGGCTTAAGTATGTGTACACGATAACGAGACTAAATACACACAATAATTGTGTCTGCATAATGGATACAATAAAAAACTTATAACTCAGTATCTTTAGCATAATTTTTAATTAAATAGCATAACACTTTAAATAATTTTTTTTTATTTTTATTCAATTGAATAATGAAAAAGTGAAATACAAAATTATACTAAGGGTACTGAGTTAAATGCGTATACGTATTCATCAATAAATTATGAAAAAATAATAAAGAGAACATTTTTTGCTCGTTTTGAAATAACATCGTGTGCTCATTTGCCAATTTACGCTCTAGTAGATAATCCTTTGTATATTGAAATATTTTATTCTTGGGAGACTGGCTGAAACGCTTTGTTAGGACATGAACGTCTCGGTGCAAAGCTTTGAGTATTTGCAGATGCACAGAGTGTCTCGAGATTAGAACATTAAACATGTTTCGTTTCGATAAAGTAAACCACAAAGTAACAAGTCGTCAAACCACCAGTTCTCGTAGCCGTTACAAACAATATGGATATTTTCAGTCTTTCACGGGAGATTTAATGTTTGAAAAATTATTCTTTTCTATAGCGAAAACATATTATATTTTCTTAAAACTCAACTAATTTAAGCAAATATGTGTTAATTGTCAGCATATTTAAAAGGCAATCATAATGTATAATGTTTTAAGTTTTAACTTTTAAAGTTTTATATTATATAGTTAAATAAGGATGTGTTATAAGATCAATTTTGCAAGTTTTTATCAAACCTTAAAGTAAATGTATACTATTTTGTAGTTAAAAAGTAATATTCACACATGGCAAACAATTGTATCTCCTCTAGATGAGTAAATTACCTGTAAAATATAAATTAATTTATAAAAATAAAATAAAAATACTTTTGGAAATTGAGGGCAATATTTAAACGATAGTTAAAATTTGTTAATAAAGCTGTGTTTATTTGTCCATGATCGATGGAATATCATAAATCTGACCAGAGTTGTCTGGTTATAAGCCTCACAAAACATCTTGGCGGAAGGCTGAAAAATAGCTGGTTGGGTTCTTTGGCGCGTATCAAATGGGGGATTGGCTGTTTTTATAAAACATTGTTTACCTTCTATTAACGAGTGGTGTAGGTTTTCTAAGTCAGATGATTATTTAAGCAGACTAGTAATGAAATCCTATCCACCAAGTTATCTTGGGAGACTTATACACAAAGTTCCTTCAGCATATTACTAATAAAAACAATGAATATGAATTAATTATTGGTTTGCGTTTGCACGTACCGTGCGTGACGTTTTGCACTTTTTTGTATTATAATAATTAATTAGTTTTCTATGTTTATCATCGTTTCTTTGTTTGAAATTCATTGTTGGTGATGGTGATTTTATATTATGATTAGGATTTTTGCGGACATTTGCCATCACTGATTAGTAAAAAACAAGTTTCACGACGTTTCGGGATCTGGAATCTGATCCCAATTGTTTTCATTGTTTTCGTGACTGCTTTTATAGTTCTCTGTTTTAGCTGTGTTTTTCTCCAGGTTTTCCTGGCTATGTGTTACTAATCTTGTTATGTTCTAGGTTTTCTTCCACCTGAAGACGGGATCAGATTCCAGATCCCGAAACGTCGTGAAACTTGTTTTTTACTAATCAGTGATGGCAAATGTCCGCAAAAATCCTAATCAAAATTTATCATCGTTTGTCCGACTGCCCAAATGAGCATGAGAAATCCATACTTAATAAGTGCTTAACTTAATAAGTCAATACGACACTTATTAAGTACGTGCAGGTGGAGGATTTCGGTGAGAGTGTTATTTACAATCCCTGCAGTGCCACACGGATGTCAACAGAGACCATCACTTTAAGTTAATCTATTTTATAATTTTATTGTTATTTCACGAAATGTCTCAGTGACAAGATATATTTGATTATTATGTTATATAAATTATTTTTCTCCTTTCTCATTGGCTCTCTCACAATTATCATGTTTCAAATGTTTGGAAGACAAAACCTGGACAGAGCTGTTGGAGTAGCTGACGTTTAATCTACTTAAACCACTACCTTGGCGTGAAGCTACCACCCAACAGCTGAGTTAAAAAATGTTTAGCAATTAGAATTTTATTTGATAACTTTCGCACTTTCAATAACTCACTATATTTCTAAGTTGATTATTTTACATCAAAAATACATCGATTCACAACTAATTCAGCTAATTATAATATAGTAATAGTTGTCGTTAATTGAATTTGTCTTATTTTCTCCTTACTGTATTACCATACAAAAATTGAAAATATTATAATTTTTAGAAGTTTTGGACGTATACGGAGAAGCGAAGTGTGAAATTGGCGCGCCTAATTCCTGCCCAACTTCCTGAGCGTCAACCACCCTCTGGAAAATTGTAGTAAGGTAATTTCTTGCCTAAACCGACTAATATCTGTTTGTTGGTAGGTAAATAACATTTTACTCTTTTTTGAAATTTTTTTTAATTCTCAATTTTTTTAGTATAGCCCCTACTATTTAATACTTCTTCAAAACTTGACATATTTTAATTATGGCAGCTACATTTACACTATTGAATACTTATACTTTTTTATTATTTTAAGGCGTTAATATTATTAATATTGTTTATGATGGTTGGTTAAAATCATTCTTAGAATATAAACTGTGTTAAAAATTTTACCTCCATAGGACATCACATCTAAATATTGACATATATTTTTCATCACTATTTAGCAAATATTACCTAAGAAATTGATGTATATAATAATTTATCATATATGATTGCTACGGTAAGCGATGTTGAGAGTGCGACGATGAGAGGCAATTGATTTTACTTAATATTACTTCATGATACAAAAACAAGAACGAAATAAATAGTTCTTATAAAAAGAGTTTCTCTCATATTTATTTAAGATGAATATAAAATCATGTGCATCACAATAGAGGGCGATCGGATATTTATTTACTTCACTGCACTTTATATTCAACAAAAGGTTCCCCCGAGTGCGTCCGTCAGTTTCCGTCGCCGCAGTCTCGTGGTGGCCTGTTGATCATTCCAGAGGTCCTCATTCGTCGTAAAATAATAAATTCAAATACACCCATGAATGCTTTTCGATATTAGGAACATTTTTGATCATTAAGTATATTCAGCTTCCTTATGGGAATATTTCGTAGAGTGATGTAAAATGAACTATAAAATATTGTTGGATAAATTTCTTGTTCTTGAATTTAGCTGGATCAGAGTTCTCTTCGTAGATCTCTAATGTTAATGGTAGGCTGGGATAGTATTTGAAAATTCTTAAGTTTTCTGTTGAGCACAACATTAAGTTTTGCTTCAAATGTGTCTACAGACTAAAAATAACTGTGAAGGGGATGAAGTGATAGAATGTGTGTGCCAACACTTTGATTAATCTAAATTTTTTATAAATTATATTATCGTTCTTTATAAATTTTTCCCGGAGATATTAAACTGTATTTAAATATTTACTGAAAACAGAATAGTTTTCGTGCACGAACACAAACTTTGTGATTTTCTCTTTAGAAAACTGTATATTTTCTGATTTTGTCTAAGTTAAAAAAGTAGAACCTAAAAAAATATAAATTTATTTGTTATGAATCTCGTAGTTGATTTGTTTATAAATCATAATCAAATCAACAAATTTACACCAGTTTAAGCTTGACAAAGGCCGAGACCGGGTCCGCTGCCGACCAAACCAACCAACTTTGCTAATGGTTCAAATCTAATTCTACAAGGAAATCAATTAGCTTATATTAATGTAATTGGCTCTAATAACTCTTTCAGAGCTCACAGAAGGAAAATGTGTTCTTCCGAAGTACCTTCACCATTTCCATCGAGAGTTCATTTATTTATATCTAACTATACTAAAAACTGTTATTATTTAATCTTAAGTAATTGTTTCCACTTAAGCACATGTTTTGAGTGGTCTTTTGCCGTAGAGATTAACAAAAGAAGTATTAAGCTTCGTCTTTCTTTTTTAACGTCCCGAGTCCATTGCAGCACGTTGTAAATATTATTTTTATCATACTATTTTAAGAAATGTCAAAATAAATAATTAGAAAAATGACATTATAAGGAAAGAGATTATTTCCCCTAATTGATAAATTTTATTGCCATCACAAATAGCTGCTTGATAAATCTGCTTTGGCTTAAGATTTATGTATGGAAATAGTTCGAATTTGTATCTGACTTTAAAATGGCATATATATATATATATATATATATATGTGTGTGTGTGTGTGTGTGTGTGTGTTAGTGTGTGTGTCTGAGGTGCAACTATAGCATTAAATCGCCTATTATGCTAATGGGCAGATTTCTTTTTTTTATATTTTATTCGACGTTTCAAAAATCATTTGATCTTTAATCGCAACCGCAGATTTTCGTTGAATAATCAATTTGAGTTGCATATATTATTGTCCAGTACAAAAGTAATGTACAAATTAACCATCGCTAAATTATTAAGACTTTTTTTATAGACGGAAATAGTACGTTATCCAAAATTTAAGATACATCTTCAACAAAGGATGATAAGATAATAGAATTATATGATAACGTAAACCGAGTTCGCTGTTTGATGCCGTCGTGACTGTCGGCAAAGTTGCCCTATCGTTGAGTAGCAAGATTGGAGGTGTTGAAAATTGTGTTACATTAAACATTGTCTCGGAAAGCTATAGCTAGCATACCATGGTACAGCATAGCTCAACAACTGTTGATGATATTTTGAAGCATCTTAATTTTCTTTATTAATGTTGGTGCACTTGTTCTGTGTAAATAATGTATTTGCTGCAAAACATTTTAATATAGTAATACCAAATTACTGTTACGCTGCTTAAAGGATATATTTATAAATAGTTATTGATCCTGTTATAGGTTTTGAACCTAATTCAACCACATACTGTATTACCCTGACCAATGCAATATGCATGAGTAGGTTACCAAAGCGAAGCCTTTTTGTTTGTAATAGAGCTAATTAAAAGCAAATTAGCTACCACTATTATGTAGGCGTGAAATACTTAACAAATGTAACTAACATAATGATGACGCGATCATTAATGTCTACTAATGTTTATAAAATCATGAAGTAGGACAAAATAATTAAAATGATTATGTTTCTCCTCATAATTTATTTTGAAAAAGGGAATACACCGGATATGTTTCTAAAAATAGTTTAATTTACTATAAATTTAAAAAAATTGTTTAGTTTTTCAAATTAAAATATTCAGAACCAGAAAAAACTGGCTCAAGATGTAAAAAATAATGTAAATATTCGGTGTACGTTAGATTGTAAAATAGCTGAAGATAAAACGTAGTGGGTAAGCAATGTCATAAGAAAAAAAAGTTCCAGGTGTTGGTTCCATTACAGGTTTTAACAAAGACATAAACAAATTTAACTAAATCAGACCTGGACTTTTTTAGAGCTATATAGAAGAATTTACGTCCAGCTTTCATGTATGTAAGACCGAGTAACAGGTATCAATAAGGTCTCGGCTGTTCACAGTCCTGAATATGATTGCCTTGCGCAGGAATTATATATTTCACGAGAAAATATCACATAGTCCATGAAGTTTGGGATTGAAAATCTAAATTTACTAACAAGTAAGCAATAATGGGTACTTTGGTATTATACGGAGGCCACTATTTTAGAGAGGTTTTTTTTTAACTGGATACCAATTAGAACTACATAATTGGAGAAAACATACTTTAATTGACTTAATTGACTGTCCAAATTTGACATAATTTTGATGAGTGGTCTTTATGATAGGCCTCCCAGAAGGCAGCGAAGTCGGCAAGGTAAAGCGTCACCGCCGCTAGCGGCAACACCCGATCGCCACCCTTATACAGCGCGCTGCGGCGGTTATGTTAGGTTAGGTTATCATAAATATGTTAGTAGGACTTTCCTTGTTTCGTTACAAATAAAACGGTTTCTGGATAAGTCATACTTTAGCCCACCAAAGCCAGTAGACAAGTGATACACACACTCCGTCAACAACCTGACCTAGGCCTACTTGGAGGGAATTTGGCGGGCGAAGGTATGACTCATCTGGTATTGTTCGATTCGTAACAAAACGAACAATTTATTTAACATATTTATGAAAACTCTACTAACATATTTATGATAACCTTACCTAACATAACCGCCGCAGCGCGCTATATAAGGGTGGCCTCCGTATAATACCAAAGTACCCAATAATGTCCTGAACACTAATTGAAAATCATAGTCTACTGCTAGAAGAAAGAAATCGCGATATAATGTTTATGTGGAGGTAAGGGCCTATAAAACTAACAAAAAACAAATACCAATTTTGTATCATTTCCATCACGCTATTTGATTAAATGTAAAGGAACTTATTGGAAATGTATTAGAAACTCGATTTTAAAACCCACATAAGGGTTTTACAAGCGTTGCGCTTTATAGTCTACCCATCTCGTCACATGATTCGATACTGGCATAAATCAAGGCTCATAAATTTTGTTAGCGCGTGTAGATAATAATTTTACTGGAACCTATATGTTGAAAAATTTAGTGTAAACATAAATGTTTACGTTCGTACATTTACAACAAATATGTATAATAAAAATGGATTTAGTTTAGAAGAAAATGTTATTAACACTACTTGTCTTGTGCATTTTTATGGGTCATATGTAATACACGGGATAGCGCAGTTAAAACTAACACTCCCAAAAACAATTCAATACAATTAAATATAACATAATATTCTTATCAGTGAATTTTAAGTAAAATCTAATTTAAAGACTCTGTTTTCGTTGGTATTTATTTGTTCAACCCAATTGTTTCAGAATTGGAGACTATAGAAGTATTTCTATTACATTTTATATAAATATAAATTTAACATGCACTGCTGAAATTCACGTAATACAAGTTTCTATTTGCTATTTTTTTGATGTATTTTCACTTATCATTCATTAGCAGTCCGAATTCGGATATAGATGAATGTCTTCCGACATCAAAACAGGAAGCTGCCGCCATTTTGAAAATACGTTGTATAAGTACAACGCCCGCTCCTGGCGTCAATTGCCTAAACACACGCTCCCTCAATTTTTTCACCAAGGGGGCTCAGTAGGTTAATAATGAAAAATTTTCACTATTTTATGTCATTTTATTCTCCTTTTTTCTATGAACATTTTAATACCAAATAATGTGTACTTTTCAAAGGATAAATGGTATTTATAAGCCTTTATATGCATTGGTGACATCAAAAGACCAACTTCAGTTGAGGAAAACCAAGTGCATACTGAAGTCATTAGGCCCTACTTTTTTACATAACAACTTATACTTTATACAGTTATTATTTTGTTTTGATTGGTTGGCTATACTGTCTGTATACTTGACAATCATCTTGAATCATCTGTTGTTGGTGATAACCTAACAAAACAGCTTTGTTTACTATGGTCCTATGGTCCTGGACTTTTTAAAGGTAGAACTCTAGTTTTTGTCTATGAACTGTGCATGTTAATTTTCATGGCCGTTTCCTGAGAAACGGTATTTTTTTACATTCACACACCTTTCTCAGGTCTGGATAGAGATAAAGCTATGAAATTTTTACCACCGATAGAATATATTACATTGCATAGTTAACAAGAGCTTTTTAAAATATTTCTTATTAAAACTAAAATATTTATGTAAATAATTTATAAAAACTTTAAAAAATTAAACATTTTTTCATATATATAATCGTTGCAAAATTAATTCCTCGCGTTAAACTTCACTAAACAATATTGGTGACACACTGTAAAAATTTGGAAGTGATATCTTTCATCATAAGCCAGAAATGTGTGCAAGAAAATGTTTAGTTTAACATTGTCTTATATAGGCTTACGGAGCCCCCTATAGCTTATTACTCAAGATTTTTTTTAACATTTTTATTTGGAAAATTTAAAAAAAAACTTTTAAACATTTTAAAATTTTGAAATCGATGAAAATCACAGTATTTTTTGACAAAGAAAATGGAAAAGTTGTACTATTTACAACCCCGCCAACCCACCCAAACTAATGTCGTTTATCATTCTCATTTGTATCAGTACAAATATACAAACAAATCAAGCAGAAATTAGGCTGAATAACCTAAAAAGTAACGATACACACAGTAAACAGAAAGAAAACAACTGAATGCAAAAGAAAACACACTGAATAAACGTAATGGCGTCGTCAAAATACAACGGTTGCCTCCTGCTGCGCTCTGGTGGCGGAAGTCGGAAACTGGTACGAAAAGGTCGAAAAAACCTTCCCTCGGAGTGACAAAAGCAGCAAGCGCAGGTAAACTGCGGACCCCACACTGGTCCCATTTGACAACAATAACACTAAGTTGTCAGTCTACTACGCAGGCTCCCGGAGCAGGATAGGCCCGTTGTAAAAATACAATGGCAGCAACGAAGGCGTTAAAATTATAACTGCATTTTATGTTACGAATTGAACATTTCATAAATGTTTTGACTTATTTTTAAACGAAACAATTTTTTAAATTTGAAATGTCTTACGAGATTTATATGGAAATAATAAATAATATATTGAAATCATATTATGTTTACTTATCGAGTGCAGTATAATTCCGGTGAAAGTGCATGAGTTAGTTTAAAATCAGTTTAGGTTTTTGGCTTTTATATGAAGAGACAAAACGGTTGGCTGTCTGACTAATCACAGTTTCTCAAAACGTTTTTAGACTTGATGGAAATATTCTTTGTGGGCACAAAAAATCAACTAAGAAGAATTTTAAACACTTCCCCCAAAATTTTAAAATAGGGTAAATTATGAAATATAAAACAACAATACTTTTCTGTAATCAAATAATACGATAAAACTATGTTAAGAAGGCATATCGGTTTTTCGAGCGAGAAAAAGTAAAGGGTAGTATTATATAGCTATATTACGCTTATTTCCAAAAGACAAAAATGTCAACAAAATCTAGTTTATTAAAGAAAAAATGAACATATCTATTACGGTCATTCTTCTATATATTTTTAAGATTCATCCTTCGCAGTGCTCGGACTAGCACGTCCAAATTACTAAAAATTTAATTTTGAAACCTAGCATGGACATTCTATTTAAAGAGGAAGCATTCACTAGAAACGAAGTTTTTAAAATAGAACTTTCATGAGGGTATGTTTGATTTAAAGATGTACACGTTAAGAAACAAAAGCAATTTTGACTATATATTGTCGCTTATAGCAGCTTGACGAAGAATTCAATCTTTTAATGTGGTTGAAAAGAAGGCTTCCAAAAATTTTTTATGATCATTAACGTCTTAATTTGTACGAGGTTTTAGATTTCTGAAATTACTAAAGAAATAATAGTAAAGTACTATTATTAAAGCTTGTTTTAATACCCACAGGAATAAAACTAGCTAGATTCAGAATTGCAATCGAGAGTATGCTCGTAGCGCTTTTTGAAAGGCTATTTTACGGTGCGGTAAAAGTTCAATCCCATAAAATGGAATGATATTCTGTTCTATTCCTACACTATTATAAACACAATTTTATTCGTTCAATAACGGATAATTTGAGAAATCTCGGTTCTATTAAGACTAAAATGAAAAATAATAATATGTAGTGAAATGGTAGCAAATTCATAGGATTTCTCACAAAGGAAATGACAAGAATCATAGAGAAGACATCTCATTTCAACAGTGATTAATCCATATTTAATATGAAAAATAGCACATTGAACTCTGCATGATGTAATTTAATCCAAACTAATATTATTGTTTGTTAGTATGTAGTTTATTTCAAGCTCTTTATTTTTTTTTTACTTCAGTATCAACGAACTTGAATAATTAAAATTAATAAACAGCAAATTGAGCCCTTGAGGCGAAATTAAAATTTGTCAGATATAATTTACTCGGCAGTTCTTTAATATCCACTGTCTCAAGAAGAGTATGAAATTAATTTTATTGAGCGTGTTATAACGAATTTTCTATTTATAATAATTCAGAATGCATGTTTGTCTCATATTATGGAATATTAAATCATATTTTAATTATTAATAATATATGAAATATTAATATTGCATTAATTAAACATAATTTTTATATTTTAAATTTATTTTTTGACAATATGATAAATTCAAAATATAGTTTTATAAATAATAAATTTTTGTAATAACATGGGATTGTACAAATGGGTAAATTTATGTAACTATGGATTAATACTTCATGTATGGGTTAGCACCCGTGGGAGCACGCGGTGGCGCCGTATCCTAAGAAGTCCTGACTTGGACAGCTTAAAAAAGTTAAACATGCATAAGAGTAACAAAACCATTACCGTGGTAGCAAACCTGCGTACCCAATCCTTGTCTCATTCTTAAGCAGAAAATTTACAAAAAAAGTTTTGATTTACCTTTTTTTTACTCTAAATCTCTCCATCGTTTATTTGAGAAATTACAAGTCGCTGATTATTCAGGACTACTGAAGCTGAGATATTTATATAAGCTCTCTAATGAACCAATTTATTTCGTAATCAAACGTTTATCCTTCGACAGCTTGGCTTAGTGAAATTGTTAATGTTGAATAGACGGATCAAAAACTAAAAATATAGGTATCAGTAATCCTTCGCAATTTTCCTTTCAAAACACAGGCACAAAGGAATAAATTATTACTCAGTCGGTAATTACTGCAAAGTCTTTCAAGGAAATCCCTATAGACTTCATTACGCTTTCGTGAAACAAATTCTCTTTGTGAGGGGTTTGTTTTAGCTCAGACGAAAGAAAGGTGTTTCAAGGATAATTTTACATGTTAAAAAAACGTTATTATGTTGTATATAATCTATTGGGTTTTGTTATTTTACTTACGATGAGCTTTTTTATTTGTACTTAGTTATAAAATTTTGAAAATATAAAACATACTTTTATTTTGATGTTGTATGTTGATGTTTATGTTGTCGTTGGTTCTTAGGCCCATGTTATACACGGGGATTCAGCGTCCCAAGCGGCTGAATACCCGAGGGATGTATTGTACGGGAAGATGCCTGCTTCCCGGAAGTGTCCGAGGAGCGATTTAGCGTCTCAGACACAGCATTGGCACCGCCCCCATCACCAAATCACTCTGTCGTTACTATGAATACTTTGTTTCTTTACACGGATATTTTCCATATTACAAATAAAATCTTCGGTGTTCATTGTTATCTATTTTTTATCAGTCCTTTGTCGCGGACTTCATGGTTTTCTCAGTAGTGGCGAGGTGGCGTTTCTGGCCCAATCAAACTTTGACAGGCAGTCAATTTTTTGACAGCTACTTCCGGTCACGTGACCGGAAGTGACGTCATCAGCTGTGACGTAGCTGTGACGTGTTGTAGGTGGGTATTTAAAGTTTAAATGCCCTGCTGTGCTGGGTATTTAAATTTTAAATGGCCGGAAGTGTGTCAAGGTCGATTGGGGATGTTTTTAAAAAAGATCTTGCATTTTCGGAAAATCCGAAAATGCAAGATATTTTCTTTTTTTTATTTATTTGTTTTTTTTTACAAAAGTATTATTTTACAAGTTAGTAAAGTTTGCTCCCAAATTTGAAAAGTAAGTTGTTGTCGGTGCTGAAATTTCTTGTTTATTTTCATTCTTCTTGTTGTTGTAAGTTGGCAAAAACACATTTTTTTCGTTTTGATTGTTTGTTGCATAAAGTTCTAAAGATAAACCAAACCCAGTGGTTATAAGTTGTTTTAGTTCTTCACTAAAACTTTCCAAATCCTTGTAGGTTGTAAGATTGATAGTGTTGTAGTGAATCCCGCGAATATTGAGAGACATGACTAGAGTTGTTTACTCGACGAGAGGTGTAGCAGGAATGACTATTGCAAAGCCGGTGCTGCAGGTACCTCCGATGGTAGTGGTGGTAGTGGTGGGGGTAATGGCAGGTGTTTGTTTAATCACTTTGAATTTAATCGTTGCCACAATAGACCGAGTCGATGTTGCAATTCTTCTAGTTTATCCAACCGGTTCTTTTGATATGTTTTGCAACTACATTTACAATAGCTGAAAGAATTACATTTTGTACAAGCTTTTCCGTCAACTTGATCTTCAGGTATTCTAAAACATTTTTCTTTGCAACAATAAGTTATAAGTGTTAGATTATTTCTTTTGGATGACATGTTGGTTGTAGCTTGTCTTAAACAGAACTGAGCCTCTCAACGTTAAAGTTTCGTATTTATGTAAAGTATTCGAATAAAACTATCGAATAAAATAATCGAATAATACTATCGAATAAAATAATCGAATAATACTATCGATTAAAAAGTTCAAGGTCATCCGTTTGAGGTTTTAAAAAAATACAACATATCAGTATATAAAAACATATACTGATATGTTGTTGTTTTTATCTTTTTATTTAAAACATTTTTTTTACAATGTTATTTTTGTGCGATGTGCAGAGTTAGTTCCGTAGAGTTGTTTCCGCTCATTCCGTGTGACACCAAATATAATGATCCTGGTTGAATTTCCCGCAGATCTTCATTTTGCAGCAACTGGACGAATCGTTTTGGAAGATATACTTGAAACTTTGGTTCATCACCCGGTGTATATGGTGCATCGGATAAAGATGCGACGACTGCGTCTCCATGCGTTGTATCAATTTTCTTCATTTCATGAACAATATAATGTTTCTGTTCTTTTAATTCTGAACATTTCTTGATAATTAGAGTATTTGATTTTGAATGCAAGTTGAATTGTTCAACTAAACATTGGAGAAACTGTTGTGATGCCATCCTTCACAGGAGATGTTGTCTGTTCGGAGTATGGAGTTAGACTGATACTCGGGGTGTGTTGCCTCTTCGTTTATATAACCTTCGGAACCCCCACTACATTCTTCCGTTTGTTGTTGTACGTAAGCAGCCAAGTGATACGCGTTTTGTAATGCGCATTGAGATTGGTTGTGTTTCGGATTTATTGTAGAAACACAAATATTTCTAGCATCAAAGTGAAATGTTTTGTCCACTTTTATGTTTAAAACTTCTTTGTTTGTGTACTGTCGTATCCAATTCTTTTTTTCCAATCCTCTGGTATATATGTGTGTAAATTGTTTGCAAAAATGAAACATAATTTTGTGTACATTGTTGTACGGTAGGAAACCTTCATACCAATGGATATGATGAAAATTATTTGTTAGCCATCTGTTTGTTATTTTAGCTTTTGACTTTAGTTCATGGACAGAACACGGTGCTTCAAATAAAAATGGGTATGCTACTTGTGTAAGCAAATCCAAAATTACCAATTCTTTTATGATAAATCTATCATCGTTTCCGCGAAATGCTTGAAATTCAATTACACAAGGTTTTGCTGCCATTTCTTCATCCTGTCTGCTCATCATGGTGTCTGCTGATCAACTGTTTTCCACACCACGGTAGGTTAGATATATATATATATAAACCAGGCCGTACAGTTGTAGGCGCGTTGGTGTATGTTTAACGTGGGCACCATCCCCAGTAGGCCTACCCCACGGTTTATTCTTTTGTTAAATTACATTGTAGTTTTAACCTAGCAAAGTTTCTTCTTCTGTATTATTGTTGTTGGTGGTTTCTTCTTCTGTACTGTTGTTGTTGTTGTTGGTTTCTTCTTCTGTAGCCTCCGTTGCAACTTCGGTAAAAGGTTCAAAGTTTCTTAACTGCCTCCACATTTCCACTTCGTGAGGTATTCTATTAAAGATGGATGTATCTATTGGTCCGTATTGTAAAGTGCTTTCTGGTTGTTTTTCGCATGCATCTACCAGATATTCCTTAATAACAGAGCTTGAAAATACTAGTTGTTTCATATACCTGGTAATAGGTGATGTTGCATAGTTTAAAATGTAAAATTCTTCACGTGTTAGAAGAATTTTATTTTCAAATTGTGTCGAGTCTCTAATTCTTACTTGTTGTTGACCACGATGTTTAATAATGTCAATTTCATTGTCACAATCCAAAAGTCGAATGTTAGTTTTTCTTCCAAAGAAACTGTTGGCTAAATAACATTCAATAAGATGTAGATGTTTTAAAAAGGAATCCCAAGCATTTTCTAAAAATAAAACCATCTTTATTCCATGGCTTAGTATTACTGCGGGAGAGTAGTCTAATGATTTTACCAATCCTATCGACACACTTTTACTCATGCAAGATGAAATAGGATAAAAGATGCGAAGGAAAACTTCAGTTAAAATGTTTGGTGGAATATTTTCTTCAAGTTTTCTTTTCTTTCTTACGTTTGTTTTATTATTTTCCAACTTTTTATTTTGTTTTCCAAACTTTAAAAAGTCATCAATTTCCTTTACAATATTTTCTTCAAAATGTTTATCATCATTTTCCAATAAAGGTGCTGTTTCGGAAACGTCTTGTACAACTGATAAAGAACTCATTTTGTTTATAATGCTGTAGACGATGTTACCCATACAACTGTAGACAGTAAACTAAACAATTTTCGTTCCCGCTCCTGCTTTTATAACCGAGTGGTGGGGGTATTTTTTTTTCCTTTTCATTTTACAAAACTGCTTTTACAATTCCTGTTAAAGGTGTATATGTAACAATTTTATCATGTAAAATTAAACAATAAGCAGATGTATCTTTGGGTACATTTTGTTCAAATTCCATTTCTATTTTTATATCTACACTGGAAGATTTTACAGATTCGTTTTGTTTTGAACAATCAACTACAACAATCGGATAGTTAGATTTAAATCGGTTTGGCGTTAATAAAGGTGTGTTTGTTTTTCCATAATATGAATTTTGGAATCTTGCGTACATATCGTACAAAACGCTAAACCTGTCTTTTGTAAAGTTTATGTTGAAGTTGTCGTATGGAAAGAATTGTGAGTTTAGAAACACCTTAAAATTTGTAAGTTTGCAATGATCAAATTCACCAGCATGTTTAGTTATTTCGTTTCTTCTTTTTGTTTGTAATCCAAATATTACATATCTTGCCTTTTCCAAATGAGTAGAAGTTTTTACAGTCCATGTATGACGTTGTGTTTCCGGTAAAACCGGATATTCATGAAACTCCCAACTTCTAAATGGTATTACGATATCACGATCTGATTTTAAAGTTCTTAATAATGAAATTCTATTCTGATCGTTTAACCGTACATGCGGTACTCTCCAAACAATTTTGTCTAATTGCATTTTCCATTCTAAAGTAGCTTCCGTTGTTCCATCAGTTGCTTGAATAATATCTTTGTCGTTTGATGATCTTAACAAAACTAATTCTTGTTTTACGTTTATTATTATTTTTCGGTAATCTTCGGCAAAGCCTAAAAGTAATCTTAAAGGAATGTAAAAGTCAAATTTGCCTGAAGTGTTTGGAGTGATTGTACTGGAATCGGGTGCTACCCATCCTGCGGCGGCCAGCATATTTTTTTCACTCGGTGTTAAAGATGCTAATCCTTTTAATGTACTTGTAATTCCCACCTTTTTTGTTGAATCTACTGTAACTCCGGAAATTTCATATCTTATTTCATCAAACAAATATGCCATGGGGTTATTTATGAACGGAACAGTACTTGCAGTGCTTCCATCTTTTTTTGTTACTCTTCCTTCGATATACAAATAACTTTCACATGGAAGTGTATAAATATCCTGTTGTTGTATGGGAATTCTAATTTCATCATTATTATTTAATTTTGATGAAGCGTAAGGGTTGTGCGTATGATATTCCTTTTCCCATAAGGTTTCGTCGAATGTCGGACCCTGCGCTATATCCAATATTTCCATTATTAATAAGTTTTAATCCAATTTCTTCTAGAAAACGAATGTTATCACTTGTTAATCCTTCTATAGCTGAAGTGCTACTGACTTGTTTACCAGTCAGCTCTTTCTTTTTAAATGATAACCCCATTGTTATACGGTTGATTTTATATGTATTCGTATAGTTATAGGTTCGTCTCTAAAATCAATATGATTTCCGTCTTGATCTAGTATGTTCACCACAATGTCTGAAATAAAACTGGTGTTTAACGGTAGGTACACCAAGTTTTGTGGCTTTTCCACAATTTTAAAACCCGGAGCGACCGTTGGATAGAATGTGTGCAATATATGAGTATTTTCACCATCTCTATAAGAACCATGTATAATATTACATGTAATATCTATACTGTTAACTTTCATTATTGTTACAGTTCTAGCACCTGAATGGTTAATATTAGGTTCTAAAATTTTTGTTGTTTTAGGAAATCCTAATAAACTACCAATTGAATGTTCTTTGCTAAAATCTATATAATATTTAGATTTAATTTCAGCTTTCATAGTATTGTTATTTCCTTTTATTGTTATATTATCTTTTCCCATATGATTTTGTATCGCTTCATTTATATCATCAATTTCATATGCTCCAGTGGGTAAACTAAATACTTGTATATCTGAATATTTGTTTGTATTTTTATCTTTTGTTTTGTAATAATGTATTTTGTCATTAACATTTTCAGTAACGTTGGGAATAGAATTATAAGTTGTTATATCTAATAATGCGGCTTCCCATAATTTATCTTTTTCCAAACGTAACGCAGGGAAAAGAACACTTCGCAAAGTAGATGAAGTTCCAGTTAATGATACTGTATAGGAAGACATCTTAAAGTTGACTAACGCTTTTTGTTAAAAAATCTAAACATAAATGTCCACAGATTACCGTATCATCAGGTTGCTCTCTTTTATAATTGTATAGTACATTTTTAGCTGTTTTAAAGTAATATTGTAGTTCTTTTGGTGGTGGAAGATTACCAAAACTATCAAAGTAGTAAATAGTTGATCCTAGTTTCTTATAACATACCCAATGAGTGCCTGATCCTTTACTATTATCTAAATTTACTATTCCGGTTTCATTTTTCCATATTTTAACAGGTAATGCATCTTTCATAAACACTCCTCTAAAAAATGGAATTTTTAAACAAGAAACATAAGTAATTAATTCTTTATCTGTTAATTCTTTATTTGGAATTAGTAATTGTTTTTTCTGTTTAATACACACGATACGGTCTTAGGTATAATCCTCCTCCTTTTTTTATCATTGACCATATTG
The DNA here is from genome assembly GCA_035578135.1 of Flexamia atlantica. Lineage (NCBI taxonomy): Eukaryota > Metazoa > Arthropoda > Insecta > Hemiptera > Cicadellidae > Flexamia > Flexamia atlantica. Next base: position 2,554,240 of record JAQJVK010000046.1, on the reverse strand, counting down.
TTTGTTTCTTTTTATTTTTACCTGCGGTGGATCGTCGTTTTCTTCTTATATTTCCTCCACGTTTCTTTGCAGGTTTTCTTCTCCTTTTTCCACCTCCTTTCTTCTTTCCACCTCCAAACATCGTTTTACCCTTCATTGCTGCTGATACCGCTAAAGCTGCTGCTTTTTCACCGATACTAGCGTCACTGGATGTTACTCTTTGCCAAGCTTTTTCAGCAAGTGCTCTATCCGCTATTGATCTATTTTTAGTATCTGCAAACTTTGAATATGCTATATCGTGTTGTTTGCAGGCTTGATCAAGTTTATTTATTCCAAGATCTCCTCTAGCGAGTCTTTTTTTCAATTTTGTTCCAGGACCACAATATTGATAACCTCCTGGTAAATGTAGTTCTACAGGTAATAAATCGATAGCTTTATTAACTATAGCTCCAACCGGCTTAGTAATAAGAGAAAGTGCTGTTGATGCTATTCCTCTTCCTCTCTTTATAACGTGTCGATTATGACTGATGCGTTGAACTTTCAACATGGTCTTTTATAGTGAAAGGAAATGTCGATACTTGTTTATTTTATAAATGCTTTATAATGAATGATGCACTTATCCTTTGACATTGTTTATTTATAAGTATGTTTGTTTATGGGTAAAACATTTTTTTCCAGTTTTGTGGAAGGATTGTATCTTCTTCATCATCATCACCTTTAGAAGTTCTTAAAGTATCAGTTTCCTTATTTAAAAAATATTTTTCCATAACATTCTTTTTAACCCAATTTAATTTTTGATCAGATTTTATGGGCTTTATTGTGTTATAAATATTATATAATACTACACTTAAGAGTCTTACAATGTAATTTACATTAACAGCATCAGTAAAATTAATAGGGTCTTTTAAGCTAGTCAATCGCAAGTCTTCACAAAAAAAAGACTGCTTATTAAAATCTTTTCTTAGAAAAAGATTATAGTATATGTGTCCCTTCTTATGCATTTGTGCTACTGTAACTACATCATTGTCTCTTATTCCTTCTGCAACATTGACTAGTGGTTTCCCTTTGCAATCAAACTGTTGACTACCGTCTTCATATACTTTTAATACAGGAACTTGTCCAATTGTTGCAACATCAATTTCATCCGACCCTTTTTTAACATTAGTAATTATTTTTGCATCCGCATTCCATTTGTTATCTTTTAATTTCATTATTTGACTTATTGTAGCTGCATGTGATTTTGCAGTTCCTTCCTTAACGTTAGTTAACACTTTATTTTTGCAATCAATTGTATTAATATCATGCGTAATACAATGATCTGTAAGATATTGAAGGTTTACAGCATCTTTCATATCTTTAGGGTCTCCAATATCATGTATTACAAAGTTGTAAAAGGAAAATTTATCTGTTTTTTCAGGGATGACTGAATGTAAATACTTTTTTGTAACTGAATCTTGATCATTAATAGGATCTGCTATATTGGCTATTCTAAGATCTTTTGCATCGTATACTTTATTATTACTCCTAGGATCATATCGTAAGGTTTGGTTTATGTACCACATTAAATATTCTTTATTTACCGAATCATTCTTATCTATTGGTTTTGGAAGATTTACAATTCTATAAAAATTAGCGTTATACACTTCATTTTGAAGCTTTAAGCTAGGTAATGTTTCACTTCTTAAAGTTTTAAAATTTACCGCATCATTATCATCTTTTGGATCATTTACAAACTTTAACCGTTTGTTATTTATATCATAATCTCCATCGGATGTTAGTGGTAAACCACCTCTTTTTCCATAAGATCCTGATTTGCTTCCAGTTTCGGAATACCGTCCAAACTTATCCACACTCATGGTTATACTGAATATTTAATCAGTTATACTTGTATTATATATACTCATATTTTTTTATGCAATTACTCCTCGATTTCGCAGTTCGCCGACCAAAGCTACCCATTCATTTTCTAAACCACTATGTCCGGCTTGTTTAGCTTCATATATCAACTTCATTCTGTCAACCAATTTGTTTATATCGTTGTAGTATATTATATTAGTATCATACAAGTTTTTTAATAATCCTTTTCCTGATAAACTTGATTGATTTGTTTTTCTTCTTTTATGTAAAATATTTATTTCAGCAGAAGATAATGATTTTCTTTTTATGGGTTCCCTTCTTTTTGGTGGGAAAAGTTTAGCAATAATAGTTTTATATTTTTCTGATGCATTTCTATGAACATTGAAATTTTTAGAATAATTTTTCTTATGCGCATTTGTATCCTCCAATATTTGTTTAAAAATGTTTAAATCCTTTTTAGTATATTTATTAGGTTTCGGCTTAAAAATAAGTTCAAACAATCCTTTTGTACCCTTGTATTGTTTATTATTTATAATAATATTGTCATGTTCGTCTACATCAAGTTTGCTATCTCCAATCATTAGCCCATTTTCTTCTATTCTAGCACCAAAAGTATGATATTTTCGAGTTGGTTGTGCAGAATGTAACATTTTTAATACAAATTGTCTTGCAAGCGGCCCTTTATACGCAATATCCGAGCCCAATTTGCTCAAGTTGGATGGATTAATAGGCTCTTCTTCTTCTTGTTGTTCTTCGCTTGTAGAAAGACCTTCTTTTTCTGTTAAAACATCCGTTTCTTCACCTAGTTCGCTTTCTTCTTCAGTTGTTTCTCCTTGTTGTATAAAACTTGTATCACTTTCATATTCTTCTTTTTGATCAAATTTTGAAATGGGTAAAATAGCATCTCCGGAAAAATTAAATGTTGAATGTTTAACATTTTGTCCTAATTGTTTTAATGGCTCAGTAATAGGTTTAAATGTTGATTCCAGAAATTTCTCTCTTTCACTTATTCCTAATCTTAACGCTCTGTTTTTATGTCTAATAGAATCACTAAGTGATTTTATTTCTTTTAATAGCTTTTCCTGATTAACCATGTTTACACCATGAAGACTTGTACGATAATGTTGTTAATTAATGTATTAAAACAAATTTATCAAAACCTATGCGGTAACGACCATCTGTTATAGCTTTATCTTTCATAATTACCAAAAATACATATTTTTCCGCCCAAGCTTTTCCACAAAGCTCTTTGAATTTATCAAATGACATATCAGCATTTACATGATCGTTGTATATATGTTTTAAGTTTGTATCGTCTTGTTTGAATAAAACTAAAATATTTGCATTGTCTCTAATTAGTTGTTTTGGAATTTTGCTATATGTTTGTCCGATATATATGCTATCAATATTATTATGTCTTCCCATGGCAAAATAGTTTCTGATAGTATCATGATTTTCACTAGATACATCATCAAATACAAATACAGAATACGGCTTAGCCTGGTCTGGTTGCATAACACTGTCACTAGCATTAAATTTGTAATAGTTAACATCGGGCACATCAGTCAGGATCTTTTCCAACAATTGATACTTTGGTTGATGTAAGGACTTTGAAAAAATATATAGGTTATTAAATCGCAATCCTTTTGTGTTTGTAATTAAGTTAAACACAACGTTAGTTTTGCCACAGTTTGAAGGACCGCTGACTATACATCGTACAGTGTTTGGAAATAAACTGCCGTGTTTACCATTGTTGATTTTAACGTTATCTACGGTTAAATCATCAATGTTATTAATATTAAATTTATCTTTATGGTGAACAATCTCCATCTTATTCAAAGGCAGAAGAGTAAATAAGTTGATTTAAAACTAAATCAAATCTTTTATAGGTATCCACGAATCTTCAGTTTTATCAAACCCCAACCAACGTACTTTAACTTGGTCTTTTTTCCTTTGCAACACCTTTTCAACAAGATAAACATCGCCTACTGTTGACTTTAACAATTCATGTCCGTAAAAACCGCCTTGTAACAAATTTCCTTTGTTATCTTTTAAAATATAAGTTTCCGGTACAGTAGGTTGTACTTTATACACTGTAAAAACTTCGTTTGTCCAATTGGGCAGGTATTTTTTAGTAAACACTCCTTTGTATTTACTAATTCGAACTTTATCATTTACATTAAATTTTCTTGGTTTTCTTTGTTCCGCTTTTGGCTGTGTATTTTTTTTAATTCGTTGTAAAACTAGTTTAGCGTTTTTCTTATTCACTTTGTTAGGTGCCATACCGATAGTTCTATGAAACTTGTTGTTGTAATCGCTTATTAATTTTGGTAAAATATCAACCCATACGTAAGAACCTCTTTTCGAAAACATTTTATACATTGCACCTTTTAAGGTTCTATTAAATCTTTCAATTATAGCTGCCTTTTTCTCAGAATTTGTGGAATAATGATTTATGTTATATTTTTTCATTAACAAGGCAAAATGTTTATTAAAAAATTCTTTCCCATCATCAGTTTGTAAATGTTTAATTTTATTTTTATCTCTTTTTATAGCTACTTCCATAGCTTTTGTTATGCTGTTACCAGTTTTGTCTTTTAATGGCAAAGCATCTGCAACTTTAGTAAAACAATTAATAATCGTAAGTATGTATTTAAATCCTTTATTTATTTTACTATGCGGTTGCATTTCAATTAAATCTGCTTGATATAAATCATTTATTCCTTTTACAACAGTATTTCGTCGTGGAAACTTTATTCTTGCAGGTTTATGAAGTTCATTAACAATCTTTTCCTTTAAGTCTGTCATGATGATTTTACTAACAAAGTCAAGTTAGTATTGAGTGTTTCTTTTTCTGCATCCGCTTTTATAGTTCAAGGTCATTTCAACATATTTTAAAAAAAGGGGAAATCACAGCGAGCATGCTGTGATTTCCCCTTTTTTTTCTTTTTTTCTTTTTTTTATTTTTTTTCTTTTTTTTCTTTTTTTTCTTTTTCTTTTTACTCATTGATAGGATTGAGAGAGTAGTGGCCGAATGGTAGAGTGTGAATTTTGTCTGGAAGAATGTGTCGTTTGTCATCATTGGAGCAGAGTGCTTTTTTCACTTCTGTTACGCTGTACAGTTGATGGTTGAAACTTCTGATGGTGTTGAATTTTGCAGTTATAGTCGTTTCTTCAAATAAGCATTGCTTGTAGTGTTCAAAATTTACATTCTTCTTAAGATACAAACTTTTTACTCCCTTAGCTTTTTTAATAATATTGTTTTCTTCTTTATGCAATTGCAGTGAATACAATTTTGACATTAGTGCAATAAGTTCTTTCAGTAAAATTCCATTTGCTTCGTCTTTAAATTTTCCAAGTTTCTTTTTGTTCCGATCATTGTCATAATTTAAATGATCTTTTGGATAGTCACTAAAATCAAATTCATTTTTGTGAACAAATGTTCGAAGATCCAAATACATATCTTCAGTAAGAATCCAGTAGATGAAAGCGTCCGTGTCCATGTAGGCGATTCCGATGTTATCTCTACCGTAGAAGGCGACCATTTTGTTGTAGTGGAAATCGTACATGTGGGTTTTGGAAATATCCAAGATTGACATTCCAACGTACAACGGACGATCCATTTTCACGCTTGTCTTCTTCATAGATACTGCCACAAGGTTTTCATTGATGATAACGGATGTTCCAAAGTTTGGTTTTTGTACAAGTTTTTCTAGTTTTATAGGATCTGTAATTAATTTAACATTTTTGTGTTTTCTTTTGTTTTCCAATGTTTTTCCAAATATCGCATTATTCATCAATTTAAAAAAGTCCTTTTGAAATGTTGATGTTGCAGCTGCTCTTCTTCTGGTGTTTGAATCAATGTACGGTTTTAACCAGCAAGATTGGGAAAATTTTAAATTTCTATGAATTTTGGTTATACGTAAACCCAATTGGAGTGCTTGTTGAACAACCCAAAAGTGAGCTACGTATCTTTGTTTATTTTCAAGAGTCATCATTAATTTTGGATGTTTGCCAATTGGTGAAACTTCTGTTTTTGCAAGGAGCGGAAGATCGTAATGAAGATCATGCAAGTGTTCTGGATATTCAAAGTCACAGTCCAATATGTATCCGGTGTCTCCGTCTTTTGAAATTTGCGAAATATCACCAATAGAGTCTGGATTAACCCATTCAAAGTTTCCAAAAGGAAGTGGATTAGACATGGCCCATCCGTATAAATTGTTGGCATCGAAATATCCTAAGAACACTGATGGTTTTTCTTTATCGTAGTTTGGAAGATATTTGTTGTTAGCTTTAACATGTCTAGTAACACTTTGGGTCAATCCACCTCTAACGCCCGATTCGATCATCAACACCATGTCAATATCTGTTAATAATTGAAGGTTGCACTTTGTTTCTTTTAGCATAGCTTGCCAAGCTAGTCCTGGAGAAGTATAAGAATGAAGAGGGTCTAATCCGTAAGCTTCAAAGCAGGTGTTTCTAAATTCTTCCATCACATCGCAGAGAAGGGTCACATCAAGTTTTACATAAAAGTCAGAATAATCTCCCAGAGTGTTCATTTCCAATTCGTCCCAAACTCTGCATGCGTGTTGATAGTCTTCAGGTGAAATGTCCAAATCGGTAAGTTTACTTTTGAAAGCTTCTGGTGGAGGAAGTGACGTTTCTTGAAATTTATGTAGTCCATCGATGTAATCATACGGGAAAACTCCTTTCCGAAGAACCAAATCCATTTTTTCTGCAGGTACAATTTTGCTCGTTTCTATTAAATTTTGTCTTCTTAAATTTTCAGAAAGTTTCATAAGACTGGAAGGCATAAATCGAAAAGAATCAACAAATCTAAGTTTAATTTTGCCCACCTTTTTTGAAAAGCTTATAAATTTTTCCATAGTTTGTGCTATAACGTCTATTTCACCGTTGTCTCTTGCTAATTCAGGAATGATAAAATGTCCATCGTATCCGCTAAGATTGTGAAAAACCACGGGAATAAAAGATGGTAGTTTGTAGTTGATGTTACATCCGTTGCAAGCTGCACCTCTGTAGGCTCCTGTCAGATGGTCATGGTCGCGAACTTTAACTTTAGTTTCTGTAAATTGATTGTTACACAAATAGCATGTTGTTGTCGAATCATAAAGATAAATTTCTTCCGGTGTCATAGGTGACATAGGAACCACATTGCTATACATTGCTTCCACTTTCCCAGCGATGTCGTATAAATCATCAACAAAGTATCGAGCTGCTTCTTCTCCACGATAGATCTTTGGTGTAGATGTCAAACCATATTCTTGAAGATGTTCTTCAGGCAGAGTGGATTTTACTATTAAACAGTAGCTGTTTGGTTTGTGAAGTTGATACTTTGTTCTGCTTGTAATTTCCTCTCCTTCTTCTTGTTCAAGTGGAAGCAATGAAGATTCAAAATCTGCATACACTACAACGGGGATTCTGTATTGTTGGATAACTTTATCAAATTTTACTTGTGATCTGCTAGGGTGTGGTAATTTAATTCTTACTTCATAGTTTCCATTGCATAATCTTTTATGTTCTGTTAACCATTCTGAACCTCCTCTTCTTAAAGGTTTGTTTACAAAACAGAAACATCTTTTACAAGTTGTTTTTGGTTGTTCACGTTTTGATAACTGTTTGCAAACTAGAGCTTCAAAATCTTTAATATATACATAATGTGAGATATCACCTTTAGTTATAAATAATAAATCAGTATGATCTCTGCGTTCGGTGGGTGTTATACGTAAGGGATAGACATTGTTGGATGAATCTAAGCCAAAGATGTTTACAGATGCAAAAGGATTTTTCTTTTCAAATTTTGATATGTCTTGAATTGAAACAGGATAAGTCATGCCTTGAAAGTTATACATATAGGAAACCTCATCGTATGCTCTACTCGGTCGTTCCACATGATCTTCTACATATTTTGCAAGCATTGCATACTTGAAACATTCAGCATTTTCATTTTGTACATTAACACAAGATTTGGTTACTCGAATCTTCCTTGGCAAAGCAATATAACTACTACCTCTCATTCCATATCCATGTTTATGAACTCTCACATCTAAGCTTGTTATACTTAACAAACTCCATCCAGAACCTCTTCCTTCATGTTCTTGTAATTTTGTTAAAAGTTCTTCAAAACAATCATCCACAATTGAGCTTATATCCGATGCAAACATGATGGTTTTGTTTTTAGTTAAAAATCCTCTTGGTGATGTTTCATTCTGAACATTTGTAAATACAGTATCTAATAATATTCCAAACTTTATAAAATTTAATCTTCTTAGTTCATTCTTCAATGTTTCTGTTACTAATGTTTTTGCTTTCAATATAAATTGTGCTAGTTGCAATTGAGCATTGTCAATCTTAAAATGAGTTACTACACTGCCTGGTAAAGCTCGGGCGTATAATTCCACATCCAAAGATGGTCCGGGTGCGTATTGAATAACACTTGGTCTTGAATTTAGTTGTTGTTGATGGGTAGCCAGCATTTGATCTAATTCTTCCAAATCTTCTTCTTCTGCATTGTTTCTTGTTTCGTTGTTATGGTACACTTCTTTGTGTATTTGTAGTAAGTTTTCATTTTCAAAAGATTCTTCACAACTGATGCAGTAATACATGACGTAGGTGTGCTCTCCACAAAAGTTGCAGTAATAATAAAAACCACTCTTAAACTACCCCTATTTATAGCACTACCCCCACCACTTTTTCTGTATTAAACACAAAAAGTGTTAATAACAGTTAAATTTCTTATATTTCAAAACTCCTAAGTGTCAAGGTCAAATAATGCAAGTTTAAAAAAACATCTAAGTGTCAAATAATGCAGGTATTAAAAAAATCTAAGTGTCAAGGTCAAATAATGAAAGTTTTAGAAAAAATCTAAGTCTCAAGGTCAAATAATGGAAGTTTTAAAAAAATTCTAAGTCTCAAGGTCAAATAATGGAAGTTTTAAAAAAAATCTAAGTGCCAACGTCAAATAATTTAAATTCAAAATAATACATATATTATGCGTCGTAAGTGTGATCATCATTGCTGTTGTTTAAATATGTTATTTCCAAATCGTTATCGCTTTCATCTTCCTCCATGTCCGATGCCGGAAACAAACGTCGCCGAACAAGAGCATGTATATATTGTACTGGATCATAGTTAATTGTTACAACATGTGTTAACGGTGTTTCTTCGCCTATTGCTACTGGTACTTCCAAAATATTTTCTTCATCACTTGTAGCATCAGACGTAGCATCGGATGTAGCATCGGATGTAGCATCAGATGTATCTTCTACTGGAATCAAACTATTTTCAAAAATACTTTCGTCATCCGTTAAGTCTTCTGGTTCAACTATTTTATATATTTTTTCACAAATTGTACATCCAAAAGGAAAATTGTTGTCTGTTGGAGGCATTATAAAAGAAACTTGATATTGTAAAATAAATGTTGAAGCAAATGTTTGAAAATTTTTCTAAGTCCGAAAGTATTAATTATTAGGAAGTTTTACAAGTCCAATGTAAAGTAAAAATAAAGAAAGAAGTGTTGTTGCCTGTTTAAACAGTTGCAAAAGAATGATAGGTTTGAAAATTTTTCAAAGTCCTAAAATATTAAATATTGAGAAGTTTTAACACTTAAAATATTTACAAATCCAATGTAAAGTAAAGAAAGAAATGTTGTTGCCTGTTGGAACAATGGCAAAAGAATGATGGAAACCAAACCCGCAGTAAGGGTCCTGTGGTTTGGGAGGGGGTAAGCGAGGAGGGGGGATGACCTCAAGCCGAGTTGGGGTCCGGGATCTGCGCGTGTGGTTCGGCATCAGTTGCTCGCTAGACAGTGAGGTGGTAACATGTTCAGAAGGCGCCCTGAACATTTTATCATTTTTGCTGTTTGGTGAAAATATCTTGGTGTTATTTGTATAATAACATCTTGACGTAGGACTGATTAATTTTAAGGCATGGTAGTTGTTTGTGCTTGTAGATACCCTAGGGTTTGTAGTTTGTTTTTAATTTGCTGGTTTGGTAGTTAGTATTATTTTAAAATCTTTCTTTTACTTACAATATATTTCTGCCTGGAATGTTTAAATTTAAAGTAAAATTTTTGTTTTTAGGAATGTTATATGATATGTTTTTAATACCTTTCTATTCCAATTTCCTTTTTCCAACAAGCTTGTTGAGGGCATTCCCTCTCTTGTCTTGTACTCCTTTTTAGTTAGGGACACCTTTCAATTCCAATTTCCTTTCCTTTTTTCCTTCCATCTTTTGCATGGTAAAACCAATAATGGTAAAACCGGCTACCGCTTTTGTAGTGATTACGCTCACCAAAGCGGGTCACTTACAACCTCTATACGTGCTGGATGGGTAGTTCGCCTACCTCCGGAGTTTCGCTAGACCTCAGTTGTTCTGCGTCGCTAATGGCGAGACACTGGCTCCTTTAGTGTTAGGAAATAAAAACATATTTGTATAACATTTTTTCCTAAATTTAATTAAGCAACTTGCTATTTCAAAATAACATTTTTGTTTTAGCTTAGCGTTGTGCGCTTATGGTGAGGTGTGTGAGTTCGCTTACGTGATGATCACACTGTAATCATGATGTGCAGCGCTGGGCTGTCTAGCTATTTTTTTTTTAAACTAAATTTTATTTCTTTATTTTTTTATTTTTATTAATTCTTAAACTCTAGGCAGATTGTATTGTAAATTAGCTTTTCTTCTTTTAGGTTTCCGGGGGTGTACGGTTCTGTCAAACCGTACACCCCCATTTTCTTTTTAGTTATCGAATGACCTTGACCTACTTATTTTCAAGGTCAACAAAAAGACTTAGCGAAAATTTCTAAGTCTCAAGGTCATTTATATATAGGTAGATTTAGCTTTTCTTCTGTTAGGTTTCTGAGGTGTACGGTTCTGTAAAACCGTACACCTCCATTTTCTTTTTAATTATTGAATGACCTTGACCTATTTATTTTCAAGGTCAATAGCAGTTAGCGAAAATTTATAAGTGTAAAAAGTAGGTCAAGGTCACCAAAAAATACCCTATGAACGGGGGAATAGACCGCTAAGTAATTCTTTTAGAATTACAAAGTGGTCTATTCCCCCGCTCCTATTTTTTTTATTTCATTTTTACACTAACCTCTCAGTTTTAACAAAAGGAGGTATTTGTTGTGCGCACTGCATAATGTTTGATTTACACAACACATCTTTTACCCTTTTTTAATAATATACGAACATTGTTCTTTTTAGGACTAGATTGTAAAAAGTAAAAAGTCATTTTGTTATCCCGCTTTTATAAGAAATTAACCCTCCATTGTAAATTTTGAAAATAGGTCAAGGTCATTCAAAAATACCCTATGAGCGGGGGAATAGACCGCTAAGTAATTCTCTTGGAATTACAAAGTGGTCTATTCCCCCGCTCCATTTTTTTTGTCTTGTGTTTAATTTGACCATTTAACTTTATCAGATGGAGATTTTCTTACTAAATAATAATGAACATTACTGATATTTGGAATTTGAAGATTTACTGGTAATTTGAGCAAGTAGAGTTCATCACAACATCTAAGAACAACATCCCTGTTACTGATCTTTTTTACAAAAACATATTTGTGGTTTAATTTCAATCTGTTGATTTTAATTCTTTTATAGTTTTCAATTTTTTCTGGCAATTCACTTTTGGAAGGTTCAATTTTGACTTTTTTAGAAGGTTGAATTTTGACTTTTTCGGAAGGTTCACGTTTGTTATGCAAATTACACAATTTTTCACCTACACTACACAACTTCACACACCTTTCACCTTTGTTCGCTCCTTTTTTTAAAATATGAGCACATTGTTCTTTCTTAAAACAGGATTTTCTTAATTTTTGAAGTTTTTGAAGTTTTTCAGAAATTTTTTTAGGAGATTTTTTTGGTGAAGATTTTTTTGGAGAAGGAGATTTTTTCGGTGAAGATTTTTTTGGAGAAGGAGATTTTTGTTTCACAATAGAAACAACAGATGATGATGATGTTCTTGATGACGAGGAAGAAGACCTGGACGAAGACGAAGTGCCTGCCATAGCGCTGGATCCTAAGAAAGTAAAGATTACTCTGTTTACCCTGCCTTTATAACAGCTCCCCACCCATTTACCCCCTCTACTTTTCGACGTTAAAAAAATATTCATCCAAGCTTTCTAACACTGGCAAGGAAACAGTTTCAAAAGGTTGATACAAAATTTCATAAATGTCTTGGTTTAAATTTTGCGAAGTTTGAAGATATTCTTCTATTTCCTGTACAAATTTCTGTTCGAATTGTTGGAATTCTTCTATATCCTGTAAAAATGTCTGTTCAGATTGTTCAAATTCTTGTTGTTCTAAGTTAAATGTTGGTGATTTCAAGTCTTCTTCCAATTTTTTAATGTAATCTATTGCATTTTGAACTATAGATTGTCTGTTAATTTTTTTTTGTTTTTGACTTTCCGGTACAACTAATTTTAATTTTTCAAAAGCTTTTTTTAATCTGTGTTGTCTTCTTTGTTCCCTTCGGTTTCTACTTAATCTTTGATCAATCAGGTATTTTAGGAAAGATTCCATAACGTTTTGTTGATTCAAAATGTAGCAAACTATTAATTCTATAAAGCTTCTATCCGCTCAATATATAGTGGAAACCCGGGGGGAGGGGGAATCACCTTCGCCATCAAGGTGATTGGTACGTATTTAAAGCTTTGAGGTTTGCATAGCCAGACCATAACTATGAGCTCCTTGTACGAGTTGTGTCTGCAGCGTATCTGCACCGATAACCCTATGCTCCGGCATATCAGAAGGGTGTCAGAGCCGCTGCCGCCAATTTTGCAAGGAGAGCTCATTTATGAGCATAAAAGACGATGCGTCTACAAAACCAAAATTTGGTTTGAAGGGCCAAATGTTGGCAGAATATGTGCCGTATGTCACATGGTACGTTTTTTCATTAACTGCATTGTTTATTTTGTTAACAATATATTATTTTTTTAATTTCTTTAAATTAATATTTTTTTTTCAGGCGCTTCCTCTTGCCGGCCCGGGGGACGAGCTTTATCGAACTATTGCTTATAGAAGCGGAATAATTGGGTATAAACTACAAATGCCGGCACCTCAAGAAAAATGTCATCTCTGCAATGTCTGCCCCCTGGCAAAATATGAAATTAATTGTATGTGTTTATAAACACATATAATTATGAGAAATTAAATAGGGACGGGGAACAGAGCAGTTTGTGGTCTAACCACTTACTGCTCTGTTCCCCGTTCATAGGGTATCTTCAGATGACCTTGACCCACTTTTAAAACTTTATGGTGGGGAAAATGTATATATAAACCGTGGATTATATGAAGAGGCATCACTTCCCTCACAGATAATCATGGAAAGTTTCCGTATGTTTTACAATGTTTTTTGCACTCCTCAACAACATATTCAATTTATGTTAAATTTAATCCATGTCCTCCAGAATATTAATTTTCTTACGATTAATGTTACTGGGGAAAGAATGGTAAATTTAACATATCAACGTTTATTAGTTACCATCAACCCTTTCGTAGATCCGAATTGGTTTTCAACACTTGAAACATACATTGATACTATGGCTTTTGAACAAGGATTCCATTATCTTTGGGTTGATGTAGATTACATCAACTTTCAAAATGAATCAGATGATGATGGATATGATTCTGCCACATAAAAGTAGACATTAACGGAACTTCTCCCCCTGCCTTTTAGGAAAAAAGAGAGGAACAGTGTTAATTAATAACACTGTTCCTCTCTTTTTTCCGCTTAAAGTTAAATGACCTTGACCTACTTATTTTGAAGGTCAATTGTAACTTAGTGAAAATTTTCTAAGTCCTAAGTAGGTCAAGGTCATTTAAATCTTAGCGGAAGAATGAAAAGAATAGCTACCAACATGCATTGTTGGTATCTATTCTTTTCTTTCCTCCTAGAAAACCCCTTTAGTCCGTGTCAACTTTGATGTGAATTTTTGTACAAAATTGTACATAATAAAGGACCCATGTTTCGAGTCCTTCGTAATCCATAGAATCCGAAGTGCAACAGATTTTTGTACCGTCTGCTTTAACAGCTTCAAGTACTCCACTAATACACTTCAGATTGCTATGATACGTTCTTATGTACCATAGTACTTTTTTGGCTTCGACAAAGTTGTGCACAGCACTAAAGATCATGAGGGATTCCATGGCAAATGTAACCACAAGACTACAGCACACCTTATATATACTGTGAGCCCAAGGCTATAGCCTCGATTTTTGAGTTTTTGCGTCATAACTTTTATACCGTTGGTTTAATCAAAAAATGTTACTGGACCTTTTTTGTTTGTCTTTTAATTTCGCTTAATTTGACTACCCGCACGATAGATTTGGAGCATTTTTGTTATATCCACTGCCTATAGCCTCGATTTTTGAGTTTTTGCGTCATAACTTTTATACCGTTGGTTTAATCAAAAAATGTTACTGGACCTTTTTTGTTTGTCTTTTAATTCTGCTTAATTTGACTACCCGCACGATAGATTTGGAGCATTTTTGTTATATCCACTGCCTATAGCCTCGATTTTTGAGTTTTTGCGTCATAACTTTTATACCGTTGGTTTAATCAAAAAAAGTTACTGGACCTTTTTTGTTTGTCTTTTAATTCCGCTTAATTTGACTACCCGCACGATGGATTTGGAGCATTTTTGTTATATCCACTGCCATCGTGTACGGCGACGCAGTTCTAAAGTTGAACGGCGACGAAATCAAGTAACCGGTTTTGCCGGAGGGGGGAGGGGGGTTTCCGCGGGGGGGGGAGGGGGGGGGAGGGGGTGGAGGGGGGGGGGGGTTTGCGGGGGGGGATATAACAAAAAATGCTCCAAATCTATCGTGCGGGTAGTCAAATTAAGCGGAATTAAAAGACAAACAAAAAAGGTCCAGTAACATTTTTTGATAAAACCAACGGTATAAAAGTTATGACGCAAAAACTCAAAAATATTAATAACCAACGCGAAAACTAAACTCACCATCAACAGAAATTAAAACATTTACAAAAACCCAAATGTTAAAATTAATAATTATTTAATAAAAGATACAACACAAAAAAATCTTAGGTTATTTAAAACTTTAACAAAATATTTAAGTCTCAAAAGTAGAGTTTTAAAATCAATCAATATATAAGTCAAACAAGTAAGTCTTTTGAAATTAAAATATCTAAGTCTAAAAAATAGGTCATTTAAAATAATTCTAAGTCCGAAAGTAGAACAATCAAAACTAGGTCAAGGTCATTTAAAAATTATAAAAAAAGGGGGGTGGGGAAGCGTGGGGTCCCTACCTTATTCTACTACTTTATTTCTATACTACTTTATTATAACTTATGCTACCCCTTAAATGCTATCATGCATGCGGTTACGGTGTGATCATCACGTAAGCGAACTCACACACCTCACCGCCCTATCATATCTTAACCCCTACCTAACGTTCCCCCTATTCTATCTTACACTATGTAATATTACAGTTACGGTGTGATCATCACGTAAGCGAACTCACACACCTCCCTATAATATTACACCTAACTTAATATTACAGTTACGGTGTGATCATCACGTAAGCGAACTCACACACCTCACCGTAATATTAACCCTGACAATTAAACCACGCAGGAAATGGAAAGGTAGGTGGATTGCCATTGCGACCGACTATTATAGGAGGGCGCCTCTCCCACAATAGCCGAACGCAGTGTGTGCTTGACATAAGCCATCCCACACACCATGGCGAACATTACGTTACAGCATAACCCTCCACGTAAGCGGACCAGTTACACCTTCACCGTAATGCCAAAGAGAAACGTTGCGCGCTTGCTTATATCAGCGAGCTTGAGACTCGACCTCGCTAGCGAGCCTTGACTAGTAGGTCAACGTGTCGCTCTGCCAAGGCCGGTAGCCTTGGCCGGGTCGCTAGCCACCGCTCTCACAACTTCGTCTGGCCTACTCTGACCTGGTCACTACCTTGACTACAAGGTTATTGTGTGCCTACTTGGACCTGGTCACTACCTTGACTACAAGGTTGTTGTGTCTGCTGCCTATAAGAACCCCATTCGCCCGCCTTGTGTTATTCTGCCACTCGCCACCATCGCTGTTACTATCCATTCCCACGTTTTTCTATTTCATTATATCCATTTTATTATTTCCTTTATCTAATTATGGACTCCTCATCTGCCTCTTCATCCTGCCCTATTCTTCTGGGTCTGCTCAAGAAACCTCTGATGAAGCAACATTCCATCCCGGTATCGATCAGCCTTTCTGCAATCAACGATTTTATTCCGCAAAAATCTTCTACTCCCGTCCTCTCCTCCTTCATTAACGAAATAATAGCTGATGCTGTTAATGAAGATCAACCCCAATTATTTCAGAATCCCACACCAGTTACAGAAACATTAACGCCGCAAATTGAAGAGATTCCGATCGCTCCAATTTGTGACGACATTTTAACTGAAGACTGGATGGAGTTGTGCGGACTGCACCCTTCTTCTACCCCCCAACAAATTCAACCCGCACCAATCAAAGAAACCCCCACCCCCCAAACAATTCATCCCGCACCAGTAAAGAACATCAGGCTAAAGGAATTAAAGAAAAACAAAAAATATAACCTGTACAGAATTGAAGAAAACAAAATTTATATCTACAACGAGGAGAGGACGAAAATTTATATCCTCACAACTCCAAAAACCAAACCACCACTTGTCCCAACAGATCCAAAATTTTTACTAGTAACAGCGGAGGGTGGAAAATTGAGAATAAATATATTAAATTAAACCTTATATTCCTTCCCCTCCTCAATCAAAGTCCACCCTGGTGGCAAAATCGGCCCTTCTAAGGGCCACCCTAAGACTTTCAAATTTAGGCTTAAGTTAGGGCCTCAACCCTTGGTGACTACAAGCGGTTCATATACCTCTAAGTCCCAAAGGTTGAGTCAATAGCGGGGGGCTTTCGCTAAAGCCTCAACCCTTGGTGACTAACAAGTGGTCTGTGTACCACTAAGTCACAAAGGGTTGGACGCTAAAGCCTCAACCCTTGGTGACTAACAAGCGGTTCACATACCTCTAAGTCCCAAAGGTTGAGTCAATAGCGGGGAGCTTTCGCTAAAGCCTTAACCTTTGGTGACTAACAAGAGGTCCGTGTACCTCTAAGTCCCATAGGGGCTTTCGCAAACCACCCCTTGTTAGTCACCAAGGGTTGATACTTAAACTTAACCCTAAATTTGAAAGTCTTAGGTCGGCCCTTAGAAGGGCCTTTTTTTGCCACCAGGGTGGACTTTGGAGGTGGGAAAAGGTTTTACTCGGTAATATTTATGTTTAACTTGGCACCTTTTTTATTTATTATCAAGTGTCGAGGGTTAAGGGGAATAGGAATTTTTTTGGGAATGTCAATGACATAAATTTTGGTTTTTTCAGAATTAAAAATGAAAATAGAAGAAGATAAATGTCTTAAGATTTCATATTTTCGGTTAAGTTTCAGTTTTTTTTAGATGAAATTTTTGCTGGGGTACGTTTGAAGATACAGGTGATAGAGGTGGTTTGGTGCGAATTTTGGGTGGTTCGGTGCGAATTTTGGTGCCGGTAAGAATGTTTTTCCAAACTGGCTGAAAAGGTTTTCGAGCAATAGTGGTTGTAACATCATACCAATCACGATTGTTGTTCGATTGAATAATTCGTACCCCAAGCAGTTGAAGATAGGAAAACCAGTTATACCAAATCTCGGTATACTCGGAGCGGTTCATTGTGAAATTGAAGTAGGTGTTGTTAGGACGGTGGCAAAGGAAAGAATAACTTGGCGAGTGTAGAGTGTAGAGTGTGTTAAACAATCAAGGACAGGTGTGCCGGGTGATGCAGCAAGGACGACGACCTGTATTCGCCGGCCGGCCGCAAGCGAAAGTGCGGCGCAAGGTCAACCAGTTGTATTGCTAACTGGTCGGCAACAAGCGAAAGCATGCGAGGTCAAACCCGGCCCACTCGGTCTCGTTTATCTTTTAAAACTCGCATGATAGGGTTTGCAAACATATTAATTCAAATATGTTGTAAAAATTTTCTTACGATATTTTGTTACAAATATTTTTAAGGCAAATGTTAAGAAACCATGTTTCTATTTTTAATCGCAACTACAGTTTCGATTTCTTTAACTAAATATTATAACTAAGTATTAAGGTAATATAATAAAGTAGCATCTTTAAAAATATTGTAACTTGTACAAAGTTAAATAAGTATTTTAAGACAAATGTTAAAAACAATTGTTTAGTACTGAGATGTTCACCCTACAACACCTACGTTAGAACTAACACTACAAATCCAAAAATTGCGAGGAGTCTCTCATGGTGGTGGGGGGAGGGCAGATGTTCCGAGCTGCACATGTCAAGGGAGGTTGCAGCGCCGCTACTGACACATCAGTTTGCTAGTAGAACTGGCAGAGTAAACATCTAAATAAACATGAGTTCTGTTTTATATGTTTCTTTTATTAAAGATGGACTTTGCATTGAAACGCAAAGTTTTCCTATTGATGCAGATCCTATACAACAAATTTTAGTACATCCTCCAGAAAGTTATGATTCCATCTACATTTCAGTGCAAGAAACAAACGACCCCCCACCACCAACAACTCCTGATGCACAGTAGGACACGGCTACCACACGTCATTAAAGCTTCAGCTCTTTACCCGAGCACACATGGACTCTGAGCTTCAAGATAATACTGTTTCTTCTACATCTACACCAACTTCCGAACAATTACCTACTACAAATGAAACTACTACAAGTCTACAAGTAAATGAAATTTCATCAACTGTTAGTTCTGATGCGCAAGCAATAATGTTATCATTAATTGGTTTCGACTAAAAATTCAACAATGGAAGAAGAAAGAAATTCGCTACTTTACAACTTGGTTTTTGTGAACCCGTCGAAATTTATTATTTGCCTACTTTCATTTTTATGTGGTTACAATTTTGGTTACCTTGTTCAGGAAATGCTAACAGATAAAAAGGAAGAACATTCGCTATATTTTAAAGTTTATGTTTATGTAATTGCATCTTTATTTGGATACTTTGTAGCAGGATATTTTCTTGTTAATTTGTCAATTCCATTTTTTACATGGTATTTTAACAGACGTGAAAATCAACAAAACAACAGTTTGTAAAAAGAAACAAAAATTATCTTGCATTTTCGGATCTTCCGAAAATGCTAGATCTTTTTTAAAAACATCCCCAATCGACCTTGACACACTTCCGGCCATTTAAAATTTAAATACCCAGCACAGCAGGGCATTTAAACTTTAAATACCCACCAAAAACACGTCACAGCTACGTCACAGCTGATGACGTCACTTCCGGTCACGTGACCGGAAGTAGCTGTCAAAAAATTGACTGCCTGTCAAAGTTTGATTGGGCCAGAAACGCCACCTCGCCACTACTTTTCTCTTACTTCTTCTGTTAACCCTTCCACTTCTTCTTCCATGATAATTTTGTACTCACGAACGCACTCTACAACGATATATTGAGCACAACTAAAACGATCACAGAATATCTACGAACTGAGTTAACTTCGTTATCAAAACGACCACTCTCGGATGTTGCGCTGCAGTGTCCGGGATACCGTATGTCCATTTGTCCAAGTACAATCACTCGCGGGACGCCACATAAGATTCAATGTCATTAGGAGACACCGCGCCGGCGGCCGAGCTGCTGGGACACAAAACGACGTCTGGCCAGCATCTTGCCCTCGGATACAGCCGGGACACACTTCGGACGTTGTTTTATGTCTTGGTCAACTGTGTCCATTGATAGCTCACGGGACACTCTTATTTGATTTTGATAATAAGCGGGTGTCCTTGTTACAGGGACGCAAAGTGTCCTTGTATAGTACAGACCGTATAAAATCTTCTAGGATGATAGTTTTTTGTTTGTAGATTAATTACACAAGTTGAAATTCGGACCAATGAAACTTTGGAATAACAAGCATGGTGAGCAGGAAGTGAGAATTCACACTTCCACTTTCTCACATTGATGGTGGCTAAGCTCTGCCCCTTTCCTCCGCCCGCAGCTATAAAAAAGCAAGGGCCTTTCTCTGAGTAAATAAATGTCTCCAGATAAAGCTAGTGACCATGAATAACTAAGGGGTGGGGCTGTTGCAGCAGGCAACCCTCTGAAAGAGGTATGCTTGCAATAAGACCTACAAAAAAAAACAACTCCTATTTCATCAGAGACCGTCTTTTGGGGGATCTTAAAATAACAATCGAAATCGATAAATTATTTTATAAGCTACCATTATTATTTTTAGCTTTTGTCCTTCAGGCCTCGTTTATTCAAATATTTTAAATTAGCAGGCATACAGTTATAGGAGTATTTTAATATTTTTTATGTAATATCGTTAAGAGAAATTAGTAAGAGTAAAACGTTCCTCCCAGGACAAGCTCTGATACCCCAAATTAACACAGGATCAAAACCTTATATTTACCTTTAAAACATATCTTTTCTATGTAAAATTAGTTGCAAAATAGCTAATTTTTATAAAAATATCAGCTGTCTTTGGTCCTGGAAGGAACCTTATTTCATCAATTAACAGTAATCTGTTGAATTTTGTCATCTATCTAAAAGATTCAGTAGAATATAACCGTGAATACGTTTTTTGTAATAAAAGCCATAAATGTGTCCAGGTGAAATTACTTAGTAAAAGCTCGTGCAGCACTAATGTAGCTTCTTTTTAGCTGTAAATTGTTCTTTGAAATATTTTTAATAATTATTTTTAACGACTAGGGAAAGCAATATTTAAGAAACTGTGGATATCTATGAAACAATGGAATCTCATGAATTAATTAATCTCTCCACTTTCAAAGCAGTTTTTGCATCAAAGTTTGAAAATTTGTTTTTTTTTTCAGATTGGCTTTATAAAAAGTCATATGTTGAGGACAGAGAAACTTAGACGAGAGTTATGCTACTTTAGAACTAACTTGTGTCTGTCAACATAATTCAGTTTTGTGCTCCGAGTTGGCAGAACTTTCGCGTTATAATTTATGAATTATTGACGAATATGAATTATATTAATATTTTTCTTGTATTGATATGTAGATTTAAATCAGCTGAATTTAGTTGTTTTATGTAAAACTAGCAGTTACCCACCCTGCCCAAAGCTGGAGCTCGAACTCCCCCACCGGCTTATCATAAGTATAGTATATGAGTTTTTGGGTCTGATGGAAAAATAATTTGCTTTATTGTATTTAAAATTTCGTTATCTTAAGAACATTCTCTAAGCTAGAAACACTGCATTTTTCATTTACTTAAAATTACTCTGCTCTAATGGCTCTCAAGGTTATTCACAAAACGAGACCTGAACTGAGAGGTTCTGGTAATTATAAACTCAATTGCATTCTTAGTCGAGAAGAGTCTAACTACGATAGCAAGAAGACGATTTCACGGTTAAACTTGAAAAGTTAATGTCCCAATACTTTGCCAGAGTCTTCAAGCGGGTGAAAGCTTTTCACTCTTAAACGTGCCCAAGTGTTCCCGCCAGTAGGCTAGCAGCCACTTAGGCCGATGAAGCTTTTCGTCATCTTAACCACCAATGTTACTAGTTTTCGCTTTTAGCGAAGCAATTGTTTGTTTTGAAGACATATTCGTGTATAAAACACGTTTATAATATACGGTACATAAATTTGATTGAGAGATTAAAGTAGCATGTTGTATTAAGCATTTAATATATTTATTTGGTAGTTATTTATTAGTTAGTTTTTCTGAGACCTCACCATTTTTTTGTTTCATGCTAAGTAATTTTAAAATTGTGCGGTTCTGTATTTTGAGTGATGTTTTCATTTTGACAATTCCTATTTCAATGTTATTATGGCAATAACGATTTTGGTTCTGATTCTGATTAACAAGGATAACAAAACTGTTTTGATGGCTTAAAGAAGTAACCACTGTTTTTAAGGTGTTCTTAGTGAGGATTCTTGGTTGTTATCATATTTATATTCCGAATAATTTTTACGAGTTACCCATTGCCTGTAATCACAACCCAATGATGAATTTCACTGGAATCAAAGTTATTATTGGCTATATCTGTTCATTGCGACCTAAAGATCTGATATTGACAAAATCTCCCATGAAACTAATGCAAAATGGCTGTCACCCAATAAACTTGACACCGCCCAAAATAATCGGACACTAAAAAGACATTGGGTTGCCAAACTCTTATACTACTTCATATGTGATTGTTATTTAGAATAAAGTAACACGTGTATAATTGAGTTGTTATGAATTTTTAAGTCTCTTCAGACAGTTCAGTTTCACCTGCTTAGTGCCAACATTTATATGGTATTGAGGATTATTTTACAAGATTTACGGATGATGGTTGTAGATTTGGTATATGTTTATTCGTCAGATACATTGATGGAATCCCATTGCAAATACAAATGTCCTCTGTAAAATGTAATAAAATTTTGATTTAGGGGGATATGCTGAATATCTAAAATAGAGCACAGATGTGCGAGAGATTCATCAGAACGTAATGAATACTAAAAGTCACATGAATAATAAAAGTATTAGACTAATGAAAGTCCCAAGCATACAAGTCGAGGAGAAATACTAGGCATTCCACAGATGGAGTTCTTGTGATTGGATATTGGTAAATTAGTTCATAAACCTACAATAAAATTGCTAAGATTTTCAAAGTAATAAAAGAAACATTTTGATAATACCCCCGTTGCAGCAGACCTGCATACTCGGCGAATTTCAAGTGCAAAACAACATATTTCGATCCATCATAGCGAGATTTGACAGCGTTTTTGTAAGCTCCATAAGAATAACATGGGGAATGAGTATGCAGGTTTGCTGCTACGGGTATATTAAAACTGGGTGGTTTTAATTCAGTTTTTAGTAGATCTGAACTAGAAGAAGCCATTTACCAAGTTTTATCAAGATATGTTGAGAAATAAGCGAGATATAGAATTTTACTTATTTCCCATAAGGTTAACATTGGGACAACGTACTGTGTTTACCAATTTCAATATCTCGGTAACCAATAGACATAGAGCTATGATTCAAAATACTAAATTGTTTGTTTTTTTGGGCTGAATTCAATGGTGCCAATAAAAATTTGAAAAATTTTATTTTTCTATGTAAAAATCTCGAAAAACCCATTTTTGGGGGGGTTTACCCCCCTTTACCCCCCCTTCCGGTGGTCCGATCGGGCTGGTTTACGAACTCGTCCGAATAATTACTACTTTACACGTCTATGCCAAATTTCATTCCGATTGGACCATTTTTGCGCAAGTTATCGTGCTTAAAGACACATATATATATAGATATATATATAGATATATATATAGATATATATATAGATATATATATAGATATATAGATATATATATATATATTTATGAAAGTGAACGAATGGTGTTTTTGGCATCTGAGGACCTCAAAAAGAAAAGTTATGATGGTTTTAGGCTTAGGTCTTACCATGAGACCTACGGTAACAGCTTCTTCCCTATAGGGGAAATTCGCTAAAAACGGAAATTAATGATCTCAATCTGTTAACGAATTTTCCCTATAGGGAAGAAGCTATTACCGTAGGTCTCATGGTAAGACCTAAGTCCGAGACCATGATAGCATTTCGTTTTGGGGCCACCAGAAGCAAAAAACACCATTCGTTCGAATTTTAGCGAATTTCCCCTATAGGGAAGAAGCTGTTACCGTAGGTCTCATGGTAAGACCTAAGCCTAAAACCATCATAACTTTTCTTTTTGAGGTCCTCAGATGCCAAAAACACCATTCGTTCACTTTCATAAATATATATATATATATCTATATATCTATATATATATCTATATATATATCTATATATATATCTATATATATATGTGTCTTTAAGCACGATAACTTGCCCAAAAATGGTCCAATCGGAATGAAATTTGGCATAGACGTGTAAAGTAGTAATTATTCGGACGAGTTCGTAAACCAGCCCGATCGGACCACCGGAAGGGGGGGTAAAGGGGGGTAAACCCCCCCAAAAATGGGTTTTTTGAGTTTTTTACATAGAAAAATAAAATTTTTCAAATTTTTATTGGCACCATTGAATTCAGCCCAAAAAAACAAACAATTTAGTATTTTGAATCATGGCTCTATGTCCATTGGTTGCCGAGATATTGAAAGTGGTAAACGCAGTACGTTGTCCCAATGTTAACCTTATGGGAAATAAGTAAAATTCTATATCTCGCTTATTTCTCAACATATCTTGATAAAACTTGGTAAATGGCTTCTTCTAGTTCAGATCTACTAAATATTGAATTAAAACCACCCAGTTTTAATATACCTGTAGCAGCAAACCTCCATACTCATTCCCCATGTTATTCTTATGGAGCTTACAAAAACATGTCAAATCTCGCTTTGTTGGATCGAAATATGTTGTTTTGCACTTGAAATTCGCTGAGTATGCAGGTCTGCTGCAACGGGGGCATTTATATATCTATTTATCTATATATATATATATATATATGTGTGTGTGTGTGTGTGTGTGTGTGTGTGTGTGTGTGTGTGTGTGTGTGTGTGTGTGTGTGTGTGTGTGTGTGTGTGTGTCTGTCAGCACGATAGCGGCCGTAAATATGAACCGATCTTGATGAAATTTGGTACAGACATGTAAAGTGGTAATCAATTGGACGAGTTCGTAAACCAGACCGATCGGACCAGCGGGAGGGGGGTAAAGGGGGATAAACCCCTCCAGAAATGGGTTTTTTGAGTTTTTTACATGCAAAAATATAAATTATCTAATTTTTGTTGGCACCATTGAATTCAGCTCAAAAAAAACAAACAATTTAGTATTCTGAATCATTGTTCTATGACTAATGGTTACCGAGATATTGAAAGTGGTAAACACAGTACGTTGTCTTAATGTTAACCTTATGGGGAATAAGTAAAATTTTTTTTCTCGCTTATTTCTTAACATATCTTAATAAAACTTGGTTCGTGGCTTCATCTAGATGAGATCTAACGTTTAATAGTCTAAAATCCCCGATACTTCATTTTTTGTGGCAGAAGACCTGCATACTCATTCCCCATGTTATTCTTAAGGGAAATAAAAACAATTCTACCTACCTTAATTCTTAACATATCTTAATAAAACTTCGTGTATGGCTTCTTCTAGTTAAGATCTATTAAATATTGAAGTAAAACCAACCAGTTTTAACATACCTTTTGCAGCAAACCTGCATACTCATTCCCCAAGTTATTCTTATGTAGATTACAAAAACATGTCAAATCTCGCTATGTTGGATTGAAATATGTTGTTTTGCATTTGAAATTCGCTGAGTATGCAGGTCTGCTGCAACGGGGGTATTAGCATTAGATCGTAATATTTTTTTATTACTGGAACGGAAAATCAAACTCCTATATTAGAAATAATTATAAAGCGATGGTTACAAGGATTATGAATTTGCAATAAGGAAAAAAGGTTTAGTGGTTTTCAAGTTGTAACGTATCTGTGAATATGAAAAAATACTAAAAAAGACTATCATTTAAAAAGAAATTGAAATAATTGATCTCTGTTTTCACTAAAATATTTCTCTAACAAATGTTTTAAAATAATATGACATGTGTTAGACGTTCATATAAAACATTTCAAGATTAGAACCCAATACCTCCATTTCCTGAACACTATACCTTCCTCCTCGTTCGGCCAATGACTTCTTTAGCATGACATTCAGATTGATCGAATTAATATAAAGCCTATGCCAATATTGAGCCATCCGATATTTTTACTTCGATTATCCGATCTGACTGGGAAATCGACGGAACATCTGATGGGGGCAGATTGATCTTTATTCATGCGACTAGCACTGGGCCGCGGTGGCGGGGTCCGAGAAATTCAAATTGCATTGCGGCAGTGGATAACTGACTTAACCAATGAAAAATGGAATGAACAAACCGCACCACCGTTGGTGAAGTCGGGGTGACAGTCAGGGTGATATATAATTGAGGTCCAGACCACTGTTAAAATAATAGTCCCGCCTGGAGTGTTTTTTAAGAACTTGTTTCAAGATAAACAATGTTGCACATAGTCATACAGTACAGGCAAAATAGATTATTTATAAATACGCTTGAGTAAAAACCCACGAATATCAAGATAGTATTAATGTTGATCCTGTACTCGTAGAAAATACACATTAGGTCAGTTGCATATTTAACTTTTTAGTTTAGTATAAATCTAAATATAAAGGCCTCCGTAAAACTTAGTATGTTCTACACTTATTTTGAACAGTGATTAGAGAATATATTGCTTCACATTCTACCTTAAGGTAAAGATTGAAGATATTATTTTATATTAGAAGGTCTGATTCGGGCTAGGAAGTTTCGGTCCAAATTAAATGCTCTAATTAAAGAAAGAAAAAAACTAGCTTGGTAAATAATATAATGAAAAGTTCTATATTAATATTCTTCATTAATTTTGATAATTCAGTATTCTAACTCTTAACAGAAATGGAGTTAATTATGTGGTTATAAGTCAAATAAATTAAAAAAATAAACTATTTTTCTATTTTAATAAATTTAATAAACAATATCAATCCTAACAAAATAATGAAATAATGTTTTTCTACCACTGCATGGATATAATCACATTGTCACACCTGTAAACACCACGCAAAACAGTTCATTTCCGTTTTGATTTCATTCTCGCTCAAGAACGTTTTCAAGAACATTCTCGCTCACTAAATCAGGGCTACTTATTAGGTTAAGGTGGCACACATTAGAGATAACTACGACGTCAAACACCAAAGACCAGTTTCTATTGGTCGGAAATCCCATGACACCCGCCGTATTCTAAATTCTAGTTGCCTTGCTCTAAATCAGCTGATTTCACAATTGGCGTTTCTATCTCAACTTCTGGTTCGTTCCAATAGAGTAAGCAAACGTAACCTCAATGAACTTTTGTGCACAGGTTAGTTAATATGTTAAACTGTTTAATTAATGGTGGTAGGAAAAATATTGTGTGTATGAATTACGAGCACAAATAGTCATCGCCGCTCTCGAAATGTTTTGGCCGCATTCAGCTAAAGCACACGAAGCTTTACCATCTACAATTCTCAAGCGGCAATGGCGTACTTTGCGCTCTTAATACACAAATAGCTATTTCACTACACTACGACGAAATCACCTGTTTTACAAACGTCAAACGCGGACCGAAACACACCGTTTGCCGCCACAGGACCGAAAACGTTTGGGGCCCCAGGGCTTAAAGTCAGCTAATCGTTTATTTGCTTGAGACAACTTCAGAACATCAAATAATTATAAGACATTCAATAGGTTCCAAAATTGCTATCACTATGATTTTCACAGCTGTGTCTGTTTAAATCATGATAACGAAGTTGTAACGTCGCTCATAACCTTAAAGTTTTGTTTTCTCATTTTCGGAACTTGATGCGAAATATACTATTTTTCATGCATGTTGTTGGAAATTGGAAAACATTGCAGGTTCTAAAGGTGAATTTTCTTTAGCGAGTTTCCCCCTATGATATACAAGAGGGCATTTGATTTATTAGTTGGCAGCGACAGTGAAAGAACCGGACCTGATAAGGATAGCAATTAAGGGAGGGGTGAATCAGCATGCATCATGAGTCATGATTCAACTTCCGTCGACGACACATGTGCGGTTCTGTTACATACTTACCAGTTTTTGTAAATTGTTGTTTCGCCGTTTGTCAGTTTGTATAAACGGTGTGTTTTGTTGTATTAGGTGTGATGACGACTCTTCAACACGATCGACCTTGAAGAGGATTGTTTTAAATTATCTTGATAACAACTTGAAAATGAACCCTTAAGGGTTGAAACCATTGGTCGTTGAAACCAACATTTGAATCATTTGACAGTATACCAGGTAATTTTATACCTATCTGCAGCAATTTTAATGATCTCGGAACATGAACGAACATTAAGCTAGTATTACAACATGCTGAAATGGACGAAAATCAATATTTTCCTCCAATAGAGGTCATAAAAATGCACTTATATAACGAGTTTAAGGTTATAAGAGGAATAACACAAATAGACCTCTAAAACCGTTGCGTATAATATCTGTGCGATTTATTATATTATTTCAAATTACTGCTTTCTCTTAAATTTTGTAATTTTGAAAATAAGCCAAACTGATTTTGTTTGCTCGGGTGATGGATTGTGATGTGGAGTACTCAATCACTTAACACCAAAGGCCACTGTAATATACTTAAGATAACAGGTTTCAAAACAGCTATTAATAATACTTTCTTTAGTTTTATACCATATAAAAGTTATTAATTTTTAATCAATCAAAACCCGCCCTACGAACTTTCTATTCGCTTAGGTCATCAAAGAAACTCTTAAATACAATAACAGTTTTCGAATACAGATAGAATAAAACAATAATTTATTATTTAAAGATAAATGTAAATCATTTAATAATGTTAGTTTTACTGCTCTTAAAGGGAGTTTTTAACTAAAAAAGTTCTTTTCAATGTTTACCTAAAACACATGTAAAAATCAAAAAATATTTTGAAAAATATAAATACTAACCTCATAAATTTTATACCACAAAGTCAAATATACATTTCCAATGCTATATTATAAAATATATAGCAATAAAAATAGAACAATTAATTTCGAAATAAATATCTCGTACCAAGAATTCTGAGTACATCGAATGGGACTTTTAATCGGGATGTTCGTGTACGGAGTAGAGAGCCTCAAATTTGGTTTTATTTGACCATTACCTGCCAGTTGGGACATTAAATAAAGTAAATAGATTTGTTATGTGAAACACTATCGAATCTACCCCGCTACATCCATAATTTTTTTTATAAAAAGAGGGTGGCGGCCTCTTTTTACCTTGCATTTGCCCCCCCCCCCACATGGGCCTCAGGCCTGTGCGTGGAAGTTATCAAGCAAACCCAAAGAGTGAGCCGGTACAGTACAAGGATGAACAGTACTGCTAAAAGTATGCGGCATCATCGGGACTCGATCCTGCGACGCTGCCGCCACAGAACCGGGGCCGAGTGCGCTACAAACTGCACCACCGACTCACTCACTTATGGTTTTGCTTTTAGAAAACCTAAGTGTAATGATAGGAAGGAAATATAAAAATAAAATGGAAAAAATGTAGATTTTTTTACAAATATTGAGAAGTCTATTTTCGATTATATCAGCAGCTAGAACATCGGTTCTTGCATCTCACAGCACCTCCCACATTCGCCGCCCACTATAGAACTCAAGTTCAATATTTCGGAATAAACTCTGATTAATAATTGTTTAAATATATTTATTTTATTGAAATTGTGTTTATCTTGTTAGCAGCATTTTAACTAAATTTGTTCTTATAATGCACCTTAATAACGACTACATTGACTAACATAAACTGCACCTTTAATCCTGAAACTTTTTAGCCCATTTAGATTGTTATTGAAAAATGTATAATTTAATATATTGTTCATGCACCCTTTTTTAAACCCCACCCCCTAAATTTAATTAATAAAAATATCGTTCCTTGTAGTTTGTTTGAGGTAATAAAACACGCTAACTTACAGCATGAACATTCCTTAATAATCTCTGTATGTTTGAGTTTTAAAACTGTTGTGAGCAAGACCACAAATCAAGATAAAATTCTTATGTATATCTTTGATAAGTAAAATATTTTTCATTCATTCATTCTTCCTTTCTTTCTTAATAAGACAGGTACCTCATGGAGGACGTTAACCTGAATGTGAGTGAAGGATGAGTGTGATGATCGTGATGATAGTGGCGCGATCTAGTAGCCTTGTTACTGACTAAGGTTGGCACGTTCCTTAGACAGGATTGTTAATTAATAGCCCAACAACCAATGGCAGCTGGCTCCAGAAACAACCATTAAAAAAGCTACCAACTTTTCTCGGGACCGATCCGGCTACCTACAAGTTTGTAGGCGGGCACTATAACCACTACACCAACCAGCCAGTTATTTTTACTGAGATACGTTTTCAAACTATATCTAGCACTTTTTACGCATTATTTTTTCAAATCAGTATCCTTACATACTCGTAAAAAAACCAAGCAATTGAACTTCCTAAAATGCAATTTAAATTATTTAGTAACTAGAGACTATGAAAGTATTTAGTGTAATTCTGATTTTAACGCTAGAATCATCATCATCTTGATAAACTATAAAACATAAATTGAAAAAAAATACGTGTTACTTAATGCAACAGATTTTTTCGTAACGATATGATTATTCGATTGAGTTCATACTTTTAAGCATTTTTTATATTAACTAAAAAGAAACCTATTAAGCTAACCTAAAACCTATTAAAAAGCTATCATATTAAGCTTCTTGAATACTTATGAAATGTTCAGTACGTAATAATAAGAATAAATGTTCATTTTTATTGACCTGAAACATTGAACGCCATAAAGAGTTATGACATTTAGGATGGTCGAGGGCCTTGTTAACACGGAACATAAATGTTAACAGCTCAGCAGAGAAAGCAATACGTGAAATGAAATTATGAATGAGGTTTTACTGCGTAATACTTAACACGAACCATTTTAATAATAAATTTGATCTCACTTGAAAGCTTAAAATCCAGGTAATTAATAATATGTTTTTCAACAACAATTATTTACAAGCTTTTGCCATAGGATTTTTTATTTATTTTTTTAAACAGATAAGACGTTAATATAAATTTTTTAAATTTCTGTGAGAGTTCTTTGAAAATTTGTTTCAGTGATTTAATCCCCTTAACGGAAACACCCTTAATGGCCAGGGAGCCAAAACTATTAAACCACTCGCAAACGTCACCTGGACAATGTTTCGTCAGATACCAGCTCGAGAGAAGCGCCTAATTCGATGCTTAAATACAACGTAATACAAATACAAGGCGCCTACTACAACGTACATAAATGTAAACCCTGTTGTAGGCCGTATATAAACACATAAATTAACTATTTATGAAATTGGAAAGGACCTGGAAAACGGTTGAGAGTTTATAAGGTAATGAAAATTATCGGTCTCAATACCAAACAAGTACCAATACCAATAAGTAAACAATTTTAAAATTTGTAATTAAAAATGTCCGAAGAATATGAAAATTCAAACAAAATATAGTGGGTAGTAGAAATATAACACAAAAAATAAAAGGCTAACAAAGTATCAAAAGGACTGTTGGGCTGAATTATAATCCCCTATTTCGTTTACATTCTCTCCAAATATTTAAGGGTGTAAGTAGTATTTATACATAGTTTACATTGGCCCTAGACTGAAATTTATTACTAAACTATTCAATACAAATATTGCACCATTTGGTTATTGGAAACGTTTATGAGATTTTATTTTTAGGATGCTGATTTAGTTTTCTCTTTGGGCTGTGTGAGATAAAAATGGGAAGATTATGTTCATACATTAGACTTCAA
The DNA here is from genome assembly GCA_035578135.1 of Flexamia atlantica. Classification (NCBI taxonomy): domain Eukaryota; kingdom Metazoa; phylum Arthropoda; class Insecta; order Hemiptera; family Cicadellidae; genus Flexamia; species Flexamia atlantica. The sequence continues at coordinate 2,523,008 of JAQJVK010000046.1, read as the reverse complement.
ACTGTACCTATAATACTTTGAGTGGTTTCTTTACTTCAAAGAAGTAAATATATTTTTACACATTGAAAAATTTACATTTTAAAGGTTTTTTATTAACTCGATTTTAGACTTTTCATAGCTATTAAAAATGAATATGTGCTCATTTAAGAATTAGCTTGGACGAATGGAGGAAGCAGTCACCAGGAGCTGCCCACTTTGGCTACGTAGTCATGAAGCATTGAAACGTTACTGGTGTTTGGGAGGCAATTCAGGTGTAGGGATTACGATTACGAACCTTTCGAATGTTTAATGTATTACACACATAGTTCTTGCTTGTGAAACATGACTTTGGTGCACTTTTTGCACTTCTAATGGTAGCCTACTTGTATGTAATTACTCTACCTTTTATTTTATTTTATAAAAATGTACGGGATCTAGTGCACATAGTTGCTTAAACATCATTTTAAATCAATAATCTATGCATTTATCAGTAGAGTCTTCGTTCTAATCATTTAAAACAATCAAAGGATCGTTTTCAGCACAATATTTCTAGGGCAGATTCAATGCGGTCGCCCACTTTCAATTATGACTGATAAAAGAAGTATCCAGACCTGGGCCTCATGTCGTAGTTTGAACGATCCATTGTTTACAAATTTATATACGACCATTGCAATAAGCACCAATTATGGTATTACAATAAAAATTATAATGATATACATTAAAATACCAAAAACCAAGCAGTTGCATAATGTCGACATTATGATACTGGAGTCACTTTAGAGTACTGGTTCTAGAACAAGGAGAGCTCGGCATTTGGCGGAAGTAGTACCTTAATACAAATTAAACAACTCGCTCATCTGCTGATTGCACCCATACAATTCCGGTTTTAGTGTTCTATTGTACCTAACCTCAAACGTCCTTTAATACGTTAGTTATTTATTTACATCAACATTTCCCAACTTTTGAATAGCCCACTTTATCTTTAATTCACCTATTTTGTATGGTTATTATCAATTAAAGATTTATTATCAATTAATGTTTCTGTTCCTAACCTCAAAAACTAAATGTTGTGTTACGAAGTCAAGCAACGTCGAGCGGAGTCACTACTTGGATGGGTGACCGTTTGGGAACAGGTTATATAGCAGTCACAATTTAAATACGGTAAGTTAATTAGTTGTTTTTGGACCCCTGTATATTTTTGGTCGTAGATAAAGTAGTGTATGCAAGGATTGTATTATGCCTTTAAGCCACTCGTGAGATGTAAGTTAGAACACGAGCTTTCTAACTTACATCTCACTCGAGGCTTAATGGCATTCATTATACAATCGTTGCACAAACTACTATAGCTATACAAACGGTAAAGTTCAGTATTACATTTCAATGCCGCGAGACAAGCATATTGATACCAGACTCGATCTCTCTTTATTCCAATACATTTAGGAACTAACGATTCGCACGGGCTCCGTGACCTGTGTTTTTGATTAAAGTTTGTTCAGTTCGCTAGATTGCTCTACCGAACCGTGGTAGGTTTATATTACAAATTCAATGTCACATTCGTGTTTTATTATTTTTTGGAGAATGATGGGCTTCTATTGGCTTACGATATAGGAATAAATTTGACAACTTGATGTTTAAATAGCATGTTTCCTAATATTAATTCTTATAGTTTATAGCTCCAACATAATGGACAAAACTTATATGATTTCGCCTACTATATTACTTGTACATATATGAATATGCTAAGCAGAACTTATATAATTTGGCTTACAATATTACTTGTACATTTCATATAAATTTGCTAAGCTTTTTGAAGAGTTTCTAAATTATATCCAGACTGCAAAAAAGTTTTAAGAGTAGCCCACTTGGTATTTCTCGCACCCTTCACATATTTTAACATTTTTGCTACTTTTCTATACACTTTTCATGAATTTAACACAAACTTTTCATTAGATGAAGTAAATTTATTAACAAATTAAACACTGCAGCAGTGTTAATTAATCTTGTTATAGCCTTGGCAAGGCTGCAGGAGATTGCATTTGGGGGGCTGCAAGGATTATTATCAATCGATACTATTTATTGATATTAATTCTTAATTTTTAATGAAATTCCAAAAAAATGAAAATTACGTTAGATTATGCATTTTCAGTAAAAACCTATCCACCACTAAATCCGCGTTGACGTAATATTTAATAAATAACGTTCCTATTAATATTGCACATAACATTTATTTACCAAAATATTTAAGGCTACAGCATTCAGCCTGAATTGTATTTACAACTTTAAAATTCATTTTATTAAGTTATTATATTTTCTTTCGTGAAGTAATCTGCATAGAACACGTTTTTGACCATAAAATAACTTATTGCCCTAATTTGAAGGAATTCCTCCAGAACTTCCTAATTACAATTTATTATACTTTTACAAGTAAATAAGGCTGACTCCACTAGTAGTATTTTCATGAAGGAAAAAATAGACTTTTATTAGCAAAGTCAATGAAAAACATTATTATGATTAAATAATATAACTATCGCATTATTCATAAAATAAATTAACAAACACAATATTCCAGGCCTACATTCTTTATATAGTGATGTTTCTTAACACGCTCATTTTTGAAATTGAAATAATAACTGAAATCACAAACATTTTTAATTTGAAAATATATGTTAGAATCCGTTGATAAAGTTAGAATTACACTAAACTCTATTCAGTTAAACAAGTTGTACCTCGAACGAACAGAATTGATTGCATGGTGACCCCTCTGGTAAGAACACATACCCGCAAGGTGCAAACACACACACTCACATACACAATACAACATTTATTGTTGTAGACGTTCGTTTCGACCGGATAAACATTTCACTCAGTCACAAGATTGATTACCCGTCCAAAAAGTTATTGTTGCGCGGACGCCGAGTCGCTCCCAAGCCTGCAGTGAAGTAACTCTCAGTGGCCATGTGTCACTCACTATACGTACTTCAGTCATGTCGTAGCTGTTTTAGCTTTACCTTTAACTTAAACATCTCTTCCCGGCTATTCCCTCCCTCGTACTGCTCCAACCAAGCAGGTGTGACAGTTGTACCTCAACTTTTAGCCACCTCGCCGTGTAAAACACATAAAATAAAATAAATCCACTCCTTTTAATTATTTTTACGCATAGATAGGGTTGTTTTGAATATAAATATTTTTTCCAAAATTTAAAACTTATTAATGTGACATAGTTTTTTTTAAGGTACGGTACGTTTTCGAATGAAAAAAAACTATTTTAAAGGTACGTTTTCGAATAAAAAAACTATTTATCACTACTCTTGCACTATTAATAAAAAATTGCTCTTATAAAGCTATCTTCAATTTTACTAGAGTAGCCACACTATATGTAGTTTGAACATTTTGCTCTTGATATATTATTGAGCATTTTTCTAAAAATAGATAAAATATATTCTAAGTGAACTATTAAAGTTTTTCTAAATGCACTTTGCCAAAATAGTTTAGCTATATTACAATCATGAGTTTCTATTGCTATCATAAAATCAAGCTAATTTTCTTATAATAAATGTAATCCACCGAGAAAATGTTTAGCTAGTCAGTTTAACGAAAAACACTGAAGTGATTACTTTCAGCGCACTGGCAATACAGCTCGCAACCCACTGATGAACACTGAATATTCGGTGAAAGTTTCCGTAAACGCCAAGCATGGGATTGCATGTTTTCGTGAAACAAGTTCCAAGGAGTATGACAGTCTTTTAATGTTTTAGTTGGTCATTTTATTTCTTTATTTTATATAATTGATACGCATGTTTTAAATGTTATACATTTAAACAGATCTCTTCTATTAGATTTTTAGAATATGTACAATATTCTTGTCGTTTCAAGCTAAAAGTAGTAGTAAAATCATGGCTTTGTAAAAACATAACCAAGTTTATTAAATACCTTGTGAGGACTAGGTTTGAACTGTGTAAAAGTAGATAAATTATTTTATCATAAACATAATAAGTAATTCTTTTAACTTGCATTAATGGACATTAAAATAATTTGATAAGATTATTAATTGATCCTAAGTATCCTTTAATATTATAGGTTTGATATTGAAATTTATTTTTTTTACTTCTGTAAGTTTGCACAAGGATTAAAATATAAACAAATATATATTTTATAATAATGTTTACAAAATGTCATTGCATTTTTAGCCAATAAACTATATAGTTTGCTTAAACTAAAATGAATTAAAAACAACATTTTGCAAAAAGAGCATTTTTCAGGAGGAGATATCCTGTAATCCTGTTTTGGACTACAGGATACTTTTTATATATTAAAGATTAGTTGTTCAACGTAAATGACTCAGCAATGAAATCCATTAACTTTTAAATTTCACCCCATTCATTCTGTGCACCTTTGTCAATTAACCACTGAATATACCCTGCGCCTTAAAACTCATCCTCCTAAACATATTTAAATCAAAGAAATAGTAGTTTTCATTACTAGGAGCGAAAGTGGCTCTTTTTGGTTCGAGATCGTAATTTACAGGCGAGGCGCAGCCGAGCTTGGAAATGCGATCGAGTACCAAGGAGACACTTTTGCTCCGTGTGATGAACAACTATTTTCATCATTATGTATAAATAGCCATTAAATCCTTAAAAAATTAGACTACATAATTTTGAGGTTATCCAAAAATAGTCATCGTCATTTACACATCTGTTAGTTGTTTACAAACACAAGTTAAGAAATCGTTCAACCTTTCAAACGTAACATAAACAAATTTTGACATTAGAGTACGGCAAAATTTACCATATGTTTTTTCAGTACTCCTATTCAAAGTGATCCAAAAACGATCATTTTGCGTACGATTTAGAGAGCTAAAAACGGCTGTTTTCGGGACAGTATGATGAAAAATATGTTATTTTCTTGGCATTTTTTTATTTTCTTTGTGTTGTAAACTATTTCAACAATATTTTACACTATATTTACAGTAAAATTTTGATTTGGAAACATTTTATGAAAAAGAAGATATGACCTAATAGAATTTTATAGTTTTTTTATTTTTTATGACTTTATAAAAATTGAAAATTAAAGTTTTGTTGTTTTATTTTGAACTACATACATATTTAGATACACATTATTTAGACTTGTAAATGATTGCGCCCAAAACAACGTGATACGAATAAAATTGACAATCCTTATCCACGGAGTAGTAATTTAACACTGTAATTTCGGAAAACCCTCCACGTGGAAATTCCTTTCATAAGACAATCTGCTGTCTCATATTGATTGGTCTTCAGGCTTTTGTAATAGTTTGTGGAATGAGATTGCTAATTTTTATCCTTTTACCACTAAATAGTTTTATTACTTCTAAACGTACACAAGAGAACGACTCATTGGGTAAAAATAAAAATAAAATAATTCGGATGTTATTGTTTCCTCCAATTGCTAGTGAAAATTTAAGTAATTTTCGGCTACGCTTGGTTATGAATTATCTTCGCTTGCCGTCACTTGGCATGAATATGTAAAACTTTATATTATAAAACAATAACAATCGAATAAATAAATAATGTTCTAATCCATCGTCATAAACTCCTCTGCCTTTAGATATCTCGCACTACTCCCCCACTTCGAGCTGACACTGCTGAGATCACTGCGATGGAACCGGTTCTAATCGCAATGATGGTATGTGTTACTGTTTTCTGTGTACTACATTTCTGTGTCGGTAAGTTAAACATCAACAAAATAAACTATTAACCAAAAATCGCCTCTTTCAAATTATTAGAAGCTCCCTTTCGCCCGGGTCTGAAGAGCCTCCCCCCCCCCCCCCCCCCGACGACGTGCTCAAGTGGCGCCCTCCCTCACTTGCAGCCACTATCGCTCATGTTACCACCCGCTCGCGACAAACTGTGAACAACAGTAACAGTTAGTACTCGAGTCATGAGTCATGGCGTGGGTAATACTCATTTCTAAACATGAACTTTAGCTGAAAATACTAGTCTAATAATAACTATCATGAATGTCACGCATTAGGCATACGTAGATTATTTTACATTTTGTTGGTTGTTAGGTTGTGTTCCATAGTATCAGTTGTGATCATTTACATGTCTAAAATTTCTGTTAAGATTTCTATCAGCTTTTGAAACAAAATAAAATAAAAGAGAGGATACATTTTAAATGATTAATTACTTTATTTTACATTTGTAACGAATTATTGGAGTAAATTAGAATGTCGAACATTCCAAGTTATGATGAGAATAACAACATTGTGCAAGACTACTCTGTAACAATTATTTTTTTCGAGGTGAAAATTTTTCCAAATTTTGACGATATATGGTTATGGTGTAATATATGGTTGAATGTTTTAATTATTCTAAGCCGCAAAGGGAAGGGCTATTGTGTATTGAATAATAAATTTTTAGTTTTAATTTAGTTATTAGTGTTTTTGTGTATTTTGAATTATAAATTTTTAGTTTTAGTGAGTGGTTTTAGTGTCTTTATACAGTGTGCTATATGTTAAGATATTCATATACCTAATTGATATTTTGTTTCACTTTATGAAACAGAATAACAAAAGATAAGGTAGAAAAAAAACAAATTAAGACAAAAACAATAAATAAGTCAAAATTGAGTGATTTAGAATTTTTTAACATTTTTCAGGCAAATTAAATGAAAAATACTAAATATTAAAACTTATTAAATTTGTTTTCAATTTAGTTCATATAAACTATAAATTTAAGAACATTTATATACTTAATTGTAAGTGACTAATAAATACGGAATATGAGAACGGAATAGTGTAGCTTAAAGGGACGTTTTCATAATTGAATCCAATATTTCATTGCGCCAAATAAACAACAGCTAATTGAACCTTTGATGTTATCATTTCGGTGATTTGAAATATGACAAACTAACCTCACTAATGGATTATTCATAGTGTACACAAAGTAACTAACACGTGTAATTAAATTGTTGTCCGGTGCGGCAGTTAATAGATATAATATAGCTTAATTGCCTAAATGCACCTGTGTCATTCGATGATTTCGACTGATGTTATTATATTTGTTTTGATTGTTACATTTCTACTTTTTATGGAGGGTACGTTTGAAAGCTACAAAATAAATTATTTTTTCGCTATTACATTACATATCAATAATGTAATGTATTATTTTATAGAATGTAAAGGTAATTATGGCTATCCATTACAATAGTATTTTTAGATTATATTAATTTATAGTTCTGTAGTAATTTATTTGAACATAATATCAGAGAGGTAATAACAATGAATATCTTCCGTCAACTCAAATTAAAATATTACGCATTACAATATAACTTTTTTTTAAAGATGCCTAAAATATGATTTGCTGTAATGTATGGGATGATAGTTATGTTCGGTGACAATAATAAATATTATACTGTTATAAGAACAGGCTTTAACTTATTGAGCTGGAACGAAAAAATATTAGTATTGTTTAAAAAATGTAAGTTTAATTTTAATAAGTTAGTTAACACACTGTAAAACTAAATATTTTTTACGTTTTCAGGCAAAAACAATGTTTTCACACAAGAATATACTGTTGAAGTGTTTTAATCAAACATAATTTTTAAAAGACATATTTAATTTAATTTAAATTAACTTAAAATTTGCTTTGCATAGAATCCTTAAATGATTTTAAAACCTGCAAGAAGAAAAATAAACCAAATTGTAATCCCAGTTTTATTTGTCGTGGTTTTCTTTGAAAGCGAATCCGTGTATTTTATATTGCATAATGTATCTCAGAGTTATGTAATGGAACAGATGTTGCCAGCAAGTAAACAGTCATATATTATTTCCTCAAAAATGTTCGCTGTGAGTGATATTTCATATGCAATAATTGTTTCAAGCGATTCTTTTTTTACTATTTATACAAATTACAAACTTAAATAACATATGACTGAAAATATAATTTCCCAATAACATAACTGAAAAACGACACTTTTTTTTAAATGTGTTCTATTGCACGAATATGGACACTTAATCAAACTGCGTGTTTACTCTTTCAAATTATTAAAAATTAAACGTTTATTTTACAAACGATTTTTAACACAAGAATTGAAGATCTTAAAATTCTGCATTTATTGGTACCTTCTGATAAACATAAATTATAGCTGGTATTTTTTAAGTGAAATAAAGTGTTTTAGCGAATTTTTCTCTTAAGGAAGGAGCTTAGATTTTTTTATCCGACAAACAAATAAGAAACAGTAATTACTTAAAAGTAAGTCTCGAATTCAAGTAAGTATCGTTTTATTTTATAAGCGAGGAAAGAACGCCAACCTTGTATTACATTCTTCCCCTTGTCTCTCTTGGACCTTGTCCAACACTACACAACTGCCGGGGGCTCTTGAAAGTTCAGCGTACAAGAAACCCCTTGAATATACCTTTAACATCCTCGCTCTATAAAACTGGCACGAATTCTTCCGCAAAATGTATACTTAACAAATTTCTTAGCTCTTATAACGAAAAACAACATTTATGAGTTTGAATTCTACGTTATTTACTATGCGCAGCAAACAGTGATTTTGAAATAGATGTATTCAAGCTTGAACTGTATTGTTACAACCAATGAATATTATTTTTTTCAATCTAGTCTATTGGTACGATTTTACTAACACCTATTTAATTTTAGATAAGCGTTTTAATGAGTAGTTGTCAACATTAAATATTTTATTACTTTCTTTAATTAATCCTTAGTTCCTTAGGGTTGAAGGAAAAATTATATATTTTGTTATTTGATTCAAGCCCTTATGAGAATGACGGTCTCTGTTTTAGATAGTTTTATGGTTTAGCACTTGAGGCGGGTATTTACTCCGCTTACTTCGTGTAGCGAAGCGCGGCCGCTTCATAGGCATATTTTATTTTATCAACGCTGGAAAGGACGTTAAGCTCTTACCCGCACCGAAATGCGGGCCCTCTACGCCGCTCGCTCAAGTGAGCAAAGCGACGAGCAGGGGTCTCCCCTCGCAATGTGTGGCCTCTACCCCTTTCGGGACTCCTCAGTTGGTGATCAACCGTTTGCTGTCCTCGGTTCTGGGGTCACTCGAGACACCCGTCTGTCCTCTTCTGGCACAGGACGGACATGACGAAGTCAGCCACTGCGTTCCAGCTGACGCTGCCCTGAAGCGTCTTCCCCACGATGTTGTCCGGGATCAGATGACCACCGACCGCGTCGGCGAGGGCAGTCCGTTCTTCGTCAAAACGACGGCACACGAAGAAAGTGTTTATAGGCATACTACACACAACATACTTTTAGTATTACAATAGGACTTTTGTGACGAGTAGTGAACAATATTTTACATCACAATGAAACCTTTGAACACAATGAAACCGTTGACACCTTAACCTTGAAACTGTAAAAGGTGTCTGATAACACACATTCATGTAATATTTGTACAAGTAAACGCGACACGGTTGTGCAGTTTATTTTGGTGTTAAAAGGATATTGGAGACTGGAAAGCTTTGGTTTGAACTGAAAGGGCATTCTTTGTGAATGACAAAGAGATTTTTAGGATAGAAGAAGTAATTTTTAGGACGAGAAAAGTCAGCTGATCGTTATTTTGCAGCAGGTTTTCCTATTTTTCGAACAGGCACTTTAGTTCTAATTTGGAGAGGTGAGCTGGTAAGTGAAATTCTCAACAAATCTGACTGTGTTATTGTTTATATTAACCTAATATTTTTATACTATTAATAAATCAACACTGATGCAATTCATTAGATGGATGTAACAAAACATTTCTATAAGCATTTGTATAGGGTGTCAATTTTGTATTCTTAGCCTGACAGCAAAAGGAAGCCGGTTTAATTAAATATCGAACAGAGATGCTGCTATTGGCAGCTTATTTTACATAAATATTAACAAGTACGGCAAGACTTTAAGGATCAGGTTTTCTTCTTTTTCTTTAAATTGTTATATTCTATACTTAAATGGTTAGAATAACATTTACCAGAGAAAATACATAGTAACATATTACAGTCTTCTAACCCCGACACCCACATATATGTAGCTCACTCACCCACAATAGGGATATGAATTTTTTTCCCACTTACCAATGTGACAGTGCCTAAAGTTTGGCAAAAAAATGCTGTTTGAGTTGAGTTGCCCATAAAGAGTTAAAATTTGTTAAATTTTCAATTTTTAAATTTAATAATAAAAAAAACAACTTAAAACAATATATAATATCGCTTATATCGAACTAAAAAAGTAAACAAGTAATATGAACAAGTGAAATAATTTCTAATACATACAAAGCTAACGTCATGTCAGTTGCATGAAGAAATAATTATAGGATAAAAACAAAATGTGCATAAAAATGGACAGATTAATGCTTTTAGGTAGCACGCTTTCTTTCTGATACTTAAGATTTAAAAGGCGACTATTACTTCAATATTAATATAGGTACGGTAAAATGATAGTGGTTGCACTCGATAGCGAAATTTTCGTCATTTATAAGTTTTTTTGCATCGAAACTCGCGGAGCGGCCTTTGAAAAACCTCTCTTTCCCAGGCTACGATACAACATTCAGCATGCCTTTGGTAGGCTGAGTTGTTGAATAGTCTTATGTACTTGTTGCCATATAGCCCTAGGAATGTCTTAAGATGCTAGAAAACCACAGCTCATGAAGTCACCGGCCCTATGACAATTTTACTGTTGCTATTCGGCCTATGGAAACAGTAGGCCTATCACGTAGAATTTCACTTAGACAGTCAAAAAATCTAGAACTCTCCAACGATTCCTTGGCTCTGAGCGGGAAGACCACGTGTCCGAATCGTTTTCATGTGTGCGTGGGTAACTCACGAAAGTTGATAATCAATTGTATGACTTTTACCTGCAAGCCCACACTCGAGCCCCGGAGCTGAGAGGGACACTTTTATACAGGGTCAGATCTCAAAACGTGTTAGCAGCTCTCTGAAGGCACGAGTTCCTATGGCTGTAATCGTAGGAATTTTGATTTATTTATTGCAAGCTGATTTGGCTTAGTCCGGGAGATTCTTTTCTTCTTGTTAGGAAGTGCTACATTTTTTTGGTAACCATTGGAGGTACTGTAAATTACTATCATATTTTTCATGTAAACTAATTTAACTTAAAGCACTTCCTTAGACCAATACATGAGTCCCTTTAAAACAGTCCTATGGAAAATTACTTGACTTAAAAGTGACAAAGCCCAATGACCGTTGTGCATATTATGATAATCCAAACTTTAATTTAACTCAAAGATCAAGGGTTTGTGAATTGTAATTTTGGCTGTAGCATCTGTATATACTAATGGACAGCTCTATTTTTACAAATGAATATTAAATAATATTTTCGTTTGAAGCTAAATTGAGTTGAAGAGCTTTAAATAAACTTATTAAAGAGTTTAATTGGTTAGTCTTTGACATATTAGGTATAATCATATACAATTTAACCACATAAAGGAACGAAGGTGGAACGAAGGAGGCTTTATATTAGTTTTTGTAGGTTAAATAGGTTTTGATTTTAAAGTCATCTGACCTATTATGTAATGAGTTATACTTAATCTGAGCTAATTCTGTAAAAGGGCTCTAAATTGAATGTGCCGCTGGCTGTAAAGCGAGTTAATTAAATTATATGTTTCTCGCCCTCTAATGCCTTCATAACTGTCAGAAACATTGCCTGCTCTAGATTTGAGCTGTTGAAAACATGTTGCCACAAACGTTTTCAAGTCAACATGATAGGTTCCTAATTTTGTTTTTAAATAAATAAACATCCGCGTGTATGACACACTCACTCACTCTTTGAGGTGTATAAAGCATGACGTTTAGGACCTCCTCTCGGAAAACCACTCGATTGAAACATATCTAAGACTTGAGATTCCTCTCCTTTCCTATGAAGGAAAAGTACTTATTGAAGCTGCTGTGCACGAAATGAGGGGTGTATTAAAAAACGGAGGGCACCCTCGTGACTGTCATCCAGATTTTTCAAAACTTAGATCCGGTACTTTAGACTTATATCTCCCCCTCCTCACTCCTTTAATTATATATCAAAATAATATTTTGATAGAGTTTACTTTTTGCGGTTTTTAATTTTTTACCGCTTTATTTTTCTAAAAGAGGCCTAAATTTGACTCGGATTTTGTTTATGCTATACAATTCATCGTTGCCAGGAGTATTGGTAATGATGTATAATAAGTATAATGGTAATGGTGGTTCATACTCTCCAACATATAACCCAAGCCAAAACGATATAGTAAATGTGTAAATTTATTATTCATTCAGATTTTTTGTTTTTTTTTTACATAGAAATCTCAATTTTACTTTAGTTACGTACATTTTCCCTTAAACTTTGTCAGAGGTGATTTGGTGATTTTGAACAGACTAAACACTTAAGTAGGTCCTTCAAAGCTATTCCCTTCCCGCCTCATCCCATTATTTGTTGTATTATATTTTAGAATAGTTGAACAGTTTGAAATATCTTGTTTTGTGATGTTCAATACTTAATCCCTTTGCCCCTGGGATATGTTTTATTGGGTTCTGAGCCAATGATAATTATACATTATTACAATTTAAGTAAAGTCAGTAATTTACATCAGCCTAATATAAAGCCAGTAAACTAAGTCAGTAGTATTAAGTCAGTAAACTAATATAAAGCCTCAATCGTTCCACCTATTCCAGATTTTTTTTTATATCAACATTTTACACAAATATTTCACAAACTAATAAATTATCTTTTATAGGTATACCAGGCCTGCAAACTGGTCAAAAGTTAACGTAAGTTGGCTATGAAGCCTAAACAACTGTCTCAATCGAGGTATATGTAGTCAATGATCCATTTGAGTATCAAATGTAATTTGCATGCATAGTTTACCTAAGCGATGTAGGTTGTTTGTCAAAGGATGTAATTTCAATTAGGTTTGCTATCAAAATTGTGTTAATGTGAAATGGTAAACATATGCAATTGGCATGATTTACATTCTGATCATGTTGGTCCATTAGCGGTTAGAAACAATATCCCGAGGATGCCTGTGATTGAATAGTCATTTGGTAGATGATGGCTACACGGTGTACGTAAAAATACCAAACCTAAATACGTAGCATCATTCAATAGACATGATATGTAAGGAAAATGAGTTTTAAAACATTTAAATGAAGTCGTACTATATTTTATATTGGAATATTATCTTTTAATGTAAAAACAAACTAATGCCATATTTTGGAATGCCTTTTAAAAGAGATATTTACTTCCAAAAAGAATAATTAATTGTTTTACTCTGATATTCCTGGGTATGACATTATTTATAAAAATCGTCTTAAAGAAGTTAATACTTTACTGTAAGTTTACTCTTTGTATTTCAATTGAAGATTTAAATAATTTTTTTCATGATACACGATTACTGAAGAGTATTTTTATTCGTATTTAAAAATTAAAACTCGCTGAAATTTCCTTTGAATGTGCCTTCAAAAGCCATTTTCTGGTGTATTAACAATAAAAACTTTGATGTCTTAAATATATTAATTCCTATAAAATATCGACAACTCATATTAAAAGTATTCACCTCTATGACTACTGGGAAAATAACTATTTTTTCTTCATAACTAACTGATGAGGTATAACAATAGCCCCAGTGTCTCGGTGGGTCCTTTAATATAGGCTAAAAGCTTTTAAGCTGTTAAACGTGCTCAAGAGCACCCCTAGAAGCCACTCGGGGCAATGAAGCCCTTCCTGTACCCAAACTGGCCTTTTTTATAGCAAAGGCGGTTAGACTAATAGCGGTTAGCTTTCTACTTCTATCCCTTCAAAAATAGTGATTTTCATTTTAAGGTCTTATCATAAAAATATCATATTAATGTACATAAAAAACTAATTTTTTTAAGATTCAAAATATTTAAAACACTTTTAAATGGTTAAAAGCAGACAACATACATTAATAATGAAATAAGGGTTTATTACGCGAAATTATAAACTGGAATTTTAAATATGTGCTTAGAGGACATGGAACACGTTTGCTCTCTACATCTATTTGCCTGTGCTTAATTTATCTATTGGTCTGTTTATATTTTGTGTGATTTATTCCAGAGGGCTTTCACAGCTGTTCATATCCTTCTCTAAAATGTTTTAAAGAATTATTTTTTGATTCAGTATCCTTTAAAAGCTGTAAAAGTTGTATCACCAATTCACCAATAACACGAGCGTAATTTCATTTTTTTATAAATATTACCGTAATTTTTTGTTGTTCGGCCTCATATATATTATAAATCTGTAGGTTAGAACCAACCCTTCTATTGTAACGGTTGTAAGTGGAAATAGTCACACGATACCTGATCTGAAGGATATAGCGATACACCAGCTTTGCATCAAGCTTTTGATTCATTCATAACATAACAGTATATTTTATCTCAGCCCATTGAAGACGCCGGACTTCTATCTAAGGTAAGGTTTTTTTTTAGAACTCCCCCCAGCCACATGGCGATGCTCATGGCTTTTTCATCAAACTGCTCCAGAAAACATCCGGTAAAACTGCATACCTGCATCCTCCCACTTCCCACCTCACTACTGCTCATACCTGCATCTTACCTGTACCCATCTCATATCTGCATAACAGACCCTCCTTTTGAAAGAATTCAATGCACTTCTCAATTTAGGTTTTTCGTGTTTTGCTTTTCTTTTTCTCTGGAGATGTCGAGCTACAATCAGTCCTAGAGCATTATCAGTAGCCCACATTACATTCGGTTAAGACTGTGTTTTCAGTATTTGTCAGTGCCTGATTATTTGTCTTTGATTTGAAAAGTTGTTCAATGAAATCTATTTATTTAATTTGTTTTAATGAGTAAGAGTAGTTTTATGCTCTGACAAATATGACTAAATAATACGTATTATAACTTATCTGCAATTAAATGGGCTACCAAATCAGAAAAACTAATACAATTCAAGAATCAGTAGATTATGGTGAATAACCTAAACTATGACACTGAATGTCCCAGCTTCGGTCGAATGGAATGAAATCGTATTACGACAACGGCGGCAGACATCCGACCGCAACTCTAAATGTTATCCAAGACATTTTAATTTAGGGTTTAATTTTGAGTCTGGTGTGGATGGGATAAGCGATTAGTATTCCCCTAACGAAATCATTCTAGGAAATTTTAAAAAGTAAGATAACTTCACGTCAAAGTTTTCTAATGAAACCTTACACTCACGGGACTCATCCGAAGCCTATCAATAATTTTAGTTTGATGAAACCGATGCATGTAGTATAGCTCACATTAACTATATGAGTTATATTCTCAGAGGACAACCTTGGAAACATATTCATTACGACCGGCTACATAAACTTTACTTATTTTACGTATTTTTATAAAATGATTTCTGGGCAGTTTATTTAAGAAAATTTAAACTGTCTTCTAAAACGACCGTAAAACGCATCAATTATACCAAGCACAAAGAGAACGAAAGTTACTGTAGGTTACAAAGAGTTTTTTTTTATATATATGTTTCGTTCCTAATCAAATTATAATCATTTTCATTTCGTATACGTCTGAATCAAAAAGCGATGACTTTAAAATTAATTTATTTATTCGAACAATAACACCATTTACAGTTATGAGGCGTTAACATTTGTGAGTTGACGAGTTTGCATATATTTGCTTTACAATAATTTTTAGTTAATTCAATGTATATTTACATTTACATTTACATTTATGTATGTAAATGGCCTTGAGGTTGTCAAAATATTTCTTTTTTACACTGTCCGCGTTTCGGACGAACTACCGTCCATCATCAGCAGCGTAGATAGTTGTTGAGTAGCCCATTATTTGTTGGTTGTTTCACACACACGTATTGATGATATAAGTACATTAACACATTTGAAAGTACATTTACACATTTTTAAAATTTAAATGTAAACAATAAACATTTTATTATCAATAGGACTAGCCTCAAGCAAAATATTTTCCATAAGAATGATCAGATATGACTAAGTGTCCATTTAATACGATAAGGATGATTGACTTTTCAAACATATGGTGGTAGTGTATTCTATGCATTTTTTTCAAAGCAGTTGGTTTGAAATTCTGAAGTACAAACCCCACACGCAGTGGTCTTAACAGAATTATTTATTTTATAAAATTGTCTAATAATGTACTAAGAATAATTTCTATTTAACCGAAATTAATACTTAATAAATAAATCTAATTGACTTAAAGTATGATAACTATTCTTTTGTTTGTAAAAACTAATAATAAGCTCACAAATGTCGAATCAAGTTTACATGACTATGAAACTACATGTTTTCTTTTTTAACTACGATATTCATCAATGTTTATCTTGCGGAAAAAAATTTTTACAATGGAAAAGTATTGTTAAATATTTTTTGACTTTTTCCGATATGAACAAACCAATATTTGTTATTGTTTATCTTCTGTATAGCGTTGAAAAGTCTCGTGAAAAACGAGTGAATGTGGTTTGCATATTCTCGACCATTTGAAATTCTCGATAAATCTCTCACTTTAACCTATATGCAATGACCCACTTTCCACTCGAGTTAAACTAAAATAATCTAGAGTCAACGACTATATTCTAAATCGTTTAGCTGATAAAAATATTCTGCCACAGCTTGAACTTCCTAAAGGCTTTAAAACGTTCGATATCTTTGATCACTGAAGCAGTTCTTATTGGCTCTAAATGAACCGTTTCTTTCTCATCGAGCGGAATTTAATGACAGTCTTAAACCTTCTTGTTTAACGCTTAATTGAATCATCGGTTTCGACTGCTTACCTCCTAAAAGAGATTAAAACATGCTTGGAATATCCTAATTGTCTTATTATATATTTGATTTGACATTAAGAACTATCAGAAGCACTTCGAAAACTAGAGTAATATGCAGACTATTGTAGTTAAAGTTTTGAAAAGTGGAGTTTTAATATGTTCTGTTTCATAGTTATCCGATAAGGATTGGAAAAGACCAAGCTAGTAAATAAAGTAAAAACAATTACGATTTCTTTTAACTTTTTCATTGGTAATTTTCGTATATACCTTAAACTTTTATCTTTGCTGTTATTTACTGATAAATTTGGTATGATTTATTAAATTGTTAATAGTAAATTGTCTGTTGATAATGTTATGAGCTAAATTACCTTAGCTATTGTTTGCCTGTTTTGGCAAGTTAAAATGACAATTGTAAGTTTATATTTATTACTTAGAGATCCGTTCTGGCAGACCACCCAAGAAACATTGGTTATAGATGAAGAAAATTCGTGATACCCTACATTCAAATATTCGCATAATGTATTTTTCTTCAATGTTCATTATTTTGCACATTAGACCCCACCGATGTATTTTGCTTAGCTTGGCACGATCTACTTTCGAAAAAATTAATTTAAATCGTAAGAGTTACGTTGATAGGCTGTAATTTTTTATTCAAAGGATTTAAAAATAAATTTACCTAACTAGTTACCACATCAAGCAGATTTTGATATGATAAGATTTTGACGTATCTTTTATATTTTTGTACGAATAAAGTATAATTTAAGAGAATTTCACTATGAACCTGTTCGATTTGAAATTAACGAATGGTCTGGAAAAAAAAGTTGTTCAAGGTATAATATAATTTTTCAAGAACTTCATGCGGCTAATGCGTAAGCGTTTTGTTATTTAACTGGCGAAATAAGGGTTTCTACTAAAGAAATATACAAAACATGATAACATTTAGCACACACGATCTATAATTATAATCTCTAATGAAATTATTTTTATAAATACATCCTCACGTTTTAATCAGATTTTTACAATAAATCTCCCTGGACAGTAAGACCCTAAATATTCCTTAAATTGTCATTTTTGGCAACCGAGAGTTTATTCTTCACTCCGCCATTCAGATGCCGGGTCGGATATCCGCCATTGTCGTACCCGCGCTCCTGGCCCTCACACCAGTCGAGCAGGTTGCATTTGGTTATTTAAAGACCTAAATCTATTTGTGAGACTATCAGTACAAAAAACATTTCCCCCGGCTTTTTTTTATTAGAACCCCGCAGGCAAGAGAGACGTCGAAAGACCTAGGAAGAGATGGGAGTAAAATATAAACAAATTTGTGAGATCGGAACAGGCACCCTGCCTAATCCTTGGAAGGAAGGAAGGAAGGAAGGAAGGAAGGAAGGAAAGAAGAAGAAGAAGAAGAAGAAGAAGAAGAAGAAGAGAAGAGAAGAGAAGAGAGGAGGAAGGAGGAGAAGAAGGAAAAGGAGAAGGAGGAGGAGGAGGAGGAGGAGGAGTAGAAGACGAAGGAGAAGAAGAAGAAGGAGGAGGAGGAGGAGGAGGAGGAGAAGTAGAAGACGAAGGAGAAGAAGAAGAAGAAGAAGAAGGAGGAGGAGGAGGAGGAGTAGAAGACGAAGGAGAAGAAGAAGAAGGAGGAGGAGGAGGAGGAGGAGAAGTAGAAGACGAAGGAGAAGAAGAAGATGATGAATACTTAAATTTGTTTAAGTTAAATAACATTCAAAGTTAAACGACACTCTGCATTATTACATTTATGGCTGAAAATGAAATACATTATAGAGCGACCACAGGCTGTAAACGAGTTGCGAAAGTAATAAAACAAGATTATGGAAGTGAATGCCGCTCAGCTTGTATAGTTAATAGCTTCTTGAAGACGAGTTATGGGAAGCATTAACGTTCAACTTAATCGAATTAGTTTTAAGAAGAGAAAACATGGAAGAAGTTTGATTATATTCCTCGAAACCATTTTGTATAGGCTTTAAAGTGGGAAAACATTTGTAACCTGTTTATTTTAATTTTATACTTTTAATATTACAGCTTAAATATCAGAAGTATAATATTCAATATATATTCAGTAGTAGGCCTATTCAATTTCGGCATTTTATTGTACCTGTAAGCAACCGAGGAGTGTTTGACTGAGATATTCAGGGAATGTTTTATTCAGCCAGCACGGCGCCAAGTCTCCCGCTGACTCGGCGCATTCAGGCTGGATTCATCGAGGAGAACAAATCCGGGATGGCATAACACGTTAAGGAGCGAATTCTAATTTAGATAATTATTGAGAAAACCATCCACTTTTTTCACAAGTTCATTTTCATTACTAATTTACCTGTATTTTTTTTCTATTCTTTTATTGATGCAATAATCATTAGTTCTCTAAACGTATAAAACGTCAGGAGTCTAGTTTGTCTGAAATGGGACGATATGATTTTAATTTAATATACTTAAAAATTACATTATCACTGGGAGAAAAACGTAAGTTAATATGTTTAAGATGTTTTTCTTTTACTGTAATTAGTTAAATCATCATTTTTATGATTAACAGTGAAGACTTTATAAAGTAACTTGATTTGTTGAACTTTTTTTGTGCACGTGTTTATAGCAGAAAATATCTAAGCACATAATTAGAAAGAAAGGATTTTCCCACTATAATTTGCTTTATTATTTAGTGAACGATAAAAATTAATTTAAAACAATAAAATTGGCCTAATGGTTATCATGCTGGTTTCAAAATAAACTAAAAGCAAAACAATTGGTTGAAAAACTTTTAATCATACGTGATGTATTGCTGCACGGATCACTAAAGAATATTCTATAGCTCATTTTGGATATACATAGAGTATTCTATGTTTTAGTACATTTTGCTCACCTCAGTAGAATTGAGAGTTAAAAGTATTATGGCGATACAAAGGAGGAAACATACAACGAGTTGAGTCACAACCATCCTAAGCAACAGACGTGCAATTGGAGTATAACTTGAAATACAAGTGTTTTCATTAATAGTGGGGCATGGGTAAAACATTGTATTATTTTCTCAAACAATATTTTTATGTAAAATATTGAATTATTTTCCCTTCCAAAATTGTGTTTTTGAGGGAGGCTTGGGTACAATAATCTTAGTACAATTTTATCAGTTTACAGAAAATCTTATTTCTTAACAAATGTGTGAGGAATACGGGGTAGGGAGGAAAAAAGATGAAGGATGGGAGGCAATGGAGGACAGGAAAGGAAGGAGGAGGATGGGGAGAAGGGAAAGGGGATAACGATGCATGGGAAAATAGGAGGAGAGAGGCTAGATGAGTTTTCCTACCAAACACTGATGTAATGTTTAACAAAATGTACAAATACCAAGCCCAAGTCGTTGCGAGGTACGACAACTTGTCTACGACAAGATAAGATAACAAAATATTCTGCCACAGCTTGAACTTCCTAAAGGCTTTAAAACGTTCGATATCTTTGATCACTGAAGCAGTTCTTATTGGCTCTAAATGAACCGTTTCTTTCTCATCGAGCGGAATTTAATGACAGTCTTAAACCTTCTTGTTTAACGCTTAATTGAATCATCGGTTTCGACTGCTTACCTCCTAAAAGAGATTAAAACATGCTTGGAATATCCTAATTGTCCTATTATATATTTCATTTGTCATTAAGAACTATCAGAAGCACTTCGAAAACTAGAGTAATAATCAGACTATTGTAGTTAAAGTTTTGAAAAGTGGAGTTTTAATATGTTTTGTTTCATAGTTATCCGATAAGGATTGGAAAAGACCAAGCTAGTATATAAAGTAAAAACAATTACGATTTCTTTTAACTTTTTCATTGGTAATTTTCGTATATACCTTAAATTTTTATCTTTGCTGTTATTTACTGATACATTTCGTATGATTTATTAAATTGTTAATAGTAAATTGTCTATTGATGATGTTATGAACTAAATTACCTTAGTTATTGTTTGCCCGTTTTGGTAAGTTAAAATGACAATTGTAAGTTTATATTTATTACTTAGAGATCCGTCCTGGTAGTCCACCCAAGAAACATTGGTTATAGATGAAGAAAATTCATGATACCCCACATTCAAATATTCGCATAATGTATTTTTCTTCAATGTTCATTATTTTGCACATTAGACCCCACCGATGTATTTTGCTTAGCTTGGCACGATCTACTTTCGAAAAAAAAATTAATTTAAATCGTAAGAATAACGTTGATAGGCTGTAATTTTTTATTCAAAGGATTTAAAAATATATTTACCTAACTAGTTACCACATCAAGCAGATTTTGATATGATAAGAATTTGACGTATCTTTTATATTTCTGTACGAATAAAGTATAATTTAAGAGAATTTCACTATGAACCTGTTCGATTTGAAATTAACGAATGGTCTGGAAAAAAATAAGTTGTTCAAGGTATAATATATTTTTTCAAGAACTTAATGCGGCTAATGCGTAAGCGTTTTGTTATTTAACTGGCGAAAATAAGGGTTTCTATTAAAGAAATATGCAAAACATAATAACATTTGGCACACACGATCTATAATTATAATCTCTAATGAAATTATTTTTATAAATACATCCTCACGTTTTAATCAGATTTTTACAATAAATCTCCCTGGACAGTAAGACCCTAAATATTCCTTAAATTGTCATTTTTGGCAACCGAGAGTTTATTCTTCACTCCGCCATTCAGATGCCGGGTCGGATATCCGCCATTGTCGGCCCCGCGCTCCTGGCCCTCACACCAGTCGAGCGGGTTGCATTTGGTTAGTTAAAGACCTTAATCTATTTGTGGGACTATCAGTACAAAAAACATTTCCTTCGGCTTTTTTTTATTACAACCCCGCAGGCAAGAGAGACGTCGAAAGACCTAGGAAGAGATGGGAGTAAAATATAAACAAATTTGTGAGATCGGAACAGGCACCCTGCCTAATCCTTGGAAGGAAGGAAGGAAGGAAGGAAGGAAGGAAGGAAGGAAGGAAGGAAGGAAGAAGAAGAAGAAGAAGAAGAAGAAGAAGAAGAAGAAGAAGAAGAAGAAGAAGAAGAAGAAGAAGAAGAAGAAGAAGAAGAGAAGAGAAGAGAGGAGGAAGGAGGAGAAGAAGGAGAAGAAGGAAAAGGAGAAGGAGGAGGAGGAGGAGAAGTAGAAGACGAAGGAGAAGAAGAAGATGATGATGAATACTTAAATTTGTTTAAGTTAAATAACATTCGAAGTTAAACGACACTCTGCATTTTTACATTTATGGCTATAAATGAAATACATTGTAGAGCAACCACAGGCTGTAAACGAGTTGCGAAAGTAATAAAACAAGATTATTGAAGTGAATGCCGCTCAGCTTGTATAGTTAATAGCTTCTTGAAGACGAGTTATGGGAAGCATTAACGTTCAACTTAATCGAATGAGTTTTAAGAAGAGAAAACGTGGAAGAAGTTTGATTATATTCCTCGAAACCATTTTGTATAGGCTTTAAAGTGGGAAAACATTCAACATGTTTATTTTAATTTTATACTTTTAATATTACAGCTTAAATATCAGAAGTATAATATTCAATATATATTCAGTAGTAGGCCTATTCAATTTCGGCATTTTATTGTACCTGTAAGCAACCGAGGAGTGTTTGACTGAGATATTCAGGGAATGTTTTATTCAGCCAGCACGGCGCCAAGTCTCCCGCTGACTCGGCGCATTCAGGCTGGATTCATCGAGGAGAACAAATCCGGGATGGCATAACACGTTAAGGAGCGAATTCTAATTTAGATAATTATTGAGAAAACCATCCACTTTTTTCACAAGTTCACTTTCATTACTAATTTACCCATTTGAATGTTCAATATCAATCAATATTGATGGAATAATCATTAGTTCTCTAAACGTATAAAACGACAGGAGTCTATTTTGCCTGAAATGGGACAATATGATTTTAATTTAATATACTTAAAAATCACATTATCACTGGGAGCAAAACGTAAGTTAATATGTTTAAGATGTTTTTCTTTTACTGTAATTAGTTAAATCATAATTTTTATGATTAACAGTGAAAACATTATAAAGTGACTTGATTTGTTGAACTTTTTGTGTGCACGTGTTTATAGCAGAAAATATTTAAGCACATAATTAGAAAGAAAGGATATTCCCACTATAATTTGCTTCATTATTTAGTGAACGATAAAAATTAATTTAAAACAATAACATTGGCCTAATGGTTATCATGCTGGTTTCAAAATAAACTAAAAGCAAAACAATTAGTTGAACAATTTTTATCACATGTAATATTGCTGCACGGATCACTAAAGAATATTCTATGCCCCATTTCGGTTATACTTATACTTATAGAATATTCTGTTTTATTACATTTTGCGCACTTCAGTAGATTTGAAAGTTAAAAGTATTATGGCGATACAAAGGAGGAAACATACAACGAGTTGAGTCACAACCATCCTAAGCAACAGACGTGCAATTGGAGTATAACTTGAAATACAAGTGTTTTCATTAATAGTGGTGTATGGGTAAAACATTGTATTACTTTCTCAAACAACATTTTTATGTAAAATATTGAATTATTTTCCCAACCGAAATTGTGTTTTTGAGGGAGGCTTGGGTACAATAAACTTAGTACAATTTTATCAGTTTACAGAAAATCTTATTTCTTAACAAATGTGTGAGGAATACGGGGTAGGGAGGAAAAAAGATGAAGGATGGGAGGCAATGGAGGACAGGAAAGGAAGGAGGAGGATGGGGAGAAGGGAAAGGGGATAACGATGCATGGGAAAATAGGAGGAAAGAGGCTTGATGAGTTTTCCTACCAAACACTGATGTAATGTTTAACAAAATGTACAAATACCAAGCCCAAGTCGTTGCGAGGTACGACGTTGTGTCTACGACGTAAGATGAAAAGAAAAAAATGGGCCAAAAATTGAAAGGGGCTGCACAACCGGTGGCCACGCACTGCTCAGCCAGTCATGTTTATTACTATCAGCTGTTCTTTGAAATTTGTATTTCCATTTTAATTCTTATAAACTCAGCCATGCCATTTATTCTGTATATTCCCTAAGGAAATTTTTTTTGTAAAATACGTACATTGCATTCCAGTTTTCTCACAGAGGCCATTCAAGTATGGATTTGATGAATGTCAAATTTACGGATGTCTCAAAACTCCATGGTCAAAATAAGCTTTATTTAAATATTATGGTGTTTTACGTTGAACGTTTTTAAAGAATAAAGTTTTTGCCAAGACGCTTTCGGTCACCTGTTTAAAGTCTTTACATGAAACATGTGTAATGTATGCAATGTATTACAACAAAAATGTGTGTGATTAAAGAATAAACATCTGGGTTCAATTATGTTTGGTAGGACTTAATATTACTGTACGATCTCTATCTATAATTAATGTTACAACCTTCTTTCCTTCTAAATGTGTTACAATTTTTTACATAATGTATAAAAAAATAATACAAATTATAAAATAAGTTAATGAAGTTAAAAACAGGAAAATAAATACACGCTATTAAAACTTTATTTATTTTTGATTCAATTAATAGTAAAAAAGTTAATAAATTATCTTAAATGTGAATTAGATATTGCATATTATGCTATGAAGCAAATGCTGTATATGTCATGCCTTATAAAAATTTAAGTAACCATCAATTTTGTAGCATTGATAGGGTACTCATGTGGTTATACTTTTAAGTAATTTTTGTTAGTTTTTATAATATTTGTTCGGAAAAATCATTAAATCATCTCAAGGAAGAATTTCAAGGCACGTACTATGTTATAAGGCAATTTATTTACATGTTATTGCTCATGAAAATTCAACCATCCATTAATTCATTAATTTTGTTAAGTGTTCATTGGAAAATGTTTGTGGCATATCCTTTTTGTTTGCGTCACCTACACAGAATATTTATGTATTTTTTACGAATCCAAAAATATAAGATTTACAATGTCCACAATGCCGTAATATAAAGTGATCTTTCATCGAAACAGTTGGGCTCCTCACATGAGATGGTCTTTCTTAATCAGCTGATAAATTTTATATTTCAAACACCATACATATTTTTTTCCTGTAATAAAAACCTAAATAAATAATATACTACATAATTAAATATTATTATTCATCTAAATATTGAAATTTTAACCCAAATATTAAAATATAAGTAAAATGTATTATATTATAACCCAGGTGTGTTGAGAGTCTACAAACCATGAGAATGTACAATGTTATGGCTTAAGTCAACCTCGTATCGCAGTGCTTTAACGTCTGCAGTCTTCCACTGAGGAATTCATTCCGTAATGTCAGTTTCTTGTCTTCTTAGCTATTCTCAATTCAAATATAAACCGCAAGCATTCCTTTTTTCCTTCAATACCGAGTAAATATATTTGGAATCATCGAAATAAGTTGTAAAAATGTTGTTATTCAGAGTGTAATAGCTTCTCATTTTCAAAATGTTTCGAAGTTAAATACATTTTGAAAACATTTTTCGAACTGTAAACTCTTTTTGGATTAGCACCGTTTTACGAAGTAGTTTCGAAGTCAAAAGTAAATTATTGAGAAATAGCTTACACAAATCTTGGATAATGCTATTGAATTTTTCAAAGGAAAATGCAAACCCTTCTAAAAGCAATTAGACATTAATTATGATAAGACCTTTCTTTTACAGGAAACATAAATATATCCTCAAATAACGTGTTACCATTTAGGAAATTAAGGTAAAATTTTCTTTCAATGCGATTTGACATAAATGTTTGATCATTCATCCTAGAACATAAAGAAAGTTATTCATTTGAGCTAGAATTTATTTAGGTCAGATTAAATTTTGTGTTCATTGGAGGTATAAATAAAACGAAAATAAAGAATAGAGCCAAAAGCAATCTCTGGTTAAAGAAGCAATCTTTGGTTGGTTATTTGAAATCTATAAAGCGCTTTCCTTGTAACTTTATGCATTTGTTTCTTTATTAGTAACTATGTTGCCTCGTTGCTGAAATCATTTAACAAATATCTTTATAAATGTAAGGACATTAGGTGTTTATTGAATTTAAACATCCATCAATTATTTAACAGAGGGAATAATTTAATATGGAAGATTTTTTATCCATCTGTATATATGTTATGTAAAAGTGAAATTCCGATCAAGCCAAATCCCAAACAATAGGATCTAGAACCACGAATCTTTGCATGTATTTCCCTCTTAGAGAGTAGGCATACTCTAAGAAGGGTCTTTTCAAAATTCCCATCCTACAGAGGGCCAATGTTTAGCCCAATGTTTAGGGCCAATGTCGCATGGAGAATAGATCATTTGTTTTCATTGCTTGCCGTTGAATGCTATTCATGAGCTGTTTATTACACCTGATAAGCAACAGAGGTTTCTGTGACTATTGATTTAATTATATTATTACTTAGTGAACGAATTAATTTAAAATAATTCCACGTTAATTTCATTGTCGATGTTTTTTTGAGAAAACGATATAATTAGACTACTTGCATATAACCCCTTAAATTCGATCAGGCCGCAAACTATCGAATATACAATCATCCTACACTCATCCTTCATTCAAATTCACCTTAAAATACCCTTATTAATAATAATAGTAATAATAAGGTAGTACAGGCTGCTGATATCAACACTGTTTACTCTCCAATGCAACGGACCAAGAAAAGTCAAGGCCATGAAACGATGCAGGCTTTTACTGGGAAAAACCCTCCTATATCAATGACTAAATTCAGAATGTACTACGAACATTGTGGGAGATGTTTCGCCAACGTATTGCAGCCCTGAGCCCGCAATATCCACATACTGGATACCTTCATAGCCTATGAATCCATTACAGGTACCATGGCTGAATTATTTACATAACAGGGGAAGTTTAGTGTGTTATGCAATATAAAAATCTTCCTCAACATGCCTTCCCTTATTTTCATAAGGTATCAGGGATGTATTTTATGTTAATGTTATCGTTCTTTGAATGTTATTACTCATTAGCCACTGAATAATGTGAAAATAATGAATATAAATCAAATGAATACAGATCTATCAATTATATTAAAATAGATGCTCTCTTGAGAAACATAATACAATTGTATTTTTTCCATAGTGAAAATTGTTTTAGGCTAGAGCTAGGAATATTATACATACATTGTACATTGCATGAAATGGCGATTTACCCAGGTAGGCATTTTAAGCCAAGTATGAATGACTGATGAGTAAAGGATGATTGTGACGCTATCTTATAGTCTTGTTACTGAGTAGTAAAGTAATATAATAGTTATGTGGTAAATAGACATTTGAGAGTAAACTGACAGTATAGTTCTGTAGATTGACAGTCAATCTACAGAACTTTACTGTCAATTTACTCTCAAATGTCTACTTACCACATAACTATTACATTACTTTACTACTTTACTGATTAAGGCCGACATGTTCCTCCCTCAGACTGGACTCTTAATTAATAGCCTAACAGCCAATGATAGCTAAGGGATCTACATTTTTAATAGGGGTCCGAACCACCATTTTGCCTGGTTTACAATCTATTCTGAGGATGGTCTTATGAACGTAGTATTTATTAGTTCGGACGTTAATCCCCACTAAGGTACACCGCGTCCACAAGCTTTAGCTCATAGCTATCCACAATTATTCGTGACCTCCAAGTAGCTGGATTACAGGACAAGCCACAGTCCCAGTTTATATACCATGTACGATTTATCTGTAAATGCTTATATTTAATTTATAATCGTGCTCCTTGGATACGCCTAAATCAGCATTCTCGAATAATGGACAATTACTGGGAATATTTAGATCCTATAAACGTAAGAAGCTAGCTACAAAAATTTCTTTTAGTTATACCACTGCGAAAACGGTAGTTTTCGTTACATGTGTTGCGGGTCTAAAGAAGCTCTTTTTTCCCCAGGGAGAAAAAGGGTTAGCTGATTTCGATGACGTCAGCTGTTCGTTTATAATGTACTAAAACTGCAATCGTGTGTACGTCAGCGTCGATGGTGAGCTATCGATTGCATCGAGAGTGGTTATCGGTTAATATTATCAATTGCATTGATTGGTTGGGGTAGTGCTTATAGTGCCCACCTACAATCTTGTAGGTAGCCGGATCGATCCCGAGAAAAGTTGGTAGATTTTTGAAGGGTTGTTTCTGGAGCCAGCTGCCATTGGTTAATTAACAATCCTTTCTAAGGAACATGCCAACCTTAGTCAGTAACAAGGCTACAAGATCGCGCCACTATCATCACGATCATCACACTCATCCTTCACACAGGGTAACGTCCTCCATGAGGTACCTGTCTCAAAAAATATGAATGAATAATGTCGGCTTAATTGATTTGTGGAACTCGCTCATTTCACCAATCGATTAATGAATGTGTTCGATACATCGATAGTTGTTGATTGTGGTCAGTCTAACCCACATCGATGGTCTAACCTAACACAAATGAAATAATCAGCTTATTGCTTTAAACAGCAAAAACAAGATGGAGGCATCTTAGGGAGGTAAACAAGTTGTAACTATTTGGTTTTCTTAAGTAGTGTTGTATTGAGCGACAAAACAAAAAATATAGTTCATCAGATTGGCATAACGCTGCTTTTCGTTACTTGGCCACTTTTCCTTGATAACACTTGACCTCATACAAAAAGCGTCACTCTAGGCCCTAGCAATGAAACATACTATAACCTACTTCTTTACCATGAGCTGAAAATAAACGTATATTTATTACTTATACAATCAGTGCAGAAAACCTTGTTCCTCCAGAGCGTTCTCTACAAATGTATTAAAAGTTGATTGCGAACTGCTTGTTCGGAACATAAACCTAATATAACGGGACTTTTCAGATAAATTATTGACGCGACCTTAAGCTGTTTAATCTTTCAGGTAAAATACGAATTTAATCAAAATTGTCTCTTCTTATGTAAAAGATAATAGTATCTGCATTATTTAATGAGATAATTAAACTGTTCGACCTAGCAAAATCTATTTAGTTTCTTGGCAAGTAGCCAAGGCCGCAACTATTTTATACGTTCAGATAGTAATCTCTGCTTTGGTCTGGACAAAAGTAAAACATACATTATATTAAATCAAATATCAAATTAACCTTTAGAAGAAAATATATGTAGCAGACAAGTATAGTTTTACGTTGGTCAAATGTTTCAATTTCAATTTTGTTTTCATTCTAAATTTAAGGAAACAGTAAACTGAAGAGCAAATTATGCTTAACCGTTATAAAATATTAGTACATAAAAACCCAGGTCTCTGTATTCTGTGTTTACACTGCTTCCTATAACGTTCAGCTATTGAAACTTTTGACACTAGAACTCTTTTCTCTAAAGTTTATCAATCAAAAGTGATTGCTTTTTACAATTCCATGCTGAACTCGTAGTCCAAAGGTAAAAGCTAGTAGGCAAATAAGTAATATCAAAGATTCCAAATGTCTTATAGCATTTCATTGTCGATCAGGGGTGGACAGTATTCACTTGACTGAGAATACTCTGGGTAATAGAACGGTAATATAACAATAGCCTGAATATTAAACTTACAATAACAAACCGAGTCGTAGAACAAATGGAAAGTTCAATTTCTTGTTGAATGAAACCATTTTCTGTTTCTTCATTATTTTTTATTTATTGGAGTTACATTTTTTTCTTCCAAAATAATGAGGGAAATCTGGAGGGAAAACTTGACATATGTTTTGAAATGGTGAAATTAGCATTTAATGGTGTTTTACAGCCATAATAAATTGCTTTATGTTGAATGTTGAGATTTATAAAACCATTACTATAACTTTCTTGAGGTTTGACTTAAAGCGGTAATATTATTTTACTTTAGGACAAAATTTAATATAAATTGACATAAACCCTATGAATCTCGATGCAACTACAAAATTAACTGCAACTTAAAAACAAAATTATTTTAGATATTTATAAGGACTGACGTTTATTGTTAGTTTTTTTGGTTATTAAAGTAGCATGCGTAAAAAATAATAAAAAATGATATTTTTTATCTTATAAAATCAATGGCATTCTTGGTTTGAAACACTTCGTCAAAATAGTCCGAAAATTTGGCTTCTTTATTAAGCCAAAAACAATTGTAATTGTTAAAATATTTTTTGTACAATGTGTTTATTAATTGAATGTTCCAGGGAGTTAATAATTAATTAATTCTCCCTGAAGTTGGACTGACAAATAAACTACAAACTGGCGGCCTCAAATTTGATATTTTGAAAACCTCAAATTATAATTCTTACTGTAGACCTACACTAGAAAGCTCGCTCTTGTATGAGAATCCGTTTTTCACAAGAAATAGAATAAACTTATAACATATTAATTGTAACTAAACATTTTTTTATTCATTCAATATTTTTAATATCAAACAAGTTTTAAGCGGCAAAATTGTTACTACATAATAATATAGATATTAAGTGCTTTCCAGTCATACACTTGACACAACAAATCAAACCTTCCATTAAATTTACTATTTCGTGGATTGTGAAGTGAAAGTTAAATGACACTTAATTAGGACAGATTTACAGGGAAATAAACAGTGTAAACTCCAAAATTAAAAATACATCAGGCCACAAATAGGAGTTAAATCCAAATTTCCTAGTTATATATTTCTTCTCGTCGCATTTGGCCCGCAGCCAGGGCGACACTACAGCCAGGAATTGTTGAAAGTTTAATGTGGAAGAAACGCCCCGCGAAACTACATCTAGAACTACCTACCACTGTGTAGACCGTGCATTAGATTTAATTAGCCTGGGACAATAATTAACGAATAGTTACTACTTGCAAAAGTTTACGCAGTTTTCACCTAATTGGAATAGTTAATTTTCATGCCTGCCTATTGGGCATGTGTTTATTAAGTTTATAAAATTAATTAAACTATTTTATTAGATTTTTCACGGTAAAATACTATATTGTACAGTCCAATGTACGTATATGTAAATACTCCCGTTACAGTAGACAGACATGCTCTGCAAGTATTACGCCCTTAAAAATAGTTCAATCCCACTTATCGACGTATGATTTTTCATAAGAGTAACATGTTGAATAAGTATTTAAGTTTGCTGCTGCAGGTGTGTAGAAAATGGTTGATTTTACAGCATTTTCCAGTATAAATCAGATCAAAAAAGCCCTTTACTAGGTTTTTTTATTTACCTAAAGATAAATGATCATTCAGGTATGTTGCTAAGAAAATTAAAAAATGAGAGATTTCAAGCTAATATACAAAATATCGTAATGAAGCACATGCCAAGTTTTCAAAAGGAAGGCAGATTAAAGTGCGATTTACATGTGATTTATAGTTTTATCTGTGCCTCCTTGGGCTTAAAATATACATAATACTAGTAAATAATAAAACAATTAAAAAATACAAAACAATGAACTATAAAAATAACAAAAAAAATAACAGTCAACTAGAAATTAATTGAATGAAATTGTAGTAGATTCCGTATACATTTTGATTAAAACGTTTCAGTACCAAAATGGAGCTGTGAATGTGGAACATAAAATCTAACAGTTGGTCACTAAGGTGCAACATGTTTGCCCAACAATGCCAACACATTTACACTGGCCCCAGCGAGTATTACTGTTTGTACTGTTCAATGTCTCAACAACAAATAACTTTTTTATATAGTGATTACTCTATCATAATAAATACCTGATGGGGCAAAGTAATTTCTTAATATATGAGAAGAATAAACTATATTCAAAAGTCTCGACAAAAAATACGCTGATTTGACGCCTTATTTCTCAATTGGTCCACAGTAAAAGCCTTAGGTGGGCTCAAAAAAAAGGTTCCTCCATAGTGAAACCTGTAAATTGGCATGTTGCAAACGTGGCCAATGAGACATTGCCAACAGAACAAAGTGACACATTATCTCGTAAATTTTATTGAAAATTTGATTCTTAAAAAATAACTTTTTTTAACTCTTTGCACGTCTTTATCGGTTTTTATTCGACTTTCAAACGTCTAATATATATTTTTAATCTCGGATTTCGGCCTACGCGTTTCGCAGTCAAGCCATCTTCGGCATCCTTTTTTGAACACTAGTTAGCACATTCTACGCTGCTTGGAGCTTGAAATGAGTAGAATAAAGTTAAAAAATATTTATGTGACATTTATCACGATTCTAACGTTTGAAACCACTGCTGAAGACCGGGTTGTTTATCAATGTCAATAGCAATTAATTATGCATACGTCACTAAACGATTTCGAACCCTCAACATGATGAATGAATTAGGTAATAAATTGTTATTGGTGATGAAGCTGGTCGTTCTCATAAATCAGCCAATCGAACGGCGCGGCGTTGGTTTTATAAAACAGTTTCCGATCGTGGAACATGACGCGTGAATGTAAAGGCTAATGAGTCCTTGCGTTCTGAGTTTTCACAGTATATGTCTGATACGGTTGTTTAAAGAGCCTGCAGAATGAAGATTGTCGAAAACGCTTTAAATTACTAAAGGTTATATGCTGGATGTCGAAACAACCTCCTCACGCTATATTTTGTCACATTCCTGTGGCAAAATAAGAAGGATAAAGAAGAGATTATTGGTTGGGTAATAATTTACTATTGTAGGTGGATGAAAAACGTTTGTAATTTGAGAGTAAAGTACATTGTCTCACTTCTGATTCAGTGTTTTACATTACTCCCTCAAAACACAGATAACTATCGCTTTTTCTGCTTGACAATTATTCCCCAACTCTACCATAGTTTATTCGCAGTGGTAATCAATCATTTATTGGAGAGACACCATTCGAATTCGGTTTTGTAAATAATGTTTTTTCTACCAAAAACCATTTCGATAATATAATAAAAACCCACAGAGTAAATAACGTATTTTTTTTAAACAAGTCTCAAATTTCACCACCAGATAGCTTATTTACAAAAAAGATATTGCTAAACCAACACTTTTCATTTAGGTTTTTATATTTATTTTTATGACTGGAGAATGCAGTTATCAAAGAAGAGTATGGCAAGAAATTAGAGAGTGGAAAAAATGTGTCATTCAAAATCATTCCAAAATAACTATAATAAAATAACAATTCCGTGTAGCCGGTGTCAGAGTTTTCAGGTGGTCTGACATAACCCATCGACCACTGCAGAAGCCGGGACCAACGGCTTAATATGCTTCCGAAGCACTTAACAGTCCGAGATTAACTTGTCACGTGTCCTGATAGGGAATCGAACCCGAGACTTTGGGTGGTAGACCAGTACTCTACTACTCTGTTATTGTGTATTGTACTTTATCATATACTTTATATTATCATATTATACTTTATCATAATTTTATACTTTAAACAACTTATCATAAAAACTTTTATACTTTATCATACTATAAAGTACCCTCCTAGGAGATAGATACTTTATATTATGCCGGTATTATAAACGAAAAACCACATCTAGGACTTGATATCTTATGTATTACTGTAAATTTACGTATTTATACGTTTCATTCGAAACGTTTTTTCATAAACCAGATGCTGAGTTATTGTGTAAGTTATTAAAAAGAAAAAAATACTAAAGTAAGCATAAAAAAAGCTCGCAATGCTGTTAGATTTTGTGGCCCAATCAGAGGAGGACATGCGAATTTCCCTAGAGGACCCTTTGAATGTAGAATGCCCAGTTTTATGTGACTCGAAACTGTTAATAGCTCCAAATTTTTATGGTAAAACTAACAACACCTGTAATCCAAATTTAATGTCATAAGTCATAACCAAGCTTAAATTTTTTTAGATGCTGCTAAACGTTTTAGAAATATAAATAATACTATTTTTAGTAAACTCCCTAATGTAATGATGTTCCTAGAAAAATTGCTTCAAGACATAACGATTAGTGTGCAGCTTATCTGGCCTAGGTGTAACAACAACTCTTCAAATGCCAACTTATATTGTAGTCTTATTGTATTTAAGGAGCAGCATCATTTGTTAAACCTTTTCAAGTGCGGCTTTTAGCATTGTACACAACTCGGAAAGCCACTTGAATGTTAATAGAATATAGTTTCTTGTGCAATGCTACTTCATTGAAACATTATATGACGTGTACAATTTGGTTTTGTATATTTATTACGTATTTTTCTATGAAAAATATGTTGATGTCCTTTGATAAAAAATTTTAATTTTACAACTTATATAATACCAGGAGGATTAATTGATACGTGACTTAGAGTTTGAGTTTTTATTTGATGGATTACTAATTATGGAACGTATATTATGAATTTTATTTTCATGTTTTGCAGTAAAAAAAAAATTAATGATGCACAAAAATTTGCTTTACGGATATCAACCTAGTCCTTGATAGGAAAGAAACGCAATGAAATGGATATGTGAAAATAGCGTCAAGATATTAAATTAGGGGTATGTACTAAAAAAATAAATTTTTTGTACAATCTATGTTGTATATTTAATCTTGAAAGCATATCGAATTTTTTGAAAATACTTCATGATACCGCTTTTTTTTAAAGCTGGGTTAAGTAAAACTGAAGTATGAAACATAGCGAACTAATAGACAAATCCAACCAACACTAAACTAACTAAAGGAATATTTTCAAATCAATTAAAATATTTACACCATTATTAGTACAATTAAAAATAACAACTTAAACAATACAAATTATAATTTACATTTCAAAAGGTGAACGTGAAACTGAGGGGTGGTAAAACTGTCAATGGTGATTTTAGTTGTAATCGTTGTACTTTTCTCTCCTTAGAATCCTTCAACAACACCAGTAAAGGTGTGGGAGATGTGTGATCGGGTGCGAAATTGGATGTCTGGAAACCAATCGATTCACATTACAAACACATCTCTTGGGTCATTTTTAATCCTATTCGCGTTGATATTCACATCAAATCTACATGAATAGTTCTTAAACAACGAATATATTTGTAGTAAAAGAATTGCTTAGCTCATCATAGTGAATAAAAAAAGCTAATTAACACGCCAATGTTTTATTATAGTAAAATAATCTATATATATAAAAGCCAAAACGGTTGACTGACTGACTGACTGACTGACTGACTCACTGATCACAGTTTTTCAAAAACTATAAGGCTTTGGGCGATGAAACTTGACACAATGAATCATTATAGGCTCTAGATGCGTACTAAGAACGGATTTTAAAATATATTCTCTGAAAAGGCTAAAATAGGGTATATTATAAAATTCAAAATGGCGGCCATTTTTAGTTTTCAAAGCTTATTTTCCAAACCAATGTAGCGCTTTGGGCGGTGAATCTTGGCTCAAATATTCTTTATATGCTCCAGATGCATACTAATGAAGGATTTTAAAATGTTTTCCCTGAAAAGGCTAAAATAAGGTAAATTAAAAAATTTTAAATGGCGGCCTTTTCAGTTTTTAAGATCTGTGAATTCAAAATATCAATAGAAGGTCTCCAGAATACTTTAAAGTGGCAAAAAATATAAATTCCATTTACTAAAAGAATAAACTGTCCAAAATTATTACGGTTTTCTTATATTATGTATTTATCAGTTTCCACATACTCGCGATTTACGGATCACCCGAAGTATTTTAACTAGAATCTTAAAAACTCTGCTGGGACATATCATACAGTTATTTTTGTAGAATCGGGGATTTTCTGAATTTAAATTTTTAAGAGGGTTTGCGTGCTGGTCGAGAGCGATTTATAGGCAAAGTTCAAACAAATATACTATTTCTACCTAATGAAGCGCTTAAAACGTATAGTTAGGATAAATCATTGAAATCATTAGTCTATTAGAAAATTTGTAAAAAATGCTCGTTACAAAAAACGGATAATTAAACCAAACATTTGTTATCCTTTCAGCGAGCGAAGCCGCGGGTATATTTACTAGTGTATATATATATATATATATATATATATATAAGCACTTATTATTGGAATTAATTTGTATGTTTATGCGGCAAAACTAGATGACATCTATTATCCAGGCAAGGGTAAGGGAAACTGTAAATAAGAGGCAAAATAACAAGGAATGTTGATCGAGAAAAACCACTAATTTCATAAACCAAATGATACAAAATCAATTGATTAACTGAAGCTCAACACGCACCTTGATCATTCGCGGCGTTACATAGGCTTTGATATGACGAGGTTTCCGTGTGATTGTACTACCTCGTCTCTTTTGAAGTTTGCAATCAATTTAATTTACTATATGTGCTAAGTTTACTTTGTGTAGCATGTTTAGTAAGTTTACTTTGTTTAGCATGTTTTAGCATGTTCACGTTGATTTTAAAAACAATCCGTTTAAAGAATGTATTAATCCTCACCAAAAATAAAACGCAAAACAAATAACAGTTTTGATAGAGATACACTGTCCTTTTTAAAATGACGCATTAATCCAGCCAGACATTGTGGCCAGGCTTAGCGACTTAGCACCCGTAGTTAAGAGCTTTGCAAAGCTGTGATAGGTTTTCAGTGTGGACACAAACAACAGCTTCAGCTTTCATTTATTACAAGAGTAGCATGTATCGGTTGTACTAAGCCAATTCATTGTGGGGGATGTAAAGTGTCCCTCGCTATAAAAGGTATGTACGCTATTTGAGTTTGTACACCTATGTGGCATGACTCGGGGAAGGTGAGCGTTACACCCTCTTTGTTGGAAAGTTATTTTGGTCAAGAAGGATTGAATAATGCTGCTCTACAACAGTTTAGTTGGCTTAAACCATTAGTTCACTGTATTTTTAAAATTCATAATAGCGAAGGATTTTTAATTATTATTTATTTTTTGGACTTGATCGCTCGAAACGTAGTGTAGTTTAAACACTAGAAGCCAACGGTTAAGTCCAAGTCCAAAAACTTAAATAATAATCATTAGTTCACTTTCAATATGTTGTGTCAAACCGTACAATCCCAAACACATTGTGTTATATATAAAGCAAAATGCGTTTTAAAAATTATGGATATCACTGGAAATACATAACAAGCAAGAATTATAGAACCTGAATTAGCATCTTAGTCATCTTCTAATTCTGCCAAATAGCCGAAAAAACATAAGGATCCTATGGAATCATAGGATTTGCTTTGCTAGTTTCGAAATCCAACATATAATGTGCCTTTATTATTTTTCCTTTATGCATAACATTTTAAATATACAGACTAATCAATACAAGTTATAATGTTTTTCTTAGATAATATTTAAATAAAAAAGCGATATAAATAAATAAATAAATTTGTACGCGCAATTTTACGATTAATACACGTGACTTGCCAGGTTTTCAGGCGCACAAATATTTTTAATAAAGCACCTAGGAATCAATTAGCCTGTAACAAATTACAAAGTTGAACAGGTATTTTAAAAATAGATTAGATACTTTCTTTCTTATGAACAGGGTTTTACTATACGAATACAATATAAATATTGAACAATTTATATTACTGGACAAGTCAAAAACAAAGTAAAAATGTAAAAGTTTGAATAGTTTTTAGGTAGTTACGAAGATAAGCACAAGTTACTACAGGTTATCGAGTTAACAAATAAACAACACAACTTTTCTCATTTACTTTAGACCACTGCAGTCTCAAGGGCCTTACCTTTATTTATCTTTCTTTGAGGACAAGTTTGCATTTCGTGATGGACGGTGGATTGCAAATAGTTAGAAAAAAAACTAAAAACTAAAATCGTATATTATCATAGGTAACATTCTAGTTATATAAACCTCAAGTAAATGTTACATAGGTTATGATAGAAATGTGAGTTGGATTCAAGCTCTTTATTTTTTACAAATTTAGGAACAATACCAAGTAAATGAAAAAATTATATCAACTTATCAGCTTAAGAAAACACTTCAAACAGCCAGTTTAATTACATTAAATCAGTTTAAATTAATTCAGTTTTTTTGCGTTTTTTAGTTATAAAAACACTTCAGAAGTTCAGCATGGATGCGTTTGACTACAGTTTTATTTCAGTGGGGACAGTAAACCATTTGTTATGTGCAGAGCATTCTGTGTAGGTCGCATAGGTACTATTTTGATTTTTTCTCTTACTTCAAAGAATTAAATAAACAGCTGTACTTGTTCAAAAATATCGCAGTGGTCCGATTGCAATGTAGACTGCAGAAACCAAACAAAACAAATTTATGAGTGAAATAATTTTAAGCATTAGTTTTACCTGTAAGCAAAAGCTTTATGATTTACGTTTACGATTAATTATTTACGTGACACATGAGGATCTTAAAAAACTTTCAAATTTTAATGAAAACGTATAAAAGGTATAAGTAAGCTCTAATTTGAAAATATTTTTTAAATAGTATTAAACCCTAGAACGAAAAAATTATTGTTAATTTTTAAATGGGATTTGGGAAATTAAGTCAAATATATTTATATGTTCTAATATCAATAAAACACAATTTAACTAAAAAACCTCGTTATAAGCTTGTTGTTTTCATGTTTTGTATAGTGGTTTTACTCCATACAAAATACCTTATGAAATGAAACCCAAACAAAATTTCTTCTGACATGTGTTTGCTGGAAGGAACTTTCGTTCGAGATTAAAAAGGGCAAAAGGCAACGAGGCTGCGATATTAAATATTTGCCGCTCTAATTTTGTGGGAATACCTCATATTGACTAGGTCAATAGAAGAAAATTCTAGCTGTTTTTTTTTTTGCCTTATTTGTTGTTCTTTTACGATGTTATTTCAAAAATCCTACAATCGTACTAAAAAGTTCATTAACAGGAAGCAGACTGGTGTGTTTACATAAACAACAAGGGAGAACACAAAATGTTTATTGAAATATCTCTTTTTAATGAATACATATAGCAAATATTTCAATAATAGCTTTATAAGGTACATGTATTTTCCTATAATAACCTATCTAAAATATAGGAAGTTTGTTTATTAAATCTTGG
Source organism: Flexamia atlantica (assembly GCA_035578135.1). Lineage (NCBI taxonomy): Eukaryota > Metazoa > Arthropoda > Insecta > Hemiptera > Cicadellidae > Flexamia > Flexamia atlantica. The sequence goes on along the minus strand of JAQJVK010000046.1, from coordinate 2,484,467 downwards.
CGTATATTCAAGTAGTTCAAAGGAAAATTTCAATCTTTGTTATTTTTGACGGTATGAAGCGTTTCCTTCATAAAAGCGCACGTTTTATTTTAATTAATTCCTTCATAATTAAACACCTACCCCTCTACTTCATAATATTATGATTTAATTTGATTTTCCTAAAGAAAGCTCACAAGAGAGTACTTTTTTAACTTTACGTTTACTATCGGTTTTTGAATACTAATTAACGTTTAGAGCTCAATTAATTTGTGTAAATTTAATTTTAAGTATATTAATTAATTTATACGATCCTTTTAAAAGCAATGAAGCTTATAAGAATGTGATGGCAATTCTAGACATCAGGTCGTCTGGTCATACATTGTTTATATGATTGTCAGAGAGTATTTTTACTTCCCATCATAAAAATACCAGAATTTCCTCTGTATTCTTGATCTTCAAATAAAACATAAATAAATGTATTATATTGTACATATCATATTATATAAATTATATGTATACGTTTTTATTTAGATTTGCTCATATGACAGCTTTATTGGTAAATAGATTTGCAAACTCTTGTGACTAGTTACCTTATATACCGGTCTATGAGTTTAGACCTGACTGTGAACTATCCTCCGCAAGTTAAATCAATTTGCAACAAACTAACTACTAGTTAGTTGTTAATCGCATAAGGGCTACAACTGAAGTAATATAATACTTACTTTATTAGTAAAACCTAACGTCCTAAAACTAGAATTACAAAGGATGTTTATGTTTGTTTTATAATTCTCAGTTTGAGTCATACAGTCGCAATTCAATTATGTTTAGCAATTGTGAAAAAATACGTTATGACGTCAATTTTGTTTCATTTACATTTAGGAGAAAAAAATTAACCCTCTTTGAAAAATTTGTTTTTTGATTAATTATGTTTCACTTAGTTTTTAAATATCAATTTAGTCAGCACCATAAAAAAACTAATTTAAATTTAACCCAAGCATATGAAAAATGCATTTATCTTATTTTACATTTGTGTAAGCTTGAGTTTTTCGGCAAACTTTAAGTAAATGAGACATTGTAGGGACAAAGAAAAATCATGTTGTAGGTGCTAGACTAACTTTTACAGAGTATAAATCCTGAGTACAAACCCAGCCAAGACCCTGTCGTGTGTCTGCCGCGAGTTTTGGAGGCAATTTACCGAGTCTAAACGTAGGAATTGTGAAGAGTGACTGTTATTGCATTGTGTCAGAGAATACTTGGCCTTCCTTGTCACGTTTTCTGCTGTAAATTACGATGGTTAAAATAACTAAGACCATTATGATTATTGTGCTAATTTCTGTCCAACTCTTTTTCACGCAAAGTTTATATGGTACGTTCTATTTATAATAAAGTTCCATTCAAATAAATGTCATTAAATTTTAAAAAGATAATCCGTAATTAGAATCTTTATAACGACCTAAATTTGTCCCGTAAGACTAAATAAAAACAATTATAAAAATATTCAAATAATTAAAGAAATTATATAATTTTTTATTTCATCATATTTCTAATAGAAAACAAGATATATTACAAGAAATCCCTACACTGTATAAATATACTTTGTTAACTGTATGGAATAATCTAATTAGGTGACAGTTATTTTTGTGTGTATGTATGTTTTAACGTCACTGGATTTTTTACGTTTTCATTGGGAAAGGTTCAAACCAATTTTCATCATGTTTTTAGCCTCACTAATAAAAGAGTTCATCAGCTTATGTTTTTAAATATTTTTAAAAGAGTCTATCAGCTTATGTATTGAAATATTTTGTAAATGGCAACCACTTTCATTCCCAATATTTTCCAGGGGATGATTTGATTTAACATTTTTTTAGTAAAGCGACTTTAGTAAATACATTTTTACTTCATTTCATATTGAAAACAGTCTGGCTTATTTATTAGTCTTGTAATAGTCTTATTTGGCTTGAAATAGTCTGAAATATCAAAAGGCAAGAACTCGGGAATAACAATTTAGTCACTTACAAGATCAGTAAAAAATTGGACATTACGAAAGTCTCAATTTTTTCGATGTGTGATCACTAATTTTAACTGTCAAATTAATTCGTGAAAAGTCTCTATTGTAGCGTGTTCTTGCTAAAAAAAAAAAAAAAAAATTATGCAAATCTAGAGTAAACAAGGTTAGTTCCCAATAGTACTAATTATTTTGAATACTTCGAAGTTCGAATATTGCAGCATATTATAAAAAAACTATGTTTAGGTGAAAATCTAATCTTAAGTAAAACTGTATTCATGTTAGGAAAAAAAATTACCTCAGAACTATTTATATTTTACTTAAAATCTATATAATTAGATTCAACTATTAACAGAAATTATTACTTTTAATCTAAAAAAACACAAAGTTTTGGCTACTGATTTTTCAATTCTTTTCAACACAACAGGTAACAGTGACTACAATGTCCTGGGTCATGTTGTTGTCAGATGTCAACGCCCGTGGAGCACTCAACAAGCCGACTCGTCGACTGAGGCGATTCCGACATTTTCTAAAGCATCTTTCAACGAAAAATATACTGTATACAGGTATTTTTGAATTAATTTGTAAATAAACTACCTTACAATCACTTTTCTTGTCAATGTCCCATAGGGTTTGTTAAACTTTCCTATCAAAACCTTGGTGTTGGCAAAGTTAATAAGTCTAGGAAAAGTATTGATTACATATACATTGAAAGGTCGAAGTAATTTTGTATGAAACATGTTCCTTTACAAAAGCCTTGAACTTTTTTACAGTGGTAATGGTCCACTATAGCGTTTCAATTTTAAAAAGTTAAATAATATTAGAAACAGTCATTCATTAAAGTTATTGGTAATAGTAATAATAAAATGTTCTTAAGCAGGTGCTTGGCCAAAATATTAATTCATGGATTGATAATTCACTTAAATAAATAGGTTATTGTTACCTAAAATCCAATAATCCTTTTTAGGATTACTAGTTTCGGGGCTGATATCAAATTTTCAAATCCTCACGGCAAACATAATTATTTACACTTATCTTCGTCAATTTAATAGTAAAATAATCTTCACACATTATACAACACTTACGCCAGCGGTCACAAAACACGTAAGACATTTATTTATTAAGCTCGTGTGGCCGGCCGAAAGGACAATTCTAGACTCGAAGACACTTCCAGTCTCAAATTGTCCTTGGCCGGCTACGCAAGCTTAATAAATGTACAATCAATTAAAAATGATTTGTACAATAACCTAAGGACTTGAAAATGGGATATCAGCCACGAAACTAGTCATCCTAAACAGGATTATTGGATTGAAGACGTAAGGTAACAATAACCTATTTATTTAAGTCAAAATATTGAATCCAAGATGTTATGGAAATTTTTTTATAAAGAAAAGGATTGTTACGAACAGTGGAATAACATTAGAGAAACTACACGTAGCGGAGTCTGAAGTTGGAGACAAGTTGCCAAGTTTCAGGCAGAATAGAAGTAAAGATTGACGATTACAGCGAACTGCCAGCGACAATATTGCTTATCCTCGACAAATATCTCTATTGAATGAAAATATTTTATACCGATAAGTGCGAAAAAACTCGGTTAGGACTTTATTTACTCCTCCCCCGTCATTGTTCTAGATGTATTTATTGCTTTAAAAACATCTAGAACAATGTTGAACATTAGAACATCTATAACACTGAATATAAAAGATTATTACAGTATTGAATGAATGTTACTTGTGTTTTTGAGCTCTACAAAATATTGGGTCGATAGTGTATATTATATTTCCAAGTAAAAAGACAGTATTTTTCACGATTCCTAACCTAGCCATCACCTATACCCTTTATACCTTTTACCTTTTTTACCTTTTACCTCCTTCTTCGTCATTGACCCTCATGATTGAGGGAATAGACTGCGTCAAATACATGCACAAAATCTTGCAAAGCACAAAAAAAACTTGTAGGCGGACATGCAGCATGCACCCCCCTACTCCAGATTGTCCTCCAAAAACTCAGAGACCTTATAGTAAGGCCTCTTTGTGAGAAAGTCCTTAACCGCCCGCCCAAACCTTCTGTCGTCCAGCTGTTTTATGGCTAAAGGGAGTTTATTATAAAATCTGATCGCCGAGGCAGGGTAAGACTTCTGCGTCCCGGTAAGTCTAATCCAAGGAACGTCTAGCAGGTGGCGGTGTCTTGTGTCATGATGGTGGATGTGACCACGGGTCGCTAGAAGGTGCACACTGCTCCTTATCTGAGTGAGGCAGGCAAGGATGTAATTGCTGCAAACAGTCAATATCTTCAGGCGTACAAAGATAGGTTTGCAGTGCGCTCTGAAACTGCTGCCTGTGATTATTCGCAGCGCAGCCTTCTGCAGTTTAAGAATATCTTCCACATCCGCTGCATGTCCCCACAGGGGTAGGCCATAAGCCATCTGCGAGTTAAACATGATACACAATCGCAAGATAGGGCTCGGTCACAGACTTCCGAAGGCGTCGCAAGAGGAAGTTCACACTGGCAAGACGGCCACAGACAAGAGCTGCGTGGGCACTCCAGTTCAGCTGTCGGTCAAGCATGAAGCCAAGGAGCTTTACAGGGCCGTTTTCATCGGTGACCGTCCTAGAAAGGGAGCAGACCAGATGTTGAGTTTTGGCTTCATTACGCCACCCCGTCATGTCCAATTAACACCACAGTTGAGTACTCGGTGAGACATTGGCCTATCATTCATTTTAATAGTCAATAAAATGTATATATTACTCATAACACGAAGAAAATATCTGAACTGTAATATGGTCAAGTGGAGAGCTTGAGGCCACCTTAGGTTCACAGTCATTACTTCTGATCTAAGCATTATTGCATGCAAACAAGTTTGCCTTAAACCTTATATTAGTAGTCGTACATAAAACGTGATGCTTTATAATAAATTACATGTAGTAAAATCATCCGGAAAATTACATTGGCTGTTTGCTATAAAAAAAACTTTGACATTCATAGGAGTCTGAAATCCAGACCCTATAAAAGCTAATATTAAGAAAGGAATCATCATATTTTGCAATATAGTACTTATTTTTTAGTTAATTTGTTTGTACTTCACATTCAAACCTATAGGCTCGTCTGATTACTATTTCAGTAGAAATCTATGAGGGAAGAGGAAGACCTAAGACAAAAACACAGGTCACGATGCGTTGCACGTGTCGTTAGGCCTGAAATGTATCAAAAAGCGGCGGGACGAGCGCAGAATCATAATGCTTGTCTGCTCGGCGCCGCCCGCCGTACATGCGAGAAACTATATAAATACTCTTTTCTACGAATAACAATGCAGTTTGAAAAACGAACTATTGTGACGTGATCAAAAAGTTCCGTAACGAATTAAGTAGACCAAACTGAGTAGAAATTAACATGGTTGAGCATCTATGGCAATACAATTACACTTAAATTACTTTCAGGATATGAGTATTTTCTATAAATAAATAATTTATTTTGTATTACATTAGTTATCATGTTTTTTGTGACACTGCAATTTGGTACGTAACCTTCTCGACAGATGCGTTGTCTGAAAAATTCCAAACTGGTGTTAGAATGTCATTACTTGAATTTAAAACATAAGGATTTGAAAACAGTAAAAATGTCTTAGTTTACTTGTTAATTGATATTTAAAAGATCTTATGAGATTAATAAAATTAGAGTTTAGCAGTAAACGTTTAAAGGAATGGAACTCAGTTGAAGCTCGTCCCCACAAATAGTTCTGCTACTGGGGAATTAGAGCAAGTACAAGTTCCCAGAACCACTGTGGTAGACTGTGGTTTTGTAAATAGTCATGAAATAGTTAGCTAGACATTGATTTAATAAGATATAACCCACTACAAATGTTGTTTAGTATCTATCATTTCCTTCCTTTTAAGTCGTTTTGTGACAAGTTCATGAAAGTTATTATTACAATGGTATACTTTTTATGATCAGTTCGCTGACAAGCATAGGTGTTGCTCATTGACAAACTATTATTACATTTAGATTGAAAATGAAACCTAAAACTAGCTCAAAACTTGAGGGGATCATTATATTTTTAATCCCCACTAGAACTCTATGAAAAACCTTTAAATCTATATTGCGTTCAGCATCTTAACTAAAAAAAATTTTCTCAAAGAAGAAAATGATTTGTTAAAATTACGCTTTAAAACTAGTGGAATTATTACCGATGTATTTTCTCAATGATTTTTCAAATACAATTACTTCAAGCATATTATTCGCTGTAATTTTGCCGTTAGTACAGGCTGCAACAAGCTCATGTTAAATTAAAATTATAGTTTAAATAACAATATAAAATGCTGTAAAATTGTTCAGTAGTGACCTTACTTAGCTCGAGTTCGAATGATCCTATGTCACTAATGCATATTCTCGACAAATGCTATCCACTCGCCAATGTAATGTGACTACAGTAGCACACACATTATCGTGTTGCTCGTCAAAGAACAACGCCAATAAAGTTATCGTCTCTTTTGACACAGAAATACTACACGCTACTTCGGCTCTTTTGACTTGAATTTGTTGAGAAGGAAATGTAATAATCTCCGGTGTCAACATAGCTATTTGCAATGCAGCTATGATATAATGAAATAGTTATTTGTGCATCTAGGGACTATAATGCAACTTTTTCTCTGTGACAATTTTCCGGAAAGAGAAAAAGCACTTTAGTCCCGTGATGCACATACGTTTTCCTCCACCTACACCATTAACAATTACTGTGACAATACAACTTTATTTTCATATGATCCTTTTCTCCTTTAAACTAGGCTAGATTAGAATCACCTATAAATATATATCATATGGTACTTAGATAATTCAAGCAACCATTTATTCTCACCATTTTTAAAACTAATTTTTCTTAAGTCTATTATAGTAACTAAAAAAATACCTCCCAAAATCAGTAAGTAACTATAACGTACAGTTATGTAACGTATCTGTAGGTCCCATGCTTACAAAACGTTCGGCATATTGGTAACAACAGACTCGAAATCAGGTGTAATTATATTCAGTGTTGCCAACTTAATCCATAAAAAAATTATTACCTGACTATGAAATGCATACGGTTTTGTTTTCTTATGTTGAAATCACTGAAGCTCTTGAATTAAAATTAGAGTAAGCAAATGAACATCGACAGTGTTGCCACATTTCCTCACTGTCCATCGCGTTGCCGGATTTCTCCCCATGTATTTCTTATGAGATTACTTTAGTCTCATGGGAGAAAAAGTAGTTACTTTTAGTCCCGTGGGAGAAAAAAGTAAGTAAGTAAATCCCATGGGGTATAAACTAGTACATTGGTACCCTAGTCCAGGGACTAAAAGACGACTTTAGATAGTAGGTGGAGGAAAACGTATATTATTATTCAATTCATAAATTTTTCTTATAAATAATGCTTTGAGGTTTTGTTAATTGACATATTTTTATGTGGCCTTAATATTAACAAATGTATAACTTTGAAGAATATTTTTTTATTATTTTACGACCAAACATTACTAAGAATCCGACCCCCTGATGCAATTTTAAAGAAAATATGAGTGAAAATTGAATCCAGAATGGGCATAATGTCATATTTAGCTTTCTTACTTGTTAAGACTAGAGTGGGTGTAAAGTCAAGCACGACTTTGTTACTGGAAAATACCATCATAATAGATGTAATGATATGTGTAACTTTGTTTCCGGGTGGAATCAGAATGAGTGTAATGGTATATGTAAGTTTGTTACTGGCTAAGTCCAGAATGAGTGTAATGGTATATGTAACTTTTTTTGCTGGCTAGGACCAGAATGAGTGTAATGGCATATGTAAGTTTGGTACTGGCTAAGACCAGAATGAGTGAAATGGTATATGTAACTTTTTTTGCTGGCTAGGACCAGAATGAGTGTGGTGGTATGTGTAATATTTTATTGGGTAGGACCAGAATTAGTGTAATGGTATGTGTAACTTTGTTGCTGGCTAGGACCAGAATGAGTGTGGTGGTATGTGTAATATTTTACTGGGTAGGACCAGAATGAGTGTAATGGTATGTGTAACTTTGTTGCTGGCTAGGACCAGAATGAGTGTGGTGGGATGTGTAATATTTTACTGTGTAGGACCAGAATGAGTGTAATGGTATGTGTAACTTTGTTGCTGGGTAGGATCAGAATGAGTGTGGTGGTATGTGTAGTTTTTTTTTAACAGAATGCTTAAAAATTCGAAAGATTAAGAAATTGTGACCAGTAAATATCAATCCAGTAGTAGTATATTATTAAAAATGTTCAAGGTAACATTTTAATTACTAGGTAAGCAGTCAAATTTGGTCAAACCGGAAGCCAAGCATGTTTTAGCTCAGAAGTGGGAGGAAATTGTTACATATACGCTTTGTTTATCTCGTTTAATTATTGCCAGTGCTCTTCAAAGCCAGCAGGAACAGTTAATGGTTTAGTTTGGTTGAAACTCCTTTCAAAGTCTGTTCTGTAAACAGAAACATCCCTTAACCAACCTCATACATACCTGCGCTGTTGAATCTGTATGTATGTTGCCAATGAACATACAATTGTCATAGTTCTTGTCCGAGTTATTTACCAGTTGAGTGATTCTCCAAATACTCGTTTATCTATTTAATTCATCAATTAATAAACAACAGTTCCGCGTGATACTAGGGTTTGAAAGGTTCATGTCAAACAAAAATTTCGTATACACATTATTTGGAAAGAGAACAAAATAAATTAAAAGTAACAATTTATAAAAAAAAACGCGCGTTGTGCGTAAACTAACGGAACCATCACTTAGAACTCTACATAAAATATTTTCTATTTTTTAACTGTTTAATTTTATGAAAATTTAAAATATATTTAAGTTGACGATGATAGAAACATTTTCTTCTGTCAAAAGTTTAGTAAACCAGTTGCAAGGAGACTTTGTTACAAGAAAGTGTAATGACGTCTAGAGAGATTTTGTTGAGAGACTTGTGATAATTGGCGTCAGGAGAAATAGTTTTTCTTTGATGTTTTTTAACAAAGAAAATCGATAGTGAAACTATATTATTTTATTTATATTTCTATTACCATTAGCAAACATGACGGTTTACCTAGGAAAAAATGTATTATAGTACACAAAAGGTTTTACTTTTATTACAATCACGATAATTATTAACTTAAATGAACTAAAAAAATTCAAATTTAAACTTAATGATTACCTTTTAGAACGGGTTTATACACATTAGATGATCTGTGATTTGGGGGTTTCTTAGGAAAACATCAGCCTATTTCCCTACCTGCAGGAATTTTGCCTGGTCTCATGCCACGGCTTGGTTAATCGGACGACTCTTAAGAAGTAGGATAAGGAAGTTATTACTTTAAAAGCAAGCGTGGAAAATAATGATCACATTTTTTACGTAAAATTCAGTACATAAAAAACTAAACGAACCTAAAGAGAATGGAATTGCGAATTCCATGCGAATGGAATTGTGTTTTGTGCTTGGATCTCCTTCCAGACTGACCAAGCCACTGTGTAATGTGAAGTCGCCTTCCAATTATTTGTAACGGTTGAACGCTTATGTTTTTTTTTTTCCTATGACGGTTTCATTTTGTGAATATTTCGCTATAAAATGTTTTTCTAGCATTGAGTTTATCAAACTTTTAAGAGGGCTGAAGAAAATATTGTTCTTTTAATCTTTACTTGTCAAAACAGCTTAGGTCTAAGAGAATAAATTAGGGTGACATTTATATCCTTGGAAAATGAAAAGAGGAAGAGGTGGTTAGATTTAACATAACAAGTTCTAAGTAATTAATAACGTTAGATAGGGTGTCCGGAAATTATGGTAAAATATTTTAGTTCAGGTAAAAATAAGAAAACAAGTTCATATAAACATAGGTCCAAAAATGTTTCGTTTTCCGTCTGTGTGTCTGTTTGTGATTTTTACATATTTAATCATACCTCACGAACCTCTGAACGTATAAACTTCAAACTTAATACATGGATGACCACTATTAAGACCTATTTCTGTAAGAAGTATCAAATTTCTACTTTGTACAATTTCTAAATGGCGACTGATTTTTGTTTTCAAAGCTAAATATCTTAAAAACCGTAAATTTTAGAAAAATGGTACAAGAGACAAAAAAGTTGTGAAATTTGATCCAATTAATTCTTATATTAAGACTATGATGATCGGACTACTAATATCGGAGAAATATTAACCTTTCTGAATAAAAACATGGTCCTTTAGAACAAACTGTCAGAAATATCCATGTTTTTATTTGGAAAAATTAAAATTTCTCCGTTATTAGTGGTCTGATCATCATAATCTTAATATCGGCGTTAATTTTATTAAATTTCACAAGCTTTTTGTCTCATGTATCATTTTTCTAAGAATTTACGGTTTTTAAGATATTTAGCTTTGGGGAAAAAACAGTCGCCATTTTGAAATGGTGCAAAGTAGAAATTTGGTACTTCTTACAAAAATAGGTCTTAATAGTGGTCATCCATGTACCAAGTTTGAAGTTTATACGTTAAGAGGTTCATGAGATATGATTAAATATGTAAAAATCACATACAGACACACAGACGGAAAACGAAGCACTTTTGGACCTATGTTTATATGAACTTTTTTCTTATTTTTACCTGTACTATCATATACTAAAATATTTTACCATAATTTCCGGACACCCTGTATATAGTAATATATAATATTTTCGATATTTAATATATTCGACATATCATAAAATATGTGTGTTTCCAATCGAACCCTCTAAACTCCCTTAATATGGTTAGTTCAATTTATAGCACCGATTTGTAGCCGTGGATATGGAATATGAAAGCAAACAAACGGTCGGTCACAAAGGGGCGACATAATTCCACATAAATTGTAACATATTTGTGCTGTTTGCAATGATTATTACTGTTCCACGCCTCACTGCCCTAGGGCTTCCGATAGGTGAAAGCAAAGCAAAGTATAATTATTTATTGCAAATGCTGAAAGGCAATACGCGCCATCTCAGATTATTATGATTATTGATCCATTTAAAATATGGGCTATATTTAAAATCGAGAATCTTTATTTTAAACAATAAAACTTCCTTACAATTACTCGGGATGATTTTATGAACAGTTATAAATAAATAAAATATAATAGACATACGATGATTGATAGTTTTAAATGTAATTATAATTATGAAATACAATTAAAAGTTTTTATTTCCTAACATTAAACTGATATTTGAGTGTGCTCCAACAACTGGCAGTATTTGTTCAATTGAAAAGAATTTAAAAGATATAAAATGAGGGTTTCGATTCCCCAAACTCTTATGGTCTTACTCTATTAATCCCATTTGCAGTGAGAATGCAATCGAAATAGACATGGGACCTCGTAGATTCTATATATTTTGAGACAAGGCAGATACAGCTCAGTATCAGCATGTTATTTGGCTGGCTTTACATAATCAGTGCATAAGATAGCGGATAAGCCTACTAAGCCTGTAAATGAGTGTTTTTATAGCATTGTTGAAAATGTTCGAGATATTAAATGCAAGTTAAAAATCAAGACGTGAGGGATAACATATTACAGTTGTTATTGATGTAAGCCAATAAATTCAAAAACTTCCCTAATAAACAAAAATTATGAGTTTGGTTTTATGGAACCGTAACCACTAAACAAACATAGGACATGATAAGACCCGCATAAACTTTAAGGTCTGCAAGACTTATGTTTCTCAAGTTTCATTCAACACTAATAATGTGAAATATAAGTTATGTATTGATAAAGTCCTTAAAAAATAAAAAAGGCTGTTTTCAAGATTTGTATTCTAAAGCAGATTTTATTATGATTAAAGATTATTTCGAAATGTAATAATTAGGAAAATCACACGTTAGTTGAACATAATTTCTTAGATATACTGAATGCTTGGTATTTTAAATCAGATTGTAAAGTTATGATAGCCAAGTCTGAAGCGAGTATCGGGTGACAGTTGAAGGCAACTACGCTGTAAACTAAATGTTATGAATTATAAGGCAAATGAAAAGTGGTTTCAGTTAATAGTTGAATCAAGAATCTTTAAGCTATTTTAAGCAGGAGGTATTCTCAAAAGCTTGGTTTTCAAATAAAAAACAGTTTTCGAACATTCTTTAAGACTTGGAAAACATAAAATAGGGAGTCTGTTATGAGCGGGTCTTACCATTAAGAAACATTACCGACTTTTATACCAAATAACACACCTCTTTGTGTAAAATTGATTAAGGTACAAAAATTTACTATGATGAAAATCTGCCGTCAACAACATAACCTACCTCTTAAAAATCCCCATATAAAATGAAAAGGTTCAGGTATAATGTAATTTTAAATCCATACTATAATATTATAAATTTCTAAACCTTGCATACACAAACTACAAACAAAACTGCACGGACGTAGAAACTATTTTTACTCACACTTGAACATTAAAGTTTTAGGAAAGTTCCTTGCAATTAAGAAAATAAAAGTTAAACCACCAAAATACATAGAAAATATGTGACAGAGTTGTTGGATTTTGTGGCCCAATCAGCTCTGACATGTGAACCTCCCCGGGGGCTCGCAGCTAACTACCCCGCCGAAAATCTCCTTCCGGCAAATTCCAAATATTACAGATTCTAGGATTAAAATACTTGCATGATTAGTATTGAAATTCAGAGAATAATAGAACAATTTTAACGGCAGTGCGACCACAAAATTATTTATCGTTAAAGCAACCGAAAATATATGTATTATTATGTAAAATATAACTGAGTAAAAAATGGTATCGACTACTTAAGCCAATCCATTCATTAAATAAAAATATATTTTATTTCAATTGACTATGAAGTATTGTGTTAAAGACAAAGTGATTAGCCAAGACGTTTGCCATCGGTCGCTTACATGAAAATTTGTCAACACCTTCAATCGCGCTTGGACTGGATTCGAAGTTGATTGTAAATACAAATCCTTCGACCCTGGAATTTTTTGACCGAAACATTTTTTTGGGTCAAATGTTTTTTACTGTGGGTTTGGTGTTATCTCTTTTTAGTTTTATACCTACTAACATAATACGTTTCGTATAAGGTAAAAGAAGAGGTAATATTGAGATTTTAGAAGATGTAACTGTTAGCTGTATACACCTGTATTTTACAACCACCGTTCAGTCTATCGCTTCTCAGTCTCTTTGGCTAAGATCAAAGCCCAGCTAGGAACAACACGTCCAAGACCTGGTCGATGCCAACCAAGATATTGCTGTGGTTAGAGTTAAAGTGCAGCGGAACGTCGACTGATTAAGAAACATTCTCCAACAGTCCAACATCTCAAGACTGAAGGCATCAACTCCAGACTGTAAACCATGAAGTCGAACGTAGCCAGTGACAGGTATGTGTTGGAGGCGGAAAAAAGACAATGCCAGGTATATGGTAAAGGCGAAAAAATACAATGCTTGGTATGTGGTGGTGGCAGAAAAACTCAATCCCAGGTACGAGGTTGTGGCGGAAAAAGACAGTGCCAGGTGTGATTATTGCAAAAAAACAATACCACGGATGAGATGGTTGCGGAAAAAAGACAATGTAGGTATGTGGTGGTGGTAGAAAAAGTCAATCCCAGGTATGAGGTTGTAGCGGAAAAAGGCAGTGCCAGGTATATGGTGGTGACGGAAAAGGTCATGCCAGGTATGTGGTGGTTGCGGAAAAAGACAATACCAAATAAGTTGTGGAGGTGGAAAAATACAATAACAGATATGTGGTAGTGACGAGAAAAGTCAAAGCCAGACTTGTGGTGGGTGCAGAAAAAGACAATGTCAGGTATGTGGTTGTGGCTGAAAAAGACAATGCTAGGTATGCGGTAAAGGTAGAAAAGGGAATACCAGGTGCGGAAAAGGACAATGCCAGGTGTGTGATGGTGGTGGAAAAGACAATGCCAGGTATGTGATGAGGGCTGAAAAATACAATGCCAGGTATGTGGTAGTGGCGGAAGAAGGCAATGTCAAGTATGTAGTGGTGATGGAAAAAGACAATACCAGGGATGTGGTGCGTTTGGAAGTGGACAATGCTAGATATTCCGTGAAAACGGGCATGTACAATGAATGAGGTATGCGGTGGAGGTGGAAGTATAAATTACAGGTTAGTTATTTAATTATTGATCGTTCTAGAAAAATACCCCCGTTGCAGCAGACCTGCATACTCAGCGAATTTCAAATGCAAAACAATTTATTTTAATCTAACATAGCGAGAATTGACATGTTTTTTTAAGCTCCATAAGATTAACTTGGGGAATGAGTATGCAGGTTTGCTGCTACAGGTATGTTTAAACTGGTTGGTTTTAATTCAATATTTAGTAGATCTGAACTAGAAGAAGCCATTTACCAGGTTTTATCAAGATATGTTGAAAAATAAACGATATATAGAATTTTACTTATTTCCCATAAGGTTAACATTGGGACAACGTACTGTGTTTACCACTTTCAATATCTCGGTAACCAATGGATATAGAGCAGTGATTCAAGATACTAAATTGTTTGTTTTTTTGAGCTGAATTCAATGGTGCCAACAAAAATTTGGTAACTTTTATTTTCCTATGTAAAAAGCTCAAAAAACCCATTTTTGAGGGGGTTTATCCCCATTTACCCCTCCTTCCGGTGGTCCGATCGGGCTGGTTCACGAACTCGTCCAATTGAATACCACTTTACATGTCTGTACTAAATTTCATCAAGATCGGACCATTTTTACGGCCGCTATCGTGCTAACAGACACATATATAGATATATATATCTAAAAATTCGAACGAATGGTGATTTTTGCTTCTGGGGGTTCAAAAATGAAAATTTATCATGGTCTGGGGCTTAGGTCTTACCATGAGACCTACGTTAATAGCTTCTTCCCTATAGGGGAAATTCGCTAAATGTTCCTAATCATATTGAAATCAAGCTTATATTTACTAGTAAAAACAAATGTTTGAGATTGTAAGGCAAAAAGCAACAAGTCTGTGATTATAAATTATTTGTCGTTTCTAATTTTGCCAGAAATACTTTAAAATAGTAATTTTGATTTATTCATTAATTTGATTCTGTCATTGATGTAATAATGTGCATTTTGATGTCATCATATAAGTCATTTTTATCTTCAATCGAAGACTAGAATCAACAGAAGAGAATTAAAGCTATCGGTTGGACTTTGTATTAATCTTTACCTAATTTTAATTATATGAATAAACTACCATTGAAATCTATATATTAATACGCAAGCGGTTTTCTTTTCACAGTCCAACCGCAACAGCGGCTGAACCGATTTTAACGTTTGAGGTATCAAATTAAAGGTAATTTTATGTAGATTTGTCAACAAGTCTCAGAATTTTAAAAAAGGGCTTCACTAAAGTACAGTAAAGGGCTGAAGTTTCGGGACAGTGGCGCTATTAATCGACATTTATTTGAGCAAGCTCAGTTTACTTTGTTTACAAACTGAACATATGGCCAAGCTCTCAAATATTTCTACAGGTAAACCACAGATTGTAGCAATGAATTACAATGAATTTTTCGAAAAGAGCAGTTTTTATTTTTACATCTGGTTTGGCTTTGTTTTCAACAGTTTTCTTTTTTTAAGATTTATTATGTAATTTAGGTTATGTTATGAAGTTTTCAAAGCTCTTAAACATTGCAGTTACCACTTTTACAAAGTAGTTTACGATATATTATATTATAGTGTTTTTTGAGGTTATACCAACCTGAGCAAATCTATTTTTGGATTTGGTGTATTTATAATGCCACCGATTAGAAGAAGACGAACATTGACCGTTCGGAGGAGTTGGAAAGAACACGATCGCAACCGCTGGCATCACCCTCCCGATGTACCCCTTCCAACCTCAGACTAATTAAATTAAAGTTATTTTGATTGAAGTTAGTTTGATTAACTAAAAATGTTTTTATTGCGATTGGGTGCATTTCAAGAATGAAAAGACTGGAAGAGTAATGGATCATTTACGCGTTTTTGCCACAAAGGAAATGTTGCCTATAGAGACAGCCGTTCCCTACAGTATCTGTTTTGGCGATAATTATCAATAAGCTGCAGTGGAAATCCCTAAACAAAGGAAGTCATTGCTCACGGCGCCAGTGTTTGCTCTTGGTCAGTTAAATGTTGCTGTAAACATAGCGTGATCTTTTGCCGGTGTTAAAATATACATTTCAGAAAAAAGAGGACGTAGGGAAATGAAGGTGTTCCCTAAAAAATCGTTTACCAGAAACTCCTGCGGTAGATCAAATTAACTTTAGTAGTTTCAGTAGTTAAGCCATAATTTTGTTAATGAAGTTAGCCCTTTGATTAAACTTTAAAAGTATATAAGTAGGCTGATTGTTCTTCATTATTTTACCACACGATTTCGAGCTACGTGTTATCTAGTCTTGAATTAAATTGCCATTATAATAAAAATAACTTGACAACAGCTTGAAAACATTTATTATACTCCAAACACAAAATAGTATATTTCTTAGCAAAAAAGGGAAGTGGGAGTTGGCATATCAGAGGCCATATGTTTGAAGTGTGAGATTTATTGAGTCCTTCGTAAGATTGAAAATCGTCACTTTTCAATACACTAAATTTAAGTTAACTTGATTCATTTATTTGTCTATTTCGGAATATTCTATAAAATATACAGGGTGTTGTTAAAAAACCCTTCAGGACATCGGGTTATGGTTACTTACATCAAAACTAAGAAAAAAGTGTCTGTAAACGTTAGTCCTAAAATGCTCGGTTTTCCGTCTGTCGGTCTGTATGTGTTTTTAACATGATTTTGCATAGCTTTGGAACTACTTAAGATATCAAACTTAAAACTTGGTAGGTATATGCTGACTGTTAGGACCTATTTTGGTGCGGAGTATCAAGTTTCTACTTTGTACCACTGCAAAATGGTGACCATTTTTATATTTTAAAACTTAATACCTTAAAAACAGTAAATTTTACAAAAAACTTACAAGAAACAAAAAAGCTGCGCAATTTTATTTCCTACAAAACCATATAAGAATTACTAAGATCGAACTACAATCAACGGAGTTATTGCAATTTCTTCAACAGAATACATGCTTGTTCATGGCATTTATAGCAAATTTGCTTGAATTCTGATGGAAAAATTGCAATAACTCCGTTAATTGTAGTTCGAGCTTTATATGATTTTATAGGAAATTAATTGCGCACCCTTTTTGTTTCTTGTAAGATTTTTGTAGATTTTACAGTTTTTAAGATATTAAGTTTTAAAATATAAAAATGGCCGCCATTTTGAAATGGTACAAAGTAGACACTTGACACTCCACACCAAAATAGGTCATATTAGTCAGCATATACGTACCAAATTTGGAGTTGATATCTTTAGTAGTACCAAAGTTATGCAAAATCATGTTAAAAACACTTAAAGACCGACAGACGGATAACCGAGCATTTTAGGACCCATGTTTACAGGGACTTTTTTCTTAGTTTTGATGAAAGTAACCATATCCCGAAGTCCTGAAGGGGTTTTTTTTATCAACACCCTGTATGTAGTAAACATTACTTTGTTAAAGTGAACATTTTCCCGTGTAAAATAATATACAGTTGACGTTTTGCAGATTATGAACACGTAACACGTACGAAAACGGATGGTTACATTATTATGCCTGGAGTAGAAACTGAAACTTATATTTGTTTTCAACAAGTTTCTTTTACTGGCATCTATTAAAAAACTGCACACATAGCTTTATCATGTACACGAGTTGTATTTCACGGAGAAAACATGAAAATGTGGTGTTAGCATATGTTCTAATCATGTTTTACTGAGTTGCTCAAAGGGAAATTTTAATCTTCTTCTTAGCTTGTAGTTTATTACTTTATCGTTAATGAAGTGTTTTCGTCAGAGACGCTCAGAGCATAATCTAACTAATCTTTCACTAATTAAAGGATGCTGATAAATCAATTGATCCCAGATTTTTTTACTTGAAATAAATAAACATTGAAATTCATCGGCATTTTTTGGAGGAAAATAATACAAATATAAATAGAATGCAAATTGAAAAATAACTAAATGTTTTTTTTCAAATTTAGAGTTGTCTATGAGTAAACATACATTTTTCGTATTTGATTTTTGTCACCCTGCTGAGAGAGTCAGCTGCAAGTTTAAGAGGCAATTTACGAAGTCTAGATGTGAGAATTGTGAATAGTGACGGTTATTACATGTGCCAGAGGTAATAACCTTCATTGCTTTCCGTTACCACTGTTGATAAATGGTGTAAGATTGACTATGGAAATACTAGTTTTTCTTTTTTTAATAAGAGTCTTTGTGTAACAATACAATGCTTCGATTACTGTATCTTTATCATGAGCACAAAAATTCATTAATTATAAAGTGTTATAGTATATATGATTAAGGTTGGTACCCATACTCAATTCTCACTTCTGAATAGGGCCTCGAATAAAAAAATAGCCAGAATCTGAATAGGACTTGAATTGGATAGTTGAATCAAACGGTTTACCTGAGAGACATGTTTCATGTATATGGGATGGTTCATATGATTGTTGAAAACATAAGTCAATTAGTTCAAGTCTGGAAACAGAGCAATACAAGCACTGTTACTATATAATTTTGGTTGTATGTTAACTAAAGATCAGCGAACACTTAATGAAACAGATTGAAAAATGAAATCCTGGAGAAATATCCAAAAATAAATTTATGGAGTAGAATGAGTTGTTCAGAAACCACTTCATTGCTTTGGCCTTAAATGTTTCCAGAGCAAGCAGACAGTGGAGAATGTGTGACAGTTTATTTTAGCATCTCATTCCCAATCTTTTATAGACATACATAGATTTTTTAAGTCTAACATACGGCTCTTCGAATCTGTTTCTGTTCTAGTGTTGAGATTATGCACATCACTCCTGCGAAATAGTGATTTTCAGTTCTATTAAAACTAGTTAATAAATACTACAGATATTTAAATTAGTAACTGTGGAGAAACCAAGTCCTAAGAACAAAGGCCTACGGGGTTCCATTGAGCGTTTTAATTTAAATTTACCTTCCCTACTTCTCGTCACACACTAATGTTTGAAATGAATATAACTAAAGAGCATGATATCAAGTTTGAGAAACGACCATCCGATACGAATAACTCCAGAAAGCTCTAGGGTCCATTTGCCTTTTCTTCCAAATAAATGAAAAATATGTTGTAGCATGTAAACTATGACGTTTTTAGTAGCCTACTCGATCTCCCGACCTGACGCAGTGATTCCGTTTCTGGGGCCCTAGGGACGACAAAGTTTATTTCCCGATTCTACCTAAAGATTCAAGCATATATGCTGTGCATTTTATGCTGCAAAAGTTTCGTGAACTCTTCTGCATCTTTGTAGCTTCTACAAACCAGCCTGCTACACTACAAAATTGATCGTCCCCAACAAATATATTAGAACTTGTATAACAGCCTATATACATCACACAAAGCACTTTGACAGGTATTAAGAAAAATCTTAGTGCATTATTTTTTGATTTAAGTATTTTTCTTTAAATCTGTCCAGTAGTAAGCTGAATAAAACTTTTTAAAACCTTATGAATCATTGGTAGAGGCCCGGTGGCCCTATATATGACTTTTATTCATTATTACTCAGTAATCCATATTTATAACGAGATACTACAACAGAAAAATACCAGTGACGGAGTAATATGTATTTCTTTGTCTTACAATGAGCAAGGCAAATAAAAGAAAGAGTTAACTTTCAAGAGTTCCTTAGCAAGACTTGTCTTATCTTCACAGACATTTGAATGAAAAAGATACACTCGTGAGACTTGTCTTGACAATAGAGTACTCGCTCGAAACAATTATTATTATATTCCTTTTATAGAGGACTATTATGATTGCTTATGAAACAAAAAAAACATAGTGTACACATTTTTATTGTTAGTGTAAAATAAACATTTAACTATATACACTCTTTTCTATTTCTTTTTTTTTTAATAATGATAATCATTTATTGTCGTTGGTATTATATAAATACATGACAATATTAAATTAATCTTATTTATAATTATAACTTATATTATAATTTTAATTAGTCCAATAATTTTCTTCTTTAACTTCCTGAATTTTATATGGGCATTTTTCAGTAAGAATACTTTTAATTTTTTCTTGAAATGTTCTGTTCGATAATAAAGTCCATTTTTCAGGTATGCTATTATATAATTTAATGCATGTATGTAAATTTATTTGACTTCTAGAATATTTGCAAAAAGGTATTGTTAATTTTGAATTATTTCTTGTTGGATGTTGATGTATATTAATATTATGGTTAAAATCATTCATGTGTTTTCTTACAAATGGAATATTTTGAAGAGCATAAATTGATGTTAATTTCATAATTCTGAAATTTTTAAATATGGGTTTGCAATGTGTTTGGTTCTTAACTCCTGCTAGAATTCTCACAGCTTTTTTTGAATTTTAAATACTGTTTTCGCTTCATTCGAATTTCCCCATAATATAGTTCCATAACTTAATTGACTATGGATGTAAGCATAATATGCATTTTTTAGGACTTCTAATTCCACATTGCCTTTTAATCTTCTTAAAATATAAATTCCTTTACTAACTTTTTGGAAATATGAATTATATGACTTTGCAAGTTTAATTTACAGTCTATTACTATACCTAAGAATTTCATTGAAGATATATTCTTATGTAGATGATGCTTATTTGAGAAATTAATTTCTAATTTTTGGGTTTTATTTGTATTCAAACTTAATTTATTGCTATTGCACCATTCCATTATTTATTTTTATTATAATTATAATCGGGAGATCGATTACGCTACAAAAAAAGTCATAATTTATATGCTACAATATATTTTTCATTTATTTGGAAGAAAAGGCAAATGGACCCTAGAGCTTTCTGGAGTTATTCGTATCGGATGGTCGTTTCTCAAACTTGATATCATGCTATTTAGTTACATTCATTTCAAACATTAGTGAGTGACGAGAAGTAGGCAAGTTAAATTTAATGAAAATGCTCAATGGATTATTCATAGGACTTGAGTCTTAACTGTTACTAATTTAAATATCTGAAGTATTTTGTTAACTAGTTTTAATAAAACTGAAAATCAATTTTATTAAGCAAGGATTATTAATTATTAATTAAGGTGTCAGGGAAAGAAACCTGATTAAAGGAAATTATCAATAGTATAGGAGTCCTGGATCGTTAAATATCATTATTTATCTCTATCATTATTTTTATTTATTCATCAGTGAAGTTATTTGATCCTCACTTCCTGAGAAGAGTTTACTTAAAACCTTACAAGTGCAAGAATTCACTACTTTATATTCAACGCATTCAAAATATTGAGGACTGAGGAGCTCATACCCTATAACGCCTTACAAATGAAATTCAAACCTGACTGAACCTCCAACTGTGGGAAAGGTCTGCTAACCGTTTCCATCGTTAAATTAAATGTCAAAAAGAAGCAAAATAATAAAATGTCTCTATGTACATTTTATTTTCGAATTATTCCATTTTCTTCTCCAGGACTTCATCAAAAACCTATCGACTATTGTGATTCTTAATGCAACAGGTTGATTGAACAGCGATGCTTTCAGTACGGAAACAACGTAACAATGTCTTCAGTTAAAGACAAGTTACTAAGTTTCAAGCAGAAGAGAGGGATTACAGGAAGCTGACGGTGACGACATTGCTTATCCTCGACCAGTTTATAATTTTATTGAGTGTTGTTTTTTATTATATTAACGTAACCTTGATGGAAGTTAAGGCTCAATGTTTCCTTTTATGGTTTATACATGGTTAAATTTCTGAATTGGATTTAATATAAAAGTATAAAACGTTTTATTTTGGTTCTATTTTCGAAATTTCCCGACCAAAATCATATTTATTACACTAGCGACGATCATAAATAGAACTAAAAAATGGTTCTTTATAATCTGATTGAAAGGACAATTCTTTATTGTAACAGGATCTAAATAGAGATATAAATAAGGTAAAACATGAAGGGAAGTCTAAATAAATGCACTAATTAAAAAATCTACCTAAGGCTTATTGCTAGAAACTACCAGTTTTCCATTTCCGTTCAATACATTTGCCCAAAGTTTACTTTTTATTTTAAAAAGGATCTTTAAATATGATAGAATTATTTTTAGTAATATGAAAGTAGGATTACTTTGTATATTTTGTGCCTAAATTGTTAACTCCTCTAAATAAATCGAGTAAAGTACAATGATGGTAATTTTTTTCGAGTGTAGATTTGTCAAGTAGGTAATGAATGTTCGAATTACACTAAAACTTACAAAATTAATGAAAACTGCTATAAAACATAGTTTCATTTAAATCTGTTTTACAGCTCAAGGAACTTCATGGAAAAAAGCATGAATATAATTAGAAAATTAATAATTTGTTGTATGCAGGTTGAAAGGTATAGGCCCTAAGTCGATAACAATTTACAAATATATAAATACAATTTACTTTACCACTGGGAGACGAGGAAAGTTGTGGCTTGATTTTGCGGCTCAACCGCGGGAGAAATTGCAAAATTTCCCTCGAGAGCTCAACGAGTTTTCCTTTAACAAAATACTTTCAGCCTATAATTAGCTAAATGCCCTATTTAGAACCAGAGATATACATACTTGATTTAAAAAAAGTTTCCGAAAAACTGATTTTTAAGTTAAATTGAGCCTTATAGCTCATTTGTTACTTGTCCGATGTTGATGATTAATATAACAAATTAAAGCCGGTATTTCACTGAGTATTATAAGACTAAAACGAATTAAATATATTTACTATAATGAGAGATAGAAGAAAAATAATCCAAAAAAAATATTGAAAATACGAAACGTCTATAAGAAATGTATACGGATAAATTTTTATTAGTGCATATCTTTTTAACGAATGCATATTTTCAAAAACGGATTTCAGCATTGTAATCAGCGTAAAAATCTAGTTCATAATGATGTGCCACAACATCATCTTTATATTTAAAAAATAAATTGATATCCAATATGGCGGATCCAAGATGGCGGCCGAAAATTTTTATCCTGTCAAAATAAAGGATTAGCCACCCAACAATGATAGGCGTTGGTCCCGAGTCAATATCTCAAAAAATGCATGCAAAAAATGCAGTCAGGTGACTTTTTTTCTAAAAGATCCCATGTTATTTTTTTCAACGATTTATCAATGATATTTTTTGTTTTTCTGGGTTATGCTGTAATTTAAACGTCGCAAACAAGCAAAACCTTAAAGTACATGTCAGTAGCAACAAAAAAAAATTTTGTCGAAAATTCCCACGGGGGGGGGAGGATTTCATATTGGCGGCCCATGGTCTAAATAGTTAAATTTTGCCCTCTTACAAAAATCTTTAGCCGCCATTTTGAAAATTAGAAGTCTAATTTTTGGGGTCTTGGCTGAATTTAGTTCCACAATGCATGATCATTGATTATGAAAAGTTTCATACTGGTAGCCAGAAACCTAATATTTTCATACTAACCTACCTCACTAAAATAAATAAACAAGCTATTCGTGAAAACTTCAAGAGTTTACTGCTACAGAACATTACCAGAGGTGGCTGCAAGTTTTCATAATCCGGAGTGTCAGAGATGTACACTTCACAGCCTCTCCGCAGCCCCCGGACCATTAATCTCTCGGACAAAATAATCTTTATAAATTATCTGTGTGTTTAAATTTCTCTGAACAATCGTACATTTTCAAAAGGAAGGGGGGCGGGGGAGCAGCGCAAGTGAGTATACCATTATTTTCCACCAGAGTTCGCCTGGTCGAAATTCAACCAGAAATTTGGGTGTAGTTTTTACTCTTTGCTTTGATAAAACTTCTGATTTCGTTTGTTTACATTTTGTTGTTATTTCGTAACAATCATGGCAACTCATAAAGTCTATGTTGTTTTTGATTTCAAATTAATTTTTCTGCGATTCTCAAAAACTATAGTAAATTATAACGGGATTGTGTAATTCACAGGAAAATACAATTCTATTGGTGTGCTTGGATCTTTTCGTCAATGCCCACAGGCTGAGAAAAAGGAATTGAAAAAACCTTGCCTGTCTACTAATTATATAGATTATGTGAAGTTGGGAATTAATACAGTATGCCTAAATATAAACACTCAGAACGAACTCAGAACAGGAAGGGAAGGGATGGAGGCAGTCAGTGATAATGACTTTGATTCCAATTTTCCATCTAATAATAGTGTCCAGAATTTTGCTTACTCAAAGTAACCTTTTTTAAAGATAAATTGGGGTGTCCATCCTTAACTTCGTGTGCCCATCTCAAAATTTAAAATAGCTGCCATTTTGGTTAAGTGGTTGGGAGTAAGCGGTTATCGACCAAGATGTTTGCACTATTGTATTTCTTCTCACAAACCCTTCAAAATGAAGGGTCACTCATTAGGGATTGTTATTTGAAAGTTAAGATACCCTCTACCCCACCTTGTTAGAGGGGTGAAAAAATTTCGATGTCAGAAATCTCGTTAACTTTACTATATCAATAAATGTCACAAACGAAATATAGTTCTTTTTAGTTTTAGTTAAAAAATACATATTTTTCCATACTTAATTTACACACCGTAAATTAAGAACACATATACAGTACATACTCATGTAAACATTTATATTGTTGGTAGTAATACATATTTTGGTATTTTACATTTAACCGTATGAATTCACTATCATATTAATATTATAGGTTCGATTAAATGATTACTATTGGAATACAGGATAGTCTTTGTTTACCCCATTAAAGCCCTATAAACTATTATCATTAAATGATTGGATAATGGCCAAATCCAGGAGTGACCGCCTACAGTACACATAGTCCCTTGAGCCTATTCTTGCTTATTACTGGAAAACACGCATCCAGCGAGGTATAACAATTGGTTGAAGTACGCCGGTGCCAGTTTTATTTTTATTTTTATTAAAATCCATCAAATAATACCTGGATGAGTAGAAATACGATTATTTAATATAACGATTTTCCTACCTTGTAATGATGACGTCATAAAGCCAGGTCACGGACCATAAGCCCCTCTGTGCTCGATGTTTACGTTTGTTCCCCGTGTCGACACCGCACCCGTGTGCTCGGTATCTGTTTGAGAGAAGAGCTGTTCTCTGTGTTCGCTTGTTTCGACCTATGTAAAATTATTATTTGTGTCCCTTATATGTTTTCTTTCTACATTAGTAAATATAAAATCCATATAATTTTGTATACCTTTCGTGGTTTACCACTAAAAAGTGAAGACAAACTATTTATGACTGGGGTTATAATTTATGTTTTTGTTTAAAGGGGGATGACACAATATAATGAATTACTTTTATTTAATTTTCAACAGAGTTAAATGTATGAGGGCTACTAATATTATTATTTTTAACATTTCAAAACACAGTACCCTGTCTTAAAAATCATTTAATCAGACCAACATGTTACGGATTTTTAGTCCATGGTCACGGTCTTTAAATTAAATCCAACCTTATACAAACATATTTATATAGAGGTTTTTATAAACACATTGCCAAATTAATTTGTCAGCTGTTTCAGATAGACCTGATTACTTTTATTTTTGGGTTCGGGATGTTATAATTTTTCCATATATTAATCTCTTTATTTAATAAAATACACCAAGTCATTGATTTACGTTAAAATAATTTTTCATCATACTGAAAAAGAGACATACGTTTTCTGTTATTTTTTTGGTTCGGAAGTTACTCTTTGCCGATCCCAGTCAAGAAAACTTTCCGGTCTAGGCCGAAAAGTTTTCCAGGTTACGATTACAGAAAAGGGAAGAAAACACCAGCTGATTTGCAGCAAACCGACATTTTAGTGCATGTTTACAGGAAACATTTTAGAGGAATTTAGTGGCAGCACCGGCAGCAGTAAGAAATGTTTCTTTGTTTTTTATATGTTAGGTTTGAAGAATTTAGATAGGGGTTTATGTAAGGAATGCGTTATGATAATTTTTTCCGAGTAGTATGATGAAAAGTATCGTGCGTCACACTGAGGATAAGTTTTACCGTCTCGCATGAAAATCCCGCAATCGCCTTGTGGCTCGCGTGGGAACTATCATGCTCGTCCGGTAAAACAGTACTTTCCGGCCTGTAACGCAACATACTATTTACAGCCTGTTTACGTAATTGCTTTCCTATCATGTTACATATAATAATATATATCTGCAGAACAAAATTAATGTATAAATATAAAAATATTGTATGAAATAGTGTAATTGAGTACACTCCAGTTAATAATTCCATTCTAACAATTTTTATAATTAATAGTTAAACGTTTATTAAAAATCATATAATTTTTCATCAGGTTGACTTGTGGATAACTTGTTAATTTGGACCCATCCACCCTCCACACAGCGAAGTAAATAACACGTTATTCGCAAAGTAATCTTGTTCAGAGCCATAACTTGAGATGAAAACAATTCAAGTTATATGAAATCATATACGGCTGCAAGGTATACTTTATGGGCTCAACGTTTACGAAGCACTTCTGCTTCATAATTGGATTTGGTTTCATAGAATATTAATATCGGTTGAGTTTTTGCTCTCTGTTTTTTCGTGAGTGTAATAATAGTATTACGTGCATGAACTTGTTGTAAGATACGGACAAAATAATGGTATGAAATGAAATGTGCGCGTGAACTTCTGCAAGCTGGATTTTGGTTTGTAATTAATTAAATGATAATAAAATGATTATAAGTTGTTCCCACGCTTACTATACCGATAATGAGTTTATAATGTTATGTACTACTTTTTGGATGTACAGGGTGAGTCTTCTAAACCGAACACAACAGATTATAGGCGAACGACTTAACATACGAAGACGAAACAAAACATTTCACCTCTAAATCATACCTAAGGAACAACGTAAAAATATTTTTAAGCTTTTTAAAATACGGGGTGTTCCAAAAACCGGGGGTCATGGGTTCGAATCTCGGAGTTTTTAAATATAAACGTATGTCATATTATAAACCATTGTAAAGCTCTAAGCGAGATAAACAATTTGGTGAAAACAGAACTTTATTATCCTTATCATTTTCGAAATGGCGGCCGTTTTTGTGAAATATATTGGTATTTACGGAATAACCTGTATCTCGAGAACTACTGAAGGTTTTTTCGTTCTGTTTGATAATTCTTAATCCTTGTTAACTCAGCTTAAATTTGATATGCAACATGCCAACATTAAAAGAAAATAAATATTTTTCTAATTTATTTTTTTATAAATGTTGGTAGCACTGAAAATCAAAAGTTTTACATGGCAACATATGTTCAATAGTATATTATCATTTTAAAGGCCTTGCAAAAACCTACAATTTTTCAATTTATACTCCCCTTCTATCTTTTCCCATATATCGCCCATGTTAAATTTGCTGTTATATGGGAAAATAGAGTTTTTTGTTTATTACTGAAAAACTACCAAAGATAGAGGGGGAGTATGAATTGAAAAATTGTATATTTTTGCAAGACCTTTAAAATGATATAATATTTAACATATTTTGCCTTTTGAAATTTTTTATTTTCAGTGCTACTAACATTTATAAAAAATTAAATTTTGAAAAAAAATATTTGTTTTCTTTTAATGTTGGCATGTTGCATATCAAATTAAAGCTGAGTTAACAAGGATTAATAATTATTAAACAGAACGAAAAAACCTTCAGTAGTTCTCGAGATACAGGGTATTCCGTAAATATCAATATTTTTCACAAAAACGGCCGCCATTTTAAAAATATTAAAGATAATTGAGTTCTGTTTTCACCAATTTTTTATCTCGCTTAGAGCTTTAAAATGATGTATAATATGACATATGTTTATATTAAAAATTTCCGAGATTCGAACCCATGACCCCCAGTTTCTGGAACACCCTGAGTTTTAAAAAGCATATTTTTGCGTTGTTCCTTAGGTATGATTTAGAGGGGAAATGTTTTGTTTCATCTTTGTATGTTAAGTCGTTCGCATATAATCTGTTGTGGACGGCTTAGAAGACTCACCCTGTATAAAGATTTGCGAACTGTGAAATTATGTTTTACCATTCAACCATCCAAGCTCCACGGAGCTCGGGTTGGGACTGGGGGCAATAGGAGGTTGCCCTGGACGCACTCGTCCAAGGCCTGGACTGGTGTGAGAGGTAGCTAGCCAAAATTGAAAGTAAGTTTGCAAGATTATTTCTTGTGTAATTTACAAATTCTTCAAAACAACCAACGCATGAGATCCGTCTACCACTGCTTGCTCGAGTCCCAACTCCTACTAAGTGCTCTTGGGGGCTTGAGAATCAAGGTTAAACAGAATTCTGACCAGGCAAAAAAAAAACTCGATGTATATTTAGGCTATATCCACAAACCTCTTGCTGAAGAATTTTGAATTATCAACTGTAATTACGCTGCACATTTTAGAAATCCCAATTATCATATTTATTTACCGTTATCATCAACATTGAAGGACAAGAATTTGAACTTTATTGAAAATATAGAACTAATATGTGATTTAAGTAAAAAAATACATAAAGCCAAAAACTCTTGAAACCTCAAATAAGTACTATCCTCACAATATACTAGATTAAGAGCTATTTCTCAGCAAAACATAGATTAGCAGTCTTAGGTAGAAAAATATTTTAAAAAAAACATCCTGAGAGTTTAATTAGTGAAAAAAAATTGTTTAAGGTTTATAAGTGATTTAAAACCACTTTTACTATGCTAAACCGTGTACGTTGTTAATGAATGTTAATAGTGGTGACTTCTACGAGCCTCCACAAATCCACTGACCACCTAGACCAACCAGCTAAGCCCAACCTGAGCTAAAATCAACTTTTAAACGACCTACCATACCTTACCTCAAACCCATACGGCAACTGTGGTCCTGACAGGTTCACTCTTTGCGATCGGGTTGAATATTTGCCGCTATTCCGTAGCGATCGCGAGGCCCGAGGCCAGCTCTACTGGCCACCACTATTAGCGTACAGAAGTCGGATTCTTTCTTCACCAGTTGTCATTTGCGATCGGACGTCCAGCAGGGCTGGCCAACATAAAATCCAACGAACGCTCGGGTGTCCAGCAGGACTGACAGGTAAATGCCGATAACATATGTTTTTGTTTGTTTATGCCTGATGCTAAATTTTGCCTGATGCCTGCAGAGTGCTGCAGCCTATGAGGATCTATTTAACTAAATGATCGGCAGGCTACGATAACACTGCAGGCTTACAATAAAAACAATCCCGAGCTGCCCGGCGTGAAAACAATTCCGAGTTGAACGGGAGTGAGCCGCCATGACAAATGCCGAGCTGGCGCAGAGTGGGGCGAGGCCAGTACAGCTGGCCGTCCGACCGGCAGAACCAAGCCTGACGTGTTGTGGCCACTCCTGCTGGCCTTACGATCGCAAAGGGCCAACGTCACCTGCGACTAATTGGATGGCCTACAAAGTACCGACAGTGACCCGCTGCGTACTGCCCCCCCCCCCCCCCCCCCCCCGCCTATACCACCAGCTCTACATCACAATTTGAACGAAATTATGGTTTCAAGAAACATTTTACTTTGTTGGATAGTGCTAGTAATATTATATGTCACCTATATTAGAAAGTTTGACATTCGGAATTTTAAAAGCATAGAGTATATTATGAAGAAGAGGAAATACGTTTCTTAATAGCATAGATGGACCATTGTCTAAAAGCAACGAGTTTCGGCCACAACTTATAAAAGGAAAGCTATTGTGGCAGATCACAGATTTGAAATATAATGCTGAGAATTCAATTCGAAAATACAAATATAATGCTAATGACTAGCCTAAAATAAACTAGGGTACTTTTGTTTATAACTCATTCAGAGTTGCTTTATTCTAATTCCCTTGTGTACTATTACGCTCTGGTGGATAATCGTTTGAAATGTTTTATCACTTCAAAGACGATTAGAAGGGATATGTTAGAATAAAAGGCACATTATTTAAGCTCAACAAAGCTTTGAGGGTTATATGAATGGAAAACGAATGTTTTTTTTTAACAAAAGAGCGTTCTAAATTGAATGTTAAAAACAAAGAATCCACAAAAAGACCGGTCTGTTGCCCGATGATTTCTTTTATAGGCAATGTATTTATTCATGGGAGGTTTTTAAACTTATTTATTATTTTATACAAAAACTTTTTTTATTTCATTTTTACTACCCAACTATATGTTTTTAACTTTAGATTATTATTCTCTGCGTTATGGTTTGTGATTAAAGTTTTTTTTATATATAACACAACTGAATCATCTACACGTTCTTTCATGTAGGTGTGTGATTTTAATTATAAAAATTTTTATTTAAAATAGTTTTATTTAAAATTTGAGTATATTTTTCATTAAAACTTAGTACTCAATAGTAAAACTTGTACTAAGAATGTAACAAGCTGTTTGTCCAGTCTCAGATCAAAGTCGTGATTTACAGTATGTACAAAGAGCTTTAGACCACTTCACAGACAACAGCGCGCTCTGGTTTGATAAGTATCAATATTCTATGTATGAACAACAGATCGACGGTGTTACGTCGCTTTTGAACAATCATAACTCCCAAAAAACACCTTAAAATTAAAACCTACTTTCATCTAAGGCGTTAGTAAATTTAGAACTGTCATAGAAACTCCCTAAATAATACGTATAATTGAAATGTTTTTCTTGATCACGAAAATATCACTACCGCATTAAATAACTATATAGAATAGATTATTTATATGTTTAACTTGAAGTAAGTATTTATAGAAGTGTTATACATCTATTATTACCTTGGATCAGATAATAGAAGGCTTTACATTTTAAGGTTCTAACTATACAAAGTCGATCATGATTTTTAGGGGGCAGACTCCAAATATAATCCGCACTCAGATTTCGATTAGCAGCCCAATATTGTTAACCAAACACGAACTGAGCTGAAGTCAAACAATATCCGACCCGACACGCCGCGGGGCTTCCTACGTCAAATCAGAGAAGCCAATTTCACACTTGCCCGCGCAAATCAATCTCGTTATCCAAATTAACACTTTCAAGATCGTTTGAACCTAACATTAAACCAATAAATACTGCATTTTCAATCGGTGTTGTTTTTCTAGTTACTTTAACATCAATTGAGGTAAAATTGTGTAATGTTAAAGTCACGTTAAAGATGAACGCCTCATCTTTCAAAAATAACATAAAGGACAAGGTGACACAATGTGTCACTCTGGCACTAAAGCTATAAACTAAAATTTGCTATTGACTTTGAATTTGTATTTATAGTCAAACCCTTTGCCTTAACATGTTATATCAAGCTTCAAAAAAAAAATATCTTCACAAATTTCGGGATAAGAAAAGTATATTGTACAATATTTTTACGGTATAAATATACATATACATATAATATAAATATACATCAATATACAATATAAAATCTGTTTGAATATAAAACTTTTTTAAATTCTTAGTATAAAGTATACAATATAAAATGTTTAAAATATCCTATCGGTTTTTCAAAACTATTTGAAAAACCACGAAATTTTAAAATGATATCAAATTCTTAGTCAAAATATAAGCTTATAAAGGCCAAACCCACTGAAACATTCGACCATTGAATGGTTTCCTAATGTTAATTGTGTTACTTGTCACGAATTATTAAGTACATATTTTAACTGTCATAATGAACATATTTCAAAATGAAAGTATTTCTAAATGATTCTGGAAACTCGGTCGAGTGGTCGAGTGCTACTTGTAAATTCCTTCAAAGAAGGATGGCCTCTCTGTTTATATGTTCTACATTAGTTGAGCTACGTGGTTTTACTCACTAAACCCTTTTATTTGGTTCCAGTCAAATGGCTTGTGCATTTTTGTTGTTGCGACAGTCGCGACCACATCCGAGTTAATATAATCCGACTGTTGTGAATATTTACATCTATCAAACCATAATGTTAGTAAATTCCAGATATGTACCCAGACATGAAAAAATACACAGTCATACAACAAACAACAAGAAAAAGAAGAGACTTCCACCTGAAAAAGCGCCATTTATCAATGTTTGAAAAAAGCCCTCATTTGCAGGAGCAAAATTTTTCAATGTTCTCCCTGACAAAATAAAATCTTCCAATCTAAAAAATTAAAAATGAACTTGAAAATGTGGTTAAGTGAAAACCCATTTTACAGTATAAAGGAATTTTAGAATGAAAGTAACCAAGATGCAATGCAAGAGAACTCCGACTGAGCTATTAATTTTAATTATATTTTTATACACTTTATGCATATAACATTCTTAACGATTGTCACATTAAATATTATTATATTATTATGATAATATAATAATGAATTTTATTTCTAAAATAATTACAATTTACCTTAAAGATACAATTTCTGTAAACATTTGATTTTTTTATTCTAAATATTTTCTAAAACATGTACAAAATACCCCCGTTGCAACAGATCTGCATACTCAGCGAATTTAAAATGCAAAACAACATTTTAATCCTACATAGCGAGATTTGACATGTTTTTGTAAGCTCCATAAGAATAACATGGGGAATGAGTATGCAGGTTTGCTGCTACAGGTATGCTTAAACTGGTTGGTTTTAATTCAATATTTAGTAGATCTGAACTAGAGGAAGCCATTTACCAAGTTTTATCAAGATATGTTGAGAAATAAGCGAAATATAGAATTTTACTTATTTCCCATAAGGTTAACATTGAGACAACGTACTGTGTTTACCACTTTCAATATCTCGGTAACCAAAGAACATAGAGCAGTGATTCAAATACTAAATTGTTTGTTTTTTGAGCTGAATTCAATGGTACCAACAAAAATTTGACAAATTTTACTTTTCTATGTGAAAAACTCAAAAAACCCATTTTTGGGGGGGTTTATCCCCCTTTACCCCCCCTTCCGGTGGTCCGATTGGGCTGATTCACGAACTCGTCCGAGTGATTACCACTTTACACGTCTGTACCAAATTTCATTAAAATCGGACCATATTTACGGCCGCTATCGTGTTAACAGACATATATATATATATATAAATTCGAACGAATGGTATTTTTTGCTTCTGGGGACCCCAAAATGAAAAGTTAACATGGTCTCGGACTTGGGTCTTACCATGAGTTCTACCGTAATAGCTTATTCCTTTAAGGAAATTCGCTAAAAACTAAAAAGAGCTTTTGGATCCAAAAACTAACATATATGATAAACGTTGTTTGCTACTGAGCGCTTCATTGGATGAGCTCTTAATTGAACTTAATAACGATTAAGTCTCCATGAAATATTTATCATGGGACTTGTTCAACCAATCCCTATTAGTTTTTCAAGGTTTACGGTATCACGATTAACAAACTTTGAAAAATTGCTGTTTAATAATGTAAAAGCAAAGTTTAAAAACAGGGCAGTGCTATCGAAAAGTTTTTCACTTAACAATAGCCAAAGTTTGAGTGAATGTAACTCCGCAATAGTTCAAAACCACAAATAGTTACTGAAGAGTTTCAGCAAGTATTAGTTCGCGGTACTGTGATGTAACTGCAGTTCTAATCATAATGGAGTGGTCGCAATCTGGGTCTTATTGTCCGACAAAAATCCCTCAAAACAGTAACATGTTCCTAGGTTCCCACTTTGTATTTTGATTTTAAAATTGATCAATGTCAAATATGCCTTTTGCAGTTTTTTTTGGACTGGAGTAATCAATTATTGAAATAAAGTCGTTGAATTATATTCATATATCATCAACAAAAAAATAGTGAACTTTTGATTTATATAAGGTCTCACCAAGCGCAATTCGGTGCAATTTCTCACCAGCGAAAACGAGTACAACAAGAAACACATTTTCCTCTGCTCCCCGTAAAATAACAACGCCAATAAAGTAATATGTATTATGTTATAGTTGTTTTAAAATAAACTGTATATTGAACGTCGTTTCATTATTCAGTTTTTGGAAAGAGCACTCAACATTAAACAAATTTTAATCGTGTATCCCTGACAGCGGATTTGAAAATACAAAGCACTTCAATTACGCATGTACTAATCCTATTACAGGATTGCCAGTGTGTTGCAAATTACTGAAACTCGTCGACCCTGGGAATATTTGTAAACATAATTTAGAATCGATAGTGGTATTTGTTTAAAACAAAATCGTGGTGTATTTAATTTGTAGATAGTTGAATTAAAACCTTCGATCCCCTCTCTCAAAAACACATTTCCGATCAGCCACACACTCGATCGTAACTCGATACTTTTACACTATAACACTGTCTAGTGTCTACCTTCCTGGTACATTTTAACAGGATTGTCACCATGTGCTGTGGAGTAAGACGAATGTTTATCGCCAGCAAAGTAGCAATTTCACTAAAAGGCAAAGGTTCAATATTTCAATAAATAACTGTTATCACCAGCACGATCTCCGCCCCACGTGATAATAACATAACTCCTTCCTTGCTGCCAGCTGTCAGTAATGGAATCCCGTGCGATATTGTACAATCATTTAATTTTGTTACTATCATCACGATCATCACACTCATATCCCTCACTCATATTCAGGGTAACGTCCTCCATGAGGAACCTGTCTTATTAAGAATGATTAAAAAATTATTA
Source organism: Flexamia atlantica (assembly GCA_035578135.1). Classification (NCBI taxonomy): domain Eukaryota; kingdom Metazoa; phylum Arthropoda; class Insecta; order Hemiptera; family Cicadellidae; genus Flexamia; species Flexamia atlantica. The sequence goes on along the minus strand of JAQJVK010000046.1, from coordinate 2,449,953 downwards.
AATGATTAAAAGTAAAATTTCTCTTTCTTGATTTAACTGTATCGGATTTTAACATCTCCTTCCATGCTGAGCTTGACTCATGATGAAATTGTAGATCGAATTTTGTTCTCATCGACGTAACATGTTCCGGAATTTATAATTAAGCATAAAACCTAATCCAAAAAATAAAAAAGTATATAAACAATTAATAAGTTTTATTAACTTTAAATATGAATATTTGTAATTTATAGTCGTTTTAAAATCGTCCCCTAACCTCCGCTAAAACATATGATGATAATTATTTCTAGACGTTAATTTACACCAAACTTAAATAATATTTCAGAATACGTATTCTAATCCACTCATTCTTACTTATATTTTATATCTTAAAACTTTATTCTTAATAAAGTTTTAAGATATAAAATATAAGTTAGATTTTCCTATGGACAGTGCGTTACTTGCAAGGCATGCACTATGCGTTAACCCCATTCATCTCAATGCAAGACTGTTTTTACAACCACTTTTTAAACAACCAGTCTCCCACCACGATAAATGGAATGGTGGTCCATGATTCTGCAACCAAATCTTTATATTTTTATTATTTACCATGTAGTCGCGTAGTCATATTTTCAATTTAAAGGTGCTGCTCATAATATGTATTGACATTGACTTTCTATGAATAACTTAGTTTCCTAACTATAATGAAATGAATCAATAAGCGAAATGAAGCCATTACAAATCGGATTTAAAATTGATCATTTGTGTTGCAAAAATTTCCATCCCTGATTAGTTTAAATATTAAATAAGAACTCAGATTTTTTTTTGTAAAATAATATAGTGTTTTGTATAAAATACCAACTAAAATAACGTTGGGAAATATGAACAAGTTCTAACTGTATACGAGCACTTGCAAGACGAGAACTGATTGTAAACTGCTCCTCTATCACAGTTCTTTATCAGTCCTTGCAATATTTACAAAGGTTCGAGTCAGTGTTTACTGTGCAAATTCGTAGTCTAAAGCATGAGTCTAAAGAACGTCTGTATGAATTCAAACAGTTTAAGAAATCGCTAAGTCATATGCTAGACAAAAAATTATAATTGAATATAATTTAACTATGTTGCTGCACATTCAAATTTACAAACACTATAGAGTTGATTTTGTCGCAAAAATCATTAAACCGTAAAATTATTCTTAAATATTTACTTTAACGCGCCTTTACATCAAAGCTTTGCCGGCGTCGCCGGAGCCGTCACTTAGTTAAACATTGAACCGGCACAAACGGAGCGCCGCGCCGTCTTTTAGTTACATGAAAAAAGTTGAAACCGAAACATGTAATGTTTATTTTATTGAACAAATAAACAGTTTCTTTACCTCTCTGGTAATTAACAAAGCATATTCTGTTAGTTTGCTAAAACATCTTTAAAAATCATGGTCTAGTTTTAATGTCAAATCAAAATGAATGCCTCGACACGTTTACACCAAGCAATACAGAGTGTAGTTGTAATGAAATATTTTATTACTAGAGCCTAAATTGACGCTTTTCAGGTGATTTATGTATTTAGGTAGGTACCTGAAGATATGATAAAATGAGATCGAAAATGACCGTGTATAACGAAAACAACATTAGACATGTTTGATGACTTTAAGTGTAAATAAAAAAAGTCATAGGCTATATTTTCATTATAGTTGAAGCTGGGCTCCGTAGCCTAAAATCAATACTGGCCAGGTTTTTTTTCAATTATGGAGCCTGGCCAGGTTCTGAAGATAACCTGGTTCAGAAATTGTATTCCTCATGTGTGTAGTAATGGAAAATGGCTAGCTCAGCAGCCTTGTATCTCTGGGAAGATCTGGTCTATCCAGCTAAGGATCCTTCACAGAGAAGAATTTTTTTTGTTTCTCCTCTGTGGAAACAGAAGAAACATGTCTTTGCAGAAACAAAATACCTGGGTAGGTCGCCATTTCAAGAAATATTATGTAATGTAATGTAATTTGTTACGTCTCTGTGACTTTCACACGATGCGGCTTTAGCGCGGGTGGTGCTGGTGCTGCGCGACTCACAGGCCATGGCGTCTCAGTTTAGCGCCGCTGCCGCGTTGTGAAACGCACCCAGGCTTCTTTTACTGCCATGTAACACGGAGAACCGCAGGGCTCCTTTGTCGCAAGGGAGCAAAACGTAAAAGTGTTTCGTTTGCAATGGGTCTGTGCCTAATTTTCCAAAACAACATCTTCCTCAAAACTTTTTTTACTTTTGAAAATAACGGTATTTTACCGCTTGTATTCCCTTCCTTAAAAAGGAAACAAAACACCCTTTTACAAGTAAAAAAGGGTCGCTGGGGACGCCGATGGCTGCATTGAATTTCTTGCCCCAAAATATGGGGCTAGAAAAATCGCTTAGCCAAAGTAGTTTAAATTGAGTCTTCATTAATCTCTAAATATAAGGGGAGGGTCTGAGGTTGCCCTCTTTCCTAGGTCAGGCTGTGATGATCAGTACAAAATAGAAATGCATGTGATGAGGAATAATTAATACATTTTAAAAATAGAATAGATTTTTTAAATTGGCGATTTCTTGGATTTTTTAAAGGCCGTTCCATGTTAAAAAAAGTTGCAGGGTGACGTCGAAATTTCTCGTAAAAAATTAGGAAACATATTAAGAAAACCAGTTATATTAGGCGTCATGTAATTGCGGTGATCGAATTCCTTTATTAGGGAATCAGCTGTTTAAGAAATTTCGAACATCGCAAATTTCATGATAGTAGATAAAATAGCTGAAAGATGCAGTTCCCCAAAATTTCGAAATAGAAGGGTGGGAGGGGCTTTTGTCCCCTTTCTCTAGGAAGGGGCTAATTAATTGATTAATGGTGGAAATAAATATATTTATGACATTCAAAACCAAAAAAATATATTATCAGGAAAATATGTATTTTTATGAAGGGAGTCCGTCTTACATGTAAAAAGTAGTTGTTCCGGGGGGCTCGATGCGTAGACTTTGTTGCTCAACAATAGGTGATTTCCAAATATTCAGAAACATCCCGATTAATATATACTTATTTTCCTCCCGATAAGCACCACTATTACGATTCATCGTGTCAAATCTTCGAAATTAATGATACATAATCAACAAACTGAACTTTTTAAGGTATGGACGCTATAAAACAGATACGCCCGAATTAAGGAAATTATGTCCCTCGAAAAACTTCACCTGGACGTTTTGAAACGTAACAGTAAAATTTAGTTTTCATGAATCCTAACAAGCCTGCCAGCTGGTGTTTTAAGCACGGGGAAAAAAGGCACCCAAAGAAAAAGGTAAACATAACCTCATCTGTCACATCACATACCATCACTGAACGTAAATTTGATTCTAAAGATTTTTTGAATTTTTTCGAGGTTTAAATCATATTGTTTAAACGACCACATTGGTTTGTATATTTGCTACTCGTTCTATGATTACCAGGAAATAAAATGAGGGATATTATCAGTGATTGCAGGTAGGCATAAAGTTTGGTTTTCACGGTGAAAAGGTACATTAGTTTGTGCAAACAAATTATCATGACTTAATGAACAGTTTACTTGGCTACTGGGTATGATTTTCATATCTGATGATTCATACCTGGGTCATTGTGCCTAGTCATGTCTTTACAGGTTATGTTTACACTAATTAGGCCTATTGTTTATATGTTTTGCTTAGGTTTAGTAACTAAACTTCTCTATATATTTTAACATGAGCGAAGATCAGTTTCGTTTTCACATAAGTGTATTCTGTCACAGATGAAGAACTAGGCCTATACAGATTGGCAACCTAAACTTAATGCACTTTTGCGTGCCCGTTTTTTCGTGTGGCGTCAAGTTTGTTAGGTCGTTTTGCCGCATATATTGCATTAGCATCAACGTTATTAATGGCTATATTTGTTCTATGGGACCTGAAGATTTGATATTGACGAAATTATACTTGATACCAATGCAGTATGTGCGGCAAAACAACCTATCAAACTTGACGCCGCGCAAAAAAACGTGCACGCAAAAGTGCATTGGGTTGCAAATCTGTATAGTTTTTCATCTGTGATTCTGTTTAGGATTACCGTACATAATCCTATATCAACTTATCAAAACCTAATCTGTGTAATTTTCCAGCAATCGTTAGCAATGAAAAACATCAAGAATCCATAACCGAAACGGTGCCAATTATATGATCCAATTCTCTCACGAACTATTAATCATACCTAACCTAATATGAAACATAGAAAGCCAGCTAAAAACTAAATTCAAAATGTTACGCCATCATTAACCAGCCATTCAACTTACCTAATTTATTATCAGAGGCCATCTTGTACTAAGATAGGCCTACTATTGATGAATATATTTTCATTGACTAACAAAACAATCGATAATAAATACAATGGAATCGAAATTCAAGTTCTGTCTAACAAAAAATATATCAAATCTTGACTATTGGTAGATCATTCAATATTGTTTTTTTTTTTTTTAGAAATCGGATGTTGAGTCGTCTGCTTTAGAAACGAACGACAAAAGATCTCCCCCCGCCCCTCCCCGTTTTCATAATTTGACTTTGTTTCACGCACGGTCAAATGAGTGAGCCCATCACCTCTTCTTCCTTATCTCGCTTCAAAATGGGTCACTTAATAGCCTATTAAAATGTTATGTTGAGATCACCTGAAGTCGTGATCACCAGAATATGTGGTCTCCAGATGATCGTGGCCTAAGGTAAAATATAAAGGTACCCCGATTTTCATTAGGCCTATATTGGTTTGATAACTTGATGAATTTCTTACTGTAAAGGTAGGCCTGCACTAAAAACCTTGATAGTTCGATGCTTGATACTCAGATACTCTGTATAGTTCGACACATACTCAATCAACATTTAGCCTAAAAGCCATAAAATATTTTGTCCATCGATATTAATAACCGCATGTAGCCTATTACAATGAAATTAATCGATTATCTTTGCAATGGTCAAGTTTTATAGTGCTCTACCTCTCACGGTGGGTCAGAAAATAATTCACGTTTAATGTTTAAGGGTGAGCTCAGTTTTGAATAAGGATGTGAAAATGTATGGGAAGAAGTACTTGTTTGATGGAAATGAAGAAACATGCTGGAGTTCAGATCAGGTAAGATTGCCTCTCATTCGTGTTTCAATTTAGCTCACCCATCATTTATCAAGTAATATCCACCATTCAATTTTATCAAATGTTATTTATTGTGGATGGGTGAACAAAGAAAAGTAGATTTCTTTATATGCAGGGCGTTTCAAAATTAAAGAGCAGATTTTATCTTCTTAACACTTTAATACGTTCGCTACCAACGTCACCTAGAGGACACAGCCAGCTCAGTTCACTGACCGATGCAGTTGAGCCGAGCATCCTCTATATACCAAAGAAAAATTAACTAAATCTACCCCGCAGTCTGGTGTATCAGCGTATAAGCTATCAAAGAACTGTCTGAATCATTTTCACAGTAAATTCCTGGTCAGTTTCACTATAAGCGCCTCTAAGAATGTTTTAGAAACTCATGGAAAACACTCAAAGAAACAGTTAAATCATAACAGGACCGCAGAATGCCAGGGCAGCGCGCAATTGCAGGGGGCAAATCCCCCACTTTTAGTAAACACCGCTACAGATAGACACACAATAACAAACCTCATCTTCTAGCCCAGTTCGCTGTAGGAGACATAGCCTTTAAAAGTTGAGTGTATTTGTGTCGACAATAAGTGATGTCGGGCAACTGGAAGAATCTCACGTGACACCTTTAGGTGACGCCGGGATTATTGTGGGAATCTGACGCGTCACCCATTGGTGATGTCAATCAGTGTAATGGATATGTTCTAATAATATCAGTAGCAAACTTGTAAAATGTTTGTATGAATATATAAATAATAGAGGGATGTTTAAAATTAATTTTACTGCGAGATATGTAATTAATTAATGTATTTGATATGGGTCTCTTGTGTAGCATAGTATACATCAAAACGGTAGGTCTAGTCCATTTCTCCGCCATTTTGGTCAAAGTGTCTGGAGGGTTACATTCCGCTGTTTAAATCCTCAATTATAAGGCGATAAGCTGAGATGACAATGGAACATCATTCTTTGTCCTATCCAATGCCATATAAATAATATAAGGTCGATAAACAGGTTTCAAGTAATACACTTATAAAATATGCTCTTTAATTTAAATACTGCCTGTATTATTAATAAGGTTGGAATGGTGGTTTTCATAATAGGTTGGTTTTACACCTAAAACTCAGTCCTAAGGAGGTGGAACATGAGGGGTTTGATTGTTTGTTAACTTAGCGTGGCACTGTGGTCATTGTAGCGATTATCAAAGGCAAACCTGCAGCCTATTCTGGCTACCAATCATTCAATCGAAATCAACGTTATTGATCATCTTTAAGAAGAAAAATACAATACCTACAGTAGAATTAACACAACTTTGAAGCGGGAGATAGAGGGAAATTTCACTTATAAATCTCCAGCGACACTCATATAAACAAACTAGTACAGTTTACAAGATCCCGTATAAGGCCATTTTCTATTGAATGAAACATTCAGTTTGTTGTTGTTTTTATCTTCTACTAAATGCTAATTCATTGTCTGCTAGATGGTGAAACCTAGATTATTTATGACACATAAACTTGTGTGTCCCGAAACATGAATGTGTCACCTTTAAAAATTTGGAGGTGTTTCATAAATCTCTGGTACACACCACATAGTAGGAGCATTGGTAAATAACCAGTGACTTATCAGCTTGAACACTGCATGAAGATGACGGGCGAGTGAATCACAAGGCAACTGGAACATCAATGTTACAGACCGCGGACAAGCGGTTTATGTTATGTTTCAGGATACGATGCGGGAATGCTACGATGCTGGAATATTTTGCAGTACGATGAAAAGTATGGTTGTGTGACGAACAATACTTTTCGTCGTACAACTCAGAAAAAACATATTTTTAATCATTATGTATTCCTTTCATAAACTACCACGTTTTTCAATTCTTCAAACCTAACCTATAATAAACATGCATTTGCTACTGCTGCTAATGCTGCCACTACATTCCTCTACAAAGTAACCTAAAACATGTATTGAATGTCAGTGTGCTGCAAATCAGCTGATTATTTACTTCAATTACTTATAACCTTAGACCTCTCAAAGAGTAACTTTTGATCCAACAAAAAAAAGGAACAGAAAACAATTGCCTCTTTGTCAGTATGATGAAAAGACTTCTGGTTGAACTCTGAGGATCAGCACTTAGATCGTAAGTTGCCACGGCATGACCAAGACGTTTGTCAGCCAAGTTTTACATTCACAATAACCATGAGTTTAATTGGGTGTTATTTTATTTTTTGACAGTGATACAACCTAAAGATAGTCAACTGCAATTAGACAGGAGTGGTGGCTCGGCCCCAGTTCGATATTAAATAATAAATAATTTTTACATTGATCCAAAATCCGATTTAATTTCTTACCACCTGTAGTAGTAGAGAAGGAGGGTGTTACACGCGCTCTAAAAGTGAAGTCAGTAATATCTACGAAAAACACCCTCATTCTAATTTAAGCAGTGAACAGTAACTTGTTAAATTATAGACCAGATGTTAAAACTAGTGGGCATGCACTGCTCTTAAACTTAAAGCAGCAGCAGCTTAAAAGCTTAAAGCGTAGGTCTAGTTGTTTTTAAATGTGAATTTATTTCTTGGACGACATAGTTTGGATCTATGTTTTAACCACCCTGAATTGGAATCAATGGATATGATTATGGCTTGGACAAGCCGAAACCCGGGTCACCCAGTAAGACAAGAAATGCAGCTGTCGGTAAATTGATTTGTATTACCATATCATGGGCGGATTTCTGGGGGTGCCAGGGGGTGCCTGGTACCCCCTGGCACCTCCAGGGGAAAATATTTAATGAAATATTTAATGGATTTGTTGATTTGTTGACAGTGAAAGAGAAAAATGTTTTCAACATAATTTTTATTGAGGTGTTTATATAAATTACAATTGGTTGTTGTTAAATAAAAATTGGTGTTTTAATTTTAGCATACAATACTTCAAACATTAGGTGAGCTGGCACCCCCAAATATGATGATTTAAATCCGCCCATGCACCATATATGTTTATAAAAGCAGTTGTGGTGGCTTTAAAAGTGAATAAATAATATGAGATATATATACATACAGTACACCTCGGATTATCCGGACCCCACATTATCCGGATCCCGGATTATCCGGACCGCTCCATCCGATAAATTCACAAATTAAAATCATGGCAAAACATGACTTTAGCGAATTTACGGGAGAAATGTGCCTACTAAAAAGCAAAATGCAAACATAATACATTACTGTACGCATTTGGAATCACAATAATTGAAGGAATCACATTACCTAAACAGTACATTACAGCATTTTCGTGAACGTACAAACGTACTGTACTGGATTTTCTGGATTGCTATTTGGGGCGCTGTTAGTAATCCACAAGGCGTAGGCCTACGGCAATTTTGCCAGTTAGTTTATTGCTGTCATTTGATGAGTTACGTTATTTCTGCGAATAGTTACTGTAATATGTTTTGAGTTACTTTAAGTTTCGTCATGATTATTTTAAGTTTGAGTCATTTTGAGTTATAATTATTTAATCTTAATGAATTAAATAATTTAATTTGGCGTTTTATTTCAAACCTAAACCGTGAGTACGGTAAAAGTTATAACATTATATTCCTACGATTAATAATGAAGTTTAAGTCTTAAATTTCTTTCAAAATTAAACCCCCGTAAAATTTGAAGATTAATATGTTGGACGCTCTTGATACGCCGTTTTCAGCATCAGTTTAGCAGGGGCTAAGGTACGCAAACTCTATTTAGACGATATTGTAATGACCTCGGATTATCCGGATTTTTCGTTATCTGGATCGGTGTTCCGCCACATTAATCCGCATAATCCGAGGTGTACTGTATACCAATATACAATATATACCCAAATTTAGTTTGATGAAGAGTAGTTTATGAGGAATATTGGAACAAATAATCAGAGTCCCAAACTTTCAGATTTCTACCTATTATCAGTATGATGACATGTTATTTGTTGGTTTCAGGGTTCGCCACAGTGGATTGAAGTTGTTTTCAGAGAGGAGTTCGACCTCCGTGAGTTCACCATCCAGTTTCAAGGTGGTTTTGTTGGAAAAGACTGCCATGCAGAAATCCAAAAAGTGGACGGTCATGAAAGTAAAGTGCCGTTTTACCCGGATGACATAAACACTCCACAAACATTTTCTGTAGACCCCTCAACTGTGAAGAAAGTGCGGATCGTATTTGAAAATAGTACAGACTTCTTTGGACGTATTGTTGTTTATAGTTTGTTATTTTCATAAAAAGAATATAAAATATTTATATTTTGTTTAATTTTTCAGATAGTGAAAAGAGTCCTTAAAAAAATTATACTTTTTTTGAATGTAAGAGTTGCTTTCAACAAAAAGGGGGGTTATAGTTTATAAAGGTTAATTTAAATTTGAGGCTATAATAGTAGGCTAGAACGGGCAGCTTGGGGGTTGATGGTTTTATAATAGAGTTTTTAAAAGCTTAAGTGAAAGGAATTTAGTTTCTAGTCGCAGGAAGGACTCAGATTATTGGGGGAAGGTGAAAGATGGTCCAAGGTGGTTAGGGTTACCAGACGTCCCATAAAAACGGAAAAGTCCCGTTTTTTCACGTTGCGATTCGTTGTCCCGAAAAACTTTGTCGGGACGTCAAAATGTCCTGTTTTTTAAAAGGAGGCTATTTATAAAAAAGCATACCTAACATTTTATTTTAAAATTATTTTAAAATTTAGAGGCATCTGACAATACTTACGGTTATAAAAGAATATTACAAACTTTTACCAAATGCTAAACAAGATTTTAGTCTTACGCCACCTACTATAATAACAACAATTAACGATAAGAACTTAAAGTTTAAGATAATCATGATACTTTTTTGATTCTACTACTTTATATACACCACCTACTTAATTTATTGTTAGACAATATTTTCTTCTTTTATAATAAATTGTTAAGATCTTAAAAATGTGACTTGATTATTGCTAATCCTAAGTATGTGGCGATTCAAAAAATTACCTTTCTTGGCTACTGATTGTTAGTGCCATTTATTGTATTCTGAAAGAAAAACTGTAACAATCGTTCGCTGTAATAAATTCAATAAATGGATAATAAAATTCATGGTCTAAAAGCTTAAAAAAAGTTTGATACTTAATTTCTTCCATTACAAAATTTGTAAATTACAGAGACCCCCGTATAATTAAACATCTTGGTGTGTGGTGTTTGGTGTGTTAAATTGGGGATGGGGGGGTGAGTTTTTTTATGTGTCCCGTTTTTATTTTGAAACAACCTGGTCACCCTAAAGGTGGAGCATCTCTGGCTGTAGTAGTGACTTTTTTGTATTGGCAGCTAGCCAGTACTCTTATGAGCAATGTATGGTTGATGCTTGCTTGCATACTGAGACTGATAGACGATACAGTAGGCTCCTTCTCGTTCATAATCCAGTGGTTTGGACATTGGATGGTTCGGACAGCTTCTCGGAAATCAGTCATCACTGAACCCCGTGGACAGGTTTATCACGGCATAAATAGGCTGGAAAAACATCGTTCGTTACATCTACCTCAAAACAAGCATAGTAAATATACTAAGTACTTTTTTACATTACATTATTTATTTATTATAAATATACACTATTTATTTTATTTTTAGTCCTTTTGATCGGCCTCTGATGGTTCGGACGTTTTTTAGTTCAGACAAGGATCTGGTCCCGAGGTGTCCGAAATATAGGGAGTTTACTTTAATATAATTTTCCATGTATTATTATCCCCCCCTTTTGTTATTGTAAGGGAAGGTAGGATATGGTGGAGTATTTATTTCCTTTTCATTTAGTACCTTAAAGGTGAGCAGTACCATTGACTTTGAATCTTAAGTCAATTGACTTTAATTATTCACAGTCAAAGGTAGTATCCTAATGCGGCTTTTATTATGCAATGGTGGTGTTTTTTTTCATTCTAGACGAGGACCAGGCTTACAAGTTTCCATGGATAATTTCAGCTGTGTATTAAGCTTTTGCACCCTCTAAAGTTGCGGCATTATCCTTAGCAAATCGCCCTTGGTGATTAGCGGGATTTGAACCTGGGTCCCCGGGGGCTGAAGTCCTGCCCTCCCTCTCTCTACGAACAGGTGTAGTGCATGACTGTGGTCTTGAAGTGTTTTTCATGAGTTATATAAATTGTAAACATGTCTAAAAAAACAGTTATGTTTCAATAGTGAAATTCACCAGAAATTAGACTGTTAAGACAACTCCGATTGGTCGTCCGTTAAAACTATTTTAATCCATACAGAAGTGTGAAGTCCTTGTCGGTGAATTACATATTAAATGATGAAAGTTAATAAAACTTGTTTCTTAATCAAAATATAATATCATTGGTTTAGTTTGCTTATCCTGAATTAGAATCTAAAAATAAATTATTAGCAGATTCATCCCCATAATTAGACCAGTTCGTAAATTGTTAAACGAGGAAATTGTGGTACGGATCCTACGTTAAAATGTAGGTCCTTTAGTTGCCATTGGACCATTAATTAACTGTTGTTGGGCTATTAATTAACAGTGTTCCTGTCTAAGGAACATGTCGGCCTTAGTCAGTAACAAGACTACAAGATCGCACCACAATCATCTTTCACTCATCTGTGAAAATATTTGGCTTAAAATACCTACCTGGGTGACCTCTCTCAAATGGCTAACATAGAATAATTTTAATCTATAATTTATTCCACCAATTGAGATGAAGAACTAAACACACTTCATGAAGCAAAAATCAAAAGGGCTGAGCTAAATTTTCTACATCGATCCTGTACAAATTTTTTACAACCATCGTAAAGTATTCACGTGAACACATCAAAAATACAGCTCTTATGGCGCTTCCATGCAGCTATAAACTTGAATTTGAATATCAACTGAAATCAAGTTTTATTACGACCGTAAACGCTTTAATAATGCATTTGACTTATTCAATCTAGAATGAAATAGGAGTAAAACATTGATTGTTTGCTTAATTGTTCTTCCTGAATATGGATGAAAATATATTGTTCTCGTGAGCTTTTTTTTGAAGGTAAGTTCAATTTTTAAATCTCTCTCTATTTTGTATAAAATATTGCGAATCAGGAATTGCTACCATTATTTATTTGGTATTCCATTTGTCACTGTTTTAAGTTTTTTGTCAGTATTTTATGGCAGCTGATGCTTCATGGGTCACATTTGTAAGTCACATTTAAAGCACATGTGGTCATGTTTGAGCCGGGTGATTGTTGATCCAGAATAAAGTTTGTTAAATAAAGCAAAAAAACGTAAAAATTAATAATAATCCAACGCACATATTGCCTCCAGCACCACACATATATGTGGACTGGAATGTCCCATCATTGCCTTTGATTCTGAAGCAGACCTTCCATTGCATAAAAAATGTGTACCAGGTTTTGACAAAGAACTATACTACTGGAACGCGCGCTGCCCATAAGCCGCGTGTTGTAGATTCCGGGCGCATGCAGCGGTGTGTTTCGATTGCATCCAGGGACGCGCGGGCTGAAGAAGGGCACGAAGCTGGCGCGTCCATCGTAGATATGCTGGTTTGACTTCCCGCCTTCTCACCTTAACTCGAAGTTTATACCACTTAGCACTGAGATAAAAGGTTGACATTTTGCATGTGAGGAGTCCTTTAGTTTTGAAAGGTAATAGTATCAATTATATTTCAAAAATAATTTTTTGTCTAATTTAAAACACGAGAAAACGTCAGAAGTTTTTATTCAACTTTAAAACTTGACACGAAAAAAGTAGTCGGCTGCTACTTTTTGTATTTTTTGGTCAGGTAAAATAAAAAACGGTGGATAATGTTGCTAAGGAATTGAATTTCTTAAATAATATTTTTTGAAAAAAAATGTAGCCGTAGTTTGGTTATTAACTTAGTTTTTGTGAAAGAATTTATCCGTGCTGCGGCAGGATAAAAACAAAGTCAAATCTAAACTGATGTTTACAAAAACAATGTAAACTAAAAAAACACAATTATAGTATCAAATTAAAGGTATGAATCTCACAATTACAATGGTACCAAATATAAATATGTTTTAGAGACAGTTTGCACATTGTAGGAACGTTACAAGTTTATTCCGTGGTTGCAGTAACTAAGGAATGTTAGGACAAGCTTCTAGGTTATCGATTGTTACGATGTGTAAACTGCCTCTAAACCATTTATGATTGGTACCATAGTAATTGTGAGATTCAGACCTTTAATTTAATGCCTTATTTGGAATTTTTTACCTTATTTGTACCCGGGCGGGCGCTAAAACGGAGCAAGAAGATGGCGCGTCCGCGAATGTAGTTCATTACTCCATACAAGTGATGATGACCTTAGATCACACACGAGGTTTACAGATTTTCAATCAAAAGGCAAAGTAATTTCGGCACATTATGGTGTTTTCAAAATCGCTAATATGCAAACGACTAACGACTAACGACGTTTTATCGTTTTACTCAAGCTAACTGAAAAAAGGCTACCACCAACGATTTAATTTTGAGAATATGTAACAATTTCACAGGCATTATTTTTAAATCACTTAAGCAATGACGAATTCCATGGAAGCCACAAATTATTGTTGATCAAATCCGTAGCTATTTTTTTTAATTATATCGCATCACATTGCCAAACAGGAAACTTTTGAAATCACAAACAAATCAAAGTTAAGTTTAAGGCAAAAGTTGACAGTGTTAATTTTTTTTCTAACTTGTAGATTAAGCATCTGATGCTTGTGAAATACGCTGTAAAACTTGTCTTAAATAAAGTACATTTTATATTTAAAAATTGTTTTATCTTACCTAATACATATTTAGACATTTTAGTCCTAATTTTCAAGAAAATGTAAAATTTACCAGTAACATCTTATAATAAGTCATAATATTCTGCATTAAAATAATCAATATGAAATATAATTGGTAAAAACAATTATCAAACGTTAACAACACATTAATTTTGAAATATGACAATACAGTATTTCAGAGTTTACAAGGCGTTTAAAGTGCTGCAATAGGCTGCAACAGTATTATCGTAATGCCTGAGCCTTGGCGCGGCCTGTGTACCTGCCCCGCCCTGGCGCCTGCAGGCCCCCCACGCAACCGCGGATTCCGGCTCGCTCTGTAGGCCCAGCGCGCGTTCCAGTAGTATAGTTCTTTGGGTTTTGACTGACCCAGGATTAAATGAGCTCTCATAAAGTTATAGTGAATCACCAACAGAATGCACTTAAGTTACCTATTAATTTTAGTGAGGAAATAAATAATTTTTTGACACAGAAAACAAACAATTGTCAATTGATTATTGATTTATGAATTGGAGAGTACAACGTTTTAAAGTAAATAGCTAAAATAAGGGGTTGGCAGAAGCAGCACCCGTTGTTAGTAATTAATCAAACTATGTAAAATTTAAATTTTGGGTCACCCAAAACTAGCTATAGCTGGGCCATAAGAATGGGAGGTCTAATTATTTATAGTCAAAGGTCCTGTCATCATGAAGTTGTAAGCTTTGCCAAGGAACCTTTACATACTGCTCTAGCCCTGTCCAAGTACAGGTTGCTTTTCATATTGTGTGATACATCATGTTCTCACATTGCCACAGCTGTCTGCCCTCCTTTCCCCCACACTATCGACTGTAGCTAGACTACGTTACCGACTGCAAACTGGGTAGTGCTGCTACCTGTCATGCTCAGCTGGTACTACATGCTACCACAGTTACCTACAGAACGAGTACTACATTTTGTGATATTTCATATTGTATTTATTTATGTTATACCAGCCGTTTAATATAACTAATGATTTCTTTTTAGTGATATAAACTACAGGACTGCATTTCATTATATTGGCTTGTAAAGGAAAAAATTACAACAAATATAAATACAAAAAGTGTCAAATAGTGGGAATTGATTATGAATGTTGGTATTCTCAAGGGTTGGTTCCTTTTTAAACTAAAATTAATTTAGTGATAGTTGCTACGTAAATTCAGTAAAATTTAACTTCCATTTATAATGCATGGGATTTGGGAACTTTCAAGTCCTAGACATTGATTGAGCTGAGGAGAGCAATATTCTACGACTTCCTGATAAATATCCCTTTAGCTATAACTTCAATATAGTGGTTACGTTTCTGTATCTTCTATTTGGCTTCACCTCAGGGCTTCATATGTCAAGGTTTTTGAATTTTTTTTTTCTTGATTGTATATGTCAAATCAGCTGGTTATATTTTGAAATCGTTTTCAAGATTGACTACAAGATGCTAAACAAAATCTCTTTCAATTATTACTTGGCCTGAAGAATAGTAATTTACCCAGATGGAATTCAATCACAAACTTAGCTGTAATCAATTGGAATATCATAACTGTAATTTGTGGGGATTTACCGATCATCGTTTTTGGGAGGGGGTGGGTAGTACCAATGGCTGGAGGTAGGAGATGGGCATTGGTGTCTTCAGAGAATTTAAGTAAAAAAAAATTCTTCAGAGAAGAATAAAAAAAGCCACTGGCGTCGAAATACACAAAATAAAAAATACACTTAAGCTGACTGTATATCGGGGGACAGTAATCAACAAGGAATGTAGTTGTAAGATAACAAATCTGCTACTTAACATAAGCTAAGACTACGGTTACCAAGGTTCTGTGGAACAAAAAAAAGTAGTGGTTATAAAACGAAATGGTTGAGGTTTCAGAACTGCTTGCAAGTCATAAACCTTGAAGAACCGACTTGCAAAATTTAAACTGCAAATAAACCCAGTTTCACTAGAGAGCTCTTGTAGACCCCGAGTTATTTGTTTTACAATGGCTTGGATTTACGATGGATTTATATTCTGAGTACCTGCATTTTATTTGCTTCCCTTTTAAAACTATTCGATAACATTTTACATGATAAGCTTTTAGAAATATTTAATGAAAACAGATTAATGTTTTATTGCATTCTTTTAACCCAGTAGCGCCGAGTCACGTAATAGTTACGTGGCGGCCGCGCGGGGTTAAGTTATTGTGTATATGACACAACCATAAAATAACTTTGTATACAGTTAAATTTTTTCCTAGGTATGAAATACAAATGTATTGTAATGAATTACTTTCTGAATAGACCCTACTAAAATTTTTACACATTTGCTTAATTATTTGATATTTCCATTGTTAAACTTAACCCTCTATGTATATATTAAGCATAATATAAAAGCTGATTCATTTAATTTTACTTCACATTAGTGTGATGGCGATACCAAATCAGGTCTTACTGCGGGATCCCTATTTATTGCCTTAAAATAATTAATTTCCCTTTATAGCTTGTATTTTTTTGTTTACTTGTTTGTAAGTAAACTATAAAAGAATGATGTTATGATTTCTCTAACCATGTTTATGTATAGACAGGAATAGTGGCGTTTCCTGTAATCCATCTACTTGGAGGTCACGGATTTTGGATAGTTATGAGCGAAGGCTTGTGGATGCAGTGTTCCTTAGGGGGAAACAATATCTGCACTATTGAGAACTAATAAGTTCATAAGACAGTCCTCATAACTATACCAGTTCATAAATTGTAAACCAAGCGAAATAGTGGTTCGGATCCCACGTTAAAAAGTAGGTCCCTCAATTGCCATTAGCTGTTGGGCTATTAATTATCAGTCCTGCCTAAGGAACATGTCGGCATTAGTCAGTAACAAGACTACAAGATCACGCCACAATCATCCTTCACTCATATTCGCCTTAAAATACCCCTTACTGGTAGTCTGTGTCTGGTAATGTAATGCATATTTTTCTTTATATCTTGAAAATAGTTTTATTTTTTACAGTGTTGTTTTTGTGTAACGTCAACTTATGTTTAGAATGTGCCATAAAATATTTGTACCTGGGAAGTTGCATGCAGCTCTTTGTATCTTTTTTTTGCAAAATAGAAATATATTTATTTATAAAAAAATGTGTAATGCTAATGATGCAGCGAAATCAATTTCAGCATATTACAAAATTGTTTTTCTTTTTTAAAGGCAAGAATACACTGTATATTATGAGAGCAAAATATTGTTTTAAGTTAAAGATTATTATAGTTCATGCTTATGAAAAAGCTCATTTACAAATGACTCATGCCTTGTACCTGCAAGATATTTTTTGAGGATGTTTAAGAACTGTGCATAAAGTATTTAGGATAATGGAATGTTTTGTTGCTGTTAGTCTATAAGTATAAAAGAGGATGTTGGTATATATATATATATATATATATATATATATATATGTATAGCATTGATAAACTCAGACACCGCTGGACCGATGGCCACGAAACTTGGTAGATATACATGTAGAATTTCATGGAGTAGGTTTATACACCTTCAATTTCGTGATAACTTTCAGGGCATAGCCCTGGGACCGTCTTAAAGGTACCCATGTCAGCGATTTTGAAAGAATTTGAGTTTGATTTGTTTACTAACAAAACATGTGAAAGTAAAATTTAAAACAGGTGATGTAAATTAATGGTATTTCTTTCTGCTATTTAATTGTATTTGTTTACATGAAGATTTGTTACTTGGTGCCAGATGGTTAATGAATTAAGACTTTTGAATATATTTTAAGAGCAATACACTATATAAAATGCTGATATGTAGTATAAAATAAATAATTGATATTACTGAAGGACTTCTGTGATCACTGATAACTTATATTTGAAGGACTTCTTTTTTATGACAACAAACTGCTGTTTAAAGAGGAAGAGTGTGCTACTGTAAAGTATTAATTTTATCTATAGCACTTTAAAATAATTGCCGGGACGGCTCATTCAATCTTTTTGTTCAATTTAGAGTATAAAAACGAAAGACAGCACTTTTCAATAATTGCTGGAGTGGAATTGTAATTTTTTGTTCAAGGTAGACCCTAAAAACTTAAGAAAATGATATTTTACAGTGAATAAAATTTCAAGTCATGTTCTATGGTTCCTCTAACACGTATGCCTTCATGAAGGAAAGAAATAGGATTTCTAATACGCAGGTCTGCTGCGACGGGGGTGCAATAAATTTCAAATTAAGGGTAACTATGCTCAAGGCCCCACAGTGTGACCTTGCTATGCTGCATATGCGAGCAGATTCAAAGCCGTCGAAAAAGCCAAGGGTGCCATTCCTTATATTGTGCCCCATGATCATCATCAGGGCAAGCTCAGATACCGTGCGTTAAGCAGAAACGACCATAAATTCTTCTCGGCTTTTGTCTTGGGTGAGCCAGTCTCTGTAAATTCGCTTCTTGAGTGTGTGAGCGCAATCCTCTTCACCTGATAGCAAGATCGACTGGACAGCAGCAAACAGCACTTGCAAGAGGAAGGACCGCCGATATTGGGCATGAGCCTACCCAGGGCAGCAACACCATTTGGAGCTTTGTCGGTGGGGCGCTGGATATAGTCACATTTTTTATATAGACTGGCACTTTAGGCAGGAATAGAATACCCTCGTCGCGGCGACGTAGCATATGCGTACTAAGAGCTAATTTCTAAAACCTTTTTGTTTTATGAAAGTACATTTGATATGTTTAAAGAAGTAAATTTTCAACAAGAAAAATAAATGGGAAAGCAAAACGATATAATTGATGGGTGATAGTGTATGTTTAATTTTTATCGTGAGCGAAGCCACGGGTTCTTCTAGTATTATTAAAATATGTAAAATTGCTTCATTACAGCAGTCACTTCCATTCACAAAATTTCTGTATGGCTATTGTTTTTACAAAAACTCATTCGTTGTAATTGATGAACAGCAATTGAGTATAATGCCAAACTGACTTGTAATAAAGATAACTCATAGACTTACAATTCTGAAAGCTTTCAAAGCCGGCATTAGACTGATTAGGTGGAAAATAGCATTTGCTGCAGCAGAAACATTAAAGTTAATTGCACCGAATCTCGTACAGTCAAACTGTGCCGTAATTTCGCGTGGACTATCATTGAATTCACATAAGCTGTCACATTGTGCCAGTGATTTGGAACTGTTTGTATCTCAGGTCAAATGTCCAACGTGGAATGAAATTACCATATTGGGGGTTGACCCGGATTGCGACTGATTCTGTTTAAACATCGAGTGCCGATAATTGGTCTGATCATGATGCTCACACATTGCTCTGACCAGTTGCTCACACATAATATCAAGGGATGCATGAATTTGGATTATTTAAAAATTATAGTAAAGCTCACCATTTTGTATCGTATCAAAATTTGTATGAAGGAAGCTGTTACATAAAAAAGTAATGTATGCAAATAATAGTACAGTAGAGCGCCGATTATCCGAACTAATTGTGGACAAGGGGTGTTCGGATAACTGAATATTCGGATAATCGAACATGAAAAGACAAAATTTAAAAATTGTATGTGTAACATAATTCTTACTAGTAAAAAGACTAAAAATGATCAAAAAACATTATTCACGTAATTTTATTATAAATTGATCAGAGTACATGGGTATAAATTTTTAAAGAACAATTTATCATACATAGATACAGCACACTGCATACTTTTTGTTTAGAGAAAAAGTCCAAAATTAGTTTTTGCTTTAGCCCTGACACTTTTTTTGGCGTGCGAATTTGAATTGCTTTAGAATCATGTTCAAAATATGAATTATTACGGCGTTCGGTTAACCGACGGTTCGGATAACCGACGTTTGGATAGTTGGCGCTCTACTGTATATTCATAGATATGAATAGGAATGTTTACATTCTCTTACTTAGAATAAAATTTGAAATTTCTATGTCCATTTATTAAAACCTGTCAAATTGTCAAGGGGAAAATTAACCGTTACAACAGGATCTAGAATACAGTATATGAAAATAAAAGGCCTTACAGGGGAGGCGTACTCGCTATGAGAGGTATAGAACATTATCAATAACAAAGCATTATTAAACAAAAATATTTTATTGTTCAATTAAACAAAAGATCTCAAAAATATTAATATTGTGTTGCAAATTATTTTTTCAGGCTTATACCAATTTTTTAGTTTATTTCTTGGAGCAGCATGTAAAGTTATAATTTAAGTTTCAAACTTCAACTTTTTTTGCCATGGAAGTGTTTCAAATATTATGTTGAAGTACTGCCATAAATAATTAAGTCTATACCATCACACAAAATAATTCATATTTTTTGTGGTTTCTTTCTTTTTTAATTCCACCCAAGTTTGCGGAGTGAAATCAAACCTGTTATTCTGGCCCTGACCTTAGCCGAGTGTTTGGCATCGAATGACATTTTTGGCCGAGGATTTGGCACCAATCACAACTTTCAAGTGGACTGATTGAATTGATTCATGATTCGTTTGCTATGAGTGAAACAGACCAAAGCTAGTGTATTTGTTTTTCTTGTGACAAACTCTTTTTGCATATAACATAGGTATTCAAAGCTACTGTGAGTGTTTAAATTGGTGAATTATAAAATAGGACACTAATGATTTGATTGATATTCCTACAGTCAGTTTTCATGTGTTGATTGATGCATCACAACGTCCACCTCCATAAACAAACTTCAGCAGGGAGTAAGGAGCATGTGCTGGTAAGGATTTTTCTAATGATTTAAGGTCAGCAACTTTTATTAATTAACTTACCTCTTGAACCTGTTTGTGCCTTAAGTTAAGTTTTATAAAATAAACTCAGATTTATGTGTGGTCGTAGCTAATGATTTTAGTTTTTGTCTCAAATTTAATAGAACTACATTGTTACCTTATTTTGATATAATATGTTAAGCTGTACCTCTATAATATCTAAATATGTAATGTGGAAAGTAAAAGGGACCTCTCCTCAAAATGTTATGGATTTTAATCAATATGATTCTGAGATTTAGGGTTAAATGGAGAACAAATAATTAATTTGACTCATAATTTATAATTCTAAAAATCTTGTTAGTTATAAGCATTTGAGTTTTATAAAAAATTAGTGTTTCTAGAAACCAAGGACCAAAACTTCAAACGCATGGACAGAATGTTTATTTAAAAACAATATCGGATTAAAACAGATTTCTTGTGGTGGGGGAAGAAATAATAACATGATTAAGTGATCAAGTGTAATTTCTTTCAGAATACTCTGTTACATAGACCACCATAAACGTTTCATCAATGTACTGATTGCTATGCTATCGCCAATTAAGAGAAAAACATTGTTTCGGTAGCTGGTTTACAACTTTCGTTAACTTTTGAAAATGTTTATAGAACTAGTTTAATTAAATACCAATTATTTTTTTCTTGTTAATAAGTTAATTCGTGAAACATCATGTGACCAAAAAGAATAGCACCAACGTAAAAGGCAATTGCCTCAAAGAGTTTCCATGTGTGCAGGATAGCTTAATGCATTCCGTTAGTTGCATCGTCACTTCGCTGTGTTTATTTCATCTTCATTGTTGACTTCCCTCAATCCTCTGGCAAGACCCCTACTTAAATCGAGTCCACATGTTCCTCAAAGAGTGTCTTTCATGAGATGCAATTTATGTGGGTCTAATTAATTTACGATAGCTCCTGCCAGCCATATTGGCGTGTGATTCAGAATTACCATGTTGCATGAGCAATCAATCATATGATTACATGTTTAACACGTTCGCGGCTCCACGGTTTTTTAGTACTTCACTGCCATCCTGAAAGTTGTACAGGCATTAAAATCTTACCTTTGCAAGTAATTATGTCACTGATGGGTTTTTGACTACTTTCATCACGTCTTGAGGTGTGAAAATTGACGCCTACTTCCGTGGGAGCGATCGCACCCACCCGCACCTGGCGTTCGGACTGCACTCATGTTAGGTTGAATAACAAATAAATAAAAGGTTATATTACCTTGTTGCTGTCAGTGATTATAGAACTGGTGTAAATAAATACCAATAATTTTTGTCCTGTTAATGAGTTAATTCGTGAAACATCATGTGACCAAAAATAATAGCACCAACGTAAAAGGCAATGAAAACGTAAAAAAATGAAAACAAATAAATGCTACTGTTTTTTATACAAAGCATTTATTTATTTATTGACATTTTTTACTCAAAGACACTAATATTGAATTATTAGGATGTTAATTTTAACTATTTTAAAACATACAAGAAAACATTCATTTTTGTGGGTATGATCGCACCCACGCTCACTTAAGACTCTTATTATCCTGTTATAATGAAACGATCGACTAAAATGAAGTCCTGATCCTCCACGGCCAATATGACAGGAGAGCAATGAACACAAAAATCACCAAAACAGTGATAAACAGCGATAATAACAGCCACCACATGCTCCGCCCAGGCACTGACTTACAGTTACTAAAATCGTCACGTCTACCGTGGCAGCAGCACTTTCCAGTGGAAACCCGCGTGGTAACAGAATAAAATATACTGTCGCGCAGTGCTGTGTGAAGTTTCAGGTTTCTAGCTCAGATCCTGGCTTAAAAATAAATCATATTGTAAAGCAATGCAGCTTGAGAGCGATCGCACCCACCAGGATGGCATTAGGGTTGCGTGTGGAAGCGATCGCTCCCATGCCGCCGCGAACGTGTTAAGTAAACATGCATTTAGAAAGGAAATTTTATGTTGCAAGCTAATATGCAATAAATATTAAACAAAGAATGACGGTAAAAGCTTCTACAGAGCTAGCTGCAAGTATAAGAGGATGTATACTCATTATGGAAAATACTCAATATTAACATTTGCATTGTGCATGACAACTTTCGCTACATTATCGCAGCACAAATTTGTAGTGATAGTAGGCCTTAAAATGTGAAACAAAGTTTTGATAGTTTGACACAATCATGAGTTTTGGCGGACAATTTGGAGAGTTTCCACCTTTTTTCCACCTGCCTGTATGGCCGACCAGAATTAATAACTTACCTGTGCATAGGCTACATACACGATGCAGGCAGGAGGGAGTTGGGTTAAATATTAGGTACAGAGATTAATTGTAGGCCGAGTATTTCAGTTGACTGTTTGAGCTCAGAGCTGATTGAAAGTTCAGAGTCTGAAAAAAAACCTTTTTTCTCATACTTCATGGTGGATCCCTCTTATCCAGACCTTCAAGACTGATCTAACTGGATGATGGGATTTTTGGTTAAACTGACATTCCCTACTACATGTCAATTATAACTGCAATGCATACAGTAGACCCCCTCTTAACCGACCTCGTTTTAACCGACAATCGGATTATCCCCTCTTGCTGATCAAATATTAAAGACCAAAATATTTTGGATGCACCATTTATTAATTGATGAAAACGTACAGTAGATGCATTGACAATCAATACCGCATTGCAAAAGATTTGTTAAAAATACGAACACGTTATTAAAGGTGTTAACATCTTTTTTAAATACGTCTACTATTTAGTTTATAAGAAGGTTTTGTTTAGACCGTGTTTTGGGGTTATTTATAACATTTCTACAGTAATTATTTTGGAAAATAGGATGATAATTATAGTTTATCATGAAACGGCCTTAGAATAATGTCAATAGAACCCTAAATCAACAGAGCTTTCATTTTTGGGTGTTTTGAGGATTACTTGTTTTAACCGACCTTTTATGTTATCCCACCTAGGTCCGGTCCCGTGTAGGTCTGTTAAGAGGGGTCTACTGTACCTACAAGCCTTCTTATGACCTTCAATCCTAATTTTGTCATGAGATTACGCTGATCTCAAATCTGTCCGATGAGAGTAGTTCATCCATTTCCATGCGCATCACATTTGGAAAAAACATCTTTAAAAATTGTCTGGTTACAAAATGTCTCTCCCGGCCATGGAGTGTAGTGCAGTAAACTGATGCCCAGTAAAAGTTGTCCGGATTAGAAAGAGTCCACTGTATTAGAGAATGAGATAGTAAACCTGTCCGATGAGATAAGTTCATCGGACCGGAGTTCAACTGACCGCTTTTCTAGAACTTGGTACTTTAGGTGAATACTTATCAAATCACAACCCGGCATTAAATCACAAAAAAACTAATTTTATTAGATTTAAAACCACAGAAAATAAAAACTTTACAGAACCAGTAATCATATATGATACTGAACCGATTGAGCAGAAAACAAGCACAAATTTTCTAGGGCTGACAATTGATCAGAATTTAAATTGGAATGAACACGTAGGCAAAATATTAGCAAAAATTTGTCCTGGAATCTATGCCCTTTCAAAAATGACATTTTATTGTAACACACCAACATTAAAGAATATTTATTTTGCGTATATTCATTCTGATTTTTCTTTTGGCATATGTCTATTCGGTGCAACAAACAAAAGTAATTTAGATTGCATATTAAAACAGCAGAAAAGATCATTCAGAATTATATTAAAATTAAAATATGATGATTCAGCCAAAGAGTATTTCAAGCAGTTAGGAATTCTTACAGTTTATGGCCAATACATATATGATACAATTTTAGTGTAAGAAATAAAATAGAAAGTAACTTTACAAATCAAGTCATCCATAATCATAATACAAGGTATAAAAATGTAACGAGAAATAATCATCATCGATTGAAATTCTATGAAAAAAGACCTTCATACGCTGGGCAAAACTTTCTGAAAATCATTCCAGAACAGATCAAACAAGAACCAAATCCTTTAAAATTTAAAAACAGCTAAAAGAATATCTTATTGATAAAGCCCTTTACTCATTTGAGGAATTTTTCCACCTTCCTCCAAAATGATTTATTTTTCTGTCTTTTGTAATGGTAAATATATATATTAATATGTGGAATTGATTGCTATGATCAGGATAAATAATGAAATACTTTAAAATATTTCGACTATTCAAATGTTGTACTGTGTACTTCTTTATGAATAAAGATTTTGTCTATTGTCTATTGTTATCCATTTCCATGGTCCATATCTGATCACATTATTTAGTTGTAATAATGTGACATTAAAAATTGTCTGGTTAAAAAATGTCTCTCCCGGCCATGGAGTGCGTGCAGTAAGAGGTGTCCAGTAAACTGATGCCCAGTAAAAGGTGTCCGGATTAGAAAGAGTCCACTGTATTAGAGAATGAGATAGTAAACTTACGAAAAAAATATAAACTAAAGTTTATATTTTTAGTTTAGTGAGTCGGTGGGGCAGTTGGTAGCGCACTTGGCCTCGGAACTGTGGCCACGAAGCGTCACAGGTTTGAGACTTGAGCTTGTCGCGTTCTTTTAGCAGTACTGCTTACCCTTGTACTATACTGGCTCACTCCTTGTCTTTGCTTGATAACGTTCACGCACAGATCAATAGTCTATGTTGGGCAAGGGCAAAGTAAAAGAAATCGCCATCCTCTTTTTAATTAAAGAAAAAAATCTTATAGTGAAAATTATGATTTATACCGAGAAACAAACTAATGGAACACAACATATAAATACATCAGAGTACACAGTGGGTGGGTCACTTCTGCTTCCGGCGGTGGGCCTCGACGATGTCCATCATGGCGGCGAAGGCGTCGCCCCACTGGTCGCGCACGTCCTCGTGGAACTCGACACCCAGCTGCTGCTCGATGCTGCTGAAGATGTCTCGCCGCATGAAGCTCAGCTGGTCCTCGTCGAAGCTCTTGTCCAGGTCGACGGCCGGAGTGTTGACGTTGACGACGACGACACGCTCGCCGTCCGTCTTGATGCCGTCGACCAGGCCTTGCACCAGCCCTACGACCGCCTCGCGCTGCTTGTGTAGCTCGGGCGAGTCCGCGCCCTCCCGCCGCTTCTTCTTCAACTCTACCGCCGCGATCGGCTCGATCTCCGCGCTACTCGGGCCCAGCGGCACGTGGATGGGCTCGAACTCGATAGACTCGTTCTTCAACTCGCTTTTATACTTGGCGAGGTGTTTCAGGACTATGTTTTTGACGTTGACGTACTTACTGTTTTGTTCCACTTTCGTCTGGCTTTTCGTCTTCGGATCTCCCATTTTGCTTTTTAGGTGTCCGGAATGTTTGGGAGATTATATACTGGAATTTGTAAATTTTGAAATTAATTGGGGAAGGATGAAACCATAGTAACATTGCACTGAGACATAAGGTTTTTTGCATTATTTTTCTTGAGAAGATTTCAGAATGTCCATTTAATAGCTCAAGCCCATAAACCATATTTGAAGGGCTTACCACGAAAATCAGGTTGATATGCAAACATTGTAAACTTTATACTTTCAAAGCCTTTGCTAACACATTATCTGCTATATTCAATAAAATGCAAACCATCAGTCATAAAGTTGGTCACAGAAATTCCCATTCTAATTAAACTGAACTTTAAAATCATTCGTTCGAAAGGCTAACTTCACCCGTAAAAAAGTAAAGAATCTAAAAACTATTACATGTAAATATTTATTAAATCAATCTATAGAACCATGCTAAAGACAAAACCCTCTTTACTGCAGTGAGCTGACGAGTGTAGGACTGAAACGATGCAACCCACAGGACACCTCCGTATTGATAGCATGTACAGTGTGTAAAAAAGTCCGTTCCCCCATCCTTATTTTTTTTGTTTGTTAAGACAACCAAAACCTTTAGGGAATGATAGTCTACTAACTCAACCCAAATAATGTTTTGACGTTACCAAAAATTTTGAGTGTCCCCCAAATATGGGGGATTTTGGGGGCAACTCAAAATTTTCAAATGCAAAGCCCTTTTGAGTGACCCACCATTTTAAAGAGCTTTAAAAAAGTAGATGAATAGTGGAAATTGGAGGTCTCTAACTTGTTTCTATCCAAATTGACAGCTTGTCAAAGTTTTGAATACAATACATCCTTGAAACCTAGCGTCTACGGCATTTGGAGTTTTAATTCACCTTTGGTGACGTAAAAATGAAACGAGCCTGGGAAAAATGTTATTAAATGAAAAAGTAGTCTCTTTTGCAATATTTAAAATTTTGAGTCCCCCCAAAAATAGGGGATTTTGGGGGCAACTCAAAATATTCAAATGCAAACCCCTTTGAGTGACCCCTCATTTTAAAGAGCTTTAAAAAAATAGGCGATTGGTGGAGGTTGGAGGTCGCTAACGTGTTTCTATAAAAATTGGCAGCTTGTCAATGTTTTGAATACGACTCCTAGAAAAATTGACAAGCTGCCAATTTTTATAGAAACACGTTAGAGACCTCCAACCTCCACCAATCGCCTATTTTTTAAAGCTCTTTAAAATGAGGGGTCACTCGAAAGGGGTTTGCATTTGAAAATTTTGAGTTGCCCCCAAAATCCCCCATTTTGGGGGACACAAAATTTTTGGTAACATCAAAAAATAATTTGGGTTGAGTTAGTATCATTCCTCAAAGGTTAATTGTTTGTCTTAACAAACAAAAAAATTAAGGAGGGGGGAACGGACTTTTTTTACACACTGTATGCGGGCTGCTGGCTAGTGCCTTCCAGTCTCAGTCTCGTGAGCTCACCACTGTAGGAAACATCCAAGAAAAATTCCTCTAAATGCAAAGTTTTCAGCTCAGTTCTTATGGAACCAACATCGACTTTCAAGTGATTTCAGGGAGTGGGGTAAGTTGTTCCCGAGTTAACATGTATTCGCAAAATCGGCCATGCGAATAGAGATTGAAGCACTAAGTGGGTTCCTTACTGTACCTTGAGATAGGCATTTCATATTTTAATTTAAATAGTTTTGACTTAAGAGTGAGATATAATATACCCCAACTGCCTCATACACACATATAAACAGCTACAGCTCCGAGATTGTTGGAACATATAATATAGCTGGAGTAGATAGAGAGATAATGAAAACAGGATAAAAAATGTTTGTTATAATTTATTTGTACTTTGTATCCATCATATATGGTAATATTAGCTTCTTTTTGTGTATTTGGTCATGATACTGCTAGCATTGCATGGGTTCTTTTACATCATTGTATTTAGAGTTGATAAAAAATCTTATTGTAGTGTGTAATTGTAAACAAGACAGATAAATGAATTATTAAATTTAAGGTAAAGAGAATGTGTTAGTAATTTTGTAATTCCTAATTAAATCTCAATCAATAAAAACATTTTTCCTGAAATTGTATGACCAAACTAGCTAAAAAATTAAACAACTTATACATTTTCAAATATAAAACCGTACGATAAATGATTATGAAAGAGTAAAAATTATTAATAGAGAATACATAATAATAATTTTGATTTTCAGTGAAATATCCAATTAATCACTTAACATAATTCTTTAAGTTCTGACCCAGATAGCAGTTATTATACTTTGACTAATCCCTATATCAAGAGGCAGAGTTAATTCTCCGAAGACAGACCTACATGTGGAACCATGAGTGGAGGGGCTGATTGTGAGTTTTGTTTGATGGGTGTTAGAGCAGATGTCGGTTGCCAATTATGATTCCCAGTTGTTACCTCAGTCATGGATTGTTACTGAAAGCATCACATGCCTTAGCTCAGCTTCTATTCGCAAGTTCTGTGCCTTACCTTAGCTCAGTATATTCGCAAGTTCCGTGCCCAAGCTCAGCTCAGAATGGTGCTCAGTTGGACCGACAGCCGCAAGATTCGCAGTTTGAGTGCCATTAAGGAGATCAAGGTAGGAGGATGTTCTGTTTTACAGTGGTCTCTCTCGATAGTTGTGGCACTTAAAGCACTTCAAAGGTGTCGAAGTATTGAAACGTCTGAACTATAGAGAGTATATGGGATTTTACGTTACCGGTAATAGAATAAGACTTACAAATGCACAGGTTGTACATGTAATAAATTTATTGAATATCCAAAAACCTAAACCATTGCAAACCTAATTTAATAACTCTTATCATAATGTAGTTCACAATAAAAATCTCTGAACAAAATATTTGAATGTTTGTTGAATGACAGCTGGTGTTCAATTATCGAGAGCTTGGCTATTTAGGGCCAGGGACTTGGCACCTATGGTCCATGATTGTGTACATAATAATAGGTACTATAAAACCGAGCATTATCTCACACAAAGAGATTAAATCTCATAATTTTGTATAGTAATGTTAGTTACTGACAGCAATTCTGGGTTAGGTTGCTTTTGCCTCGTTATGTTACAAATCGTTGACTTCAAGGTTAGGGGTTTAAGCAACGTTTAATCAATTGAATTCCCTTAAGGTTAAGGATTTTGGGATGATCCTTCCCTGATGTCAGGTTGAATGCGTTTCACTTACTCCCGTTGGTGATCAGCGTGTAGCCGGTGCATTAGCAGCCACATCCGCTGATAGCTGCTGACATACTTCGTTTTTGGCATTAGTTTAAAAGAAAGTTGTGTGATTCAAGCTCTTCAGTCTGTATACTGAAGGGTGGTTCAAGGGCCATCAGCTACCTGGGTCAGCCCTTATCTCACCAGCACTCGAAGCTGTTCCCACCACCTCAAATCAATTGATCAATAGTTTTTCTTGCTCAAAGTAACTCTAATTAAATATATTTGTAATGTACTAAAAATTATAATGATGAAAATAATAATAATAAAAATAATAATGATGATGTACGAAAACACAATTTGGAATTAAGGAAGTCACATAGAAACGAACAATATTTGTTTACTTTTGATGGCATTCCTAGGGGACAGTCCTTGGTTAAGTCTTGAAATTCTTAAAGGTAAGCTAATCTCTAGTTCATATTTATCTTTGAAAGAGAACACAATATTACATGAACTCGGTCGCACAGGGAGGAATCAATCAGAACTTACAGCTTTTCGTAGAATTTATAATGGTGCAATTATTCAATATGATAATTTCTTTGACCAGCTTTAGCTTCGGATTGGATCAACTTTTTCAACAGGGTTTGCACTGAAGTGTTCCTCTTTTAATGACCTGTAAAATTATTGAGGTATAACTTTAAGAACACCTGAAAGAAATTACAGGCAAGAATTACAAAAATTACTTCCACCAAGGGCCATTCTCTAAAAATGCCAAAAGATTATACGTGGAATATTGTAGGTTCCTATGAGGAAAAATTTATGGATTTTTTTTTACAATTTTCTGCATGATGTTTTTTGTGTTGATGGCAATATTTCATCTTCTTCCCAATTTTAGGAGAGAAATATTAAAATCTTTGAGGTGCAATAATTTATGTTTGAGTCTTTTTTTAATATACCGGGATAGTGCTCTTTGTTATACCATTATATTGCACTTTTAAAGATCTTCAAAATGAGGTGTAGATCTCAAGGAATGTTTACAACTAACATTTCAAAGACTGTTCTGTGAGCATTTAAAATGACAGTGATTTATGTCAACATTTTTGTTTTTTCAAGAACTATATTGCAGAGTCCCATTTTGAATAATATTTACAGAGACATTCAAAATATTCCAAACTTTGACTCAGGGGATGATAAAGATATCGCCTTGTTTTTACTTATTAATAAATTTACAATATTTAATTATAAATAATGTATTTCATTTCTTTGAAGATTTAAACATATTTATTTGAGGAAGAGATTTTATAAAATGGTTAATCTATAAGTATAAAAGAGGATGTTGGTATATATATATATATATATATATATATATATATTTAGTTGGCACGGATAAACTCAGAAACCGCTGGACCGATGGCCACGAAACTTGGTACATACATGTAGAATTTCATGGAATAGGTTTATACACCTTCAATTTTGTGATAACTTTCAGGGCTTAGCCCTGAGACCGTCATAAAGGTACCCATGTCAGGGATTGTGAAAGAATTTGAGTTAGATTTGTTTACTAACAAAACATATGGAAGTAAAATTTAAAACAGGTAATGTAAATTAATGGTATTTCTTTCTGCTATTTAACTGTATTTGTTTACATGAAGATTTGTTACTTGGTGCCAGGTGGTTAATGAATTAGACATTTGCATTTTTTCAAAGTGCAATACACTAGCCTATATAAAATGCTGGTATGTAGTATAACATAAAATAAGTAACTGATTACTGAAGGACTCCAGTGTTCATTGACCACTTACACTTGAAGGAATTATTTTTTATGACAACTAACTGCTATTTAAAGAGGAAGTGTGTGCTACTGTAAAGAATTAATTTTATCTACAGCACTTTAAAAATTGCCGGGACGGCTCATTCAATCTTTTTGTTCAATATAGAGTCTAAAAACGTATGACAGCACTTTTTAATAATTGCTGGAGTGGCATTGTAATTTTTTGTTCAAGGTACGCCCTAAAACCTTAAGAAAATTATCTTTTAAAGTGAATAAAATTTCAAGCCATGTTCTATGGTTCCTCTAACACGTATGCCTTCATAAGAAATAGGATTTTTGATTTCTAATACGCAGGTCTGCTGCGATGGGGGTGCATAATAAAGTTCTAATTAAGGTTAACATATGCGAGCAGATTCAAAGTGCCGTCGAAAAAGCCAAGGGTGCCGTTCCTTATATTGTGCCCCATGATCATCATCAGGGCAAGCTCAGGTTAAGCAGAAACGACCATAAATGCTTCTCGGCGTTCGTCGCTGTAAATTGGCCTCTTGAGTGTGTGAGCGCAATCCTCTTCACCTGATAGCAAGATCGACTGGACAGCCGATACAAGCAAAAAGCACTTGCAAGAGGAAGAACCGCCGATATTAGGCATGAGCCTACCCAGGGCAGCAACACCATTTGGGGCTTTGTCGGTGGGGCGTTAGATATGGTTACATTTTTTATATAGACAGACTTTATACAGGAATAGAATACCCCCGTCGCAGCAGACCTGCGTACTAAGAACGAATTTCTAAAAACTTTTTTTGCTTTATGGAAGTACATTTGATATGTTTAAAGAAGTAGATTTCACAACAAGAAAAATAAATGGGAAAGCAAAACTATATTATAATTGATGGGTGATAGGGTATGTTTAATTTAAATCGTGAGCGAAGCCACGGGTTCTTCTGGTCTTGTATAGAATTATTTTAAGTTTTTCCTATTTATGTTTAAATTGATTGATGTAGTATTTACAATTGAAATTCGCCGAGTGCAAACACCAAAAAACTGAATCAGAAAACCGTTAGGATATTAACTTATTATAATTTTTCTATACTCTATTCATAAATGGCAAAATAAAAAACAGGTTATCAGTAAAAAAAAAAAAATTGAATGAATACTGAGTCTCCATTCGTAAAAATATTTAATCCACTTATCTCTTAATTAGCCTTGGTATAAGTCGCCCTCTTGAGACAGCTAATCAAGTCTAACTGAGCCAAATCTTAAGGCCCATTCCGTCCTTAAGACTTGTGTTGGTTTTAGCATATGGACGGCGTGGGCCTTAAGATTTGGCAACAACTTAAAATATTGACCTTGATAAAAAACTAATACATTCACATTGGAGTATTATATATAGGTTACAGTTAGTTGAATCTATGTTAGCATCTACAGTATTCACGTTTTGTTTTAAAAACTACATACCGTTGTATGTTTGTATTTTTCTTTTTTTTTCGTACAGACACATCATAGGAACAAAAATTTGTACACTTTTGCTACAAGGCAAATTTATACAGGTGAACAAACAAACCCCACTTTGCTGCTATGCAGTGCAAACAACTGTCAAGCCGTAAATCATTAGGAATATTATTGGTAGTCAGGTTATTGGTAATAATTATTAGTTGTCAGATAGGAACTATTGTAGTTACGAGTGACAATATTTATAGGCAGTTAGGGAGGACTAATACTGAACATACAACAGTTAGTTTCTGCCGGACGCTTGAGTTTGATTTGCTTTAGCTTTCGCCATTTGCAAATTTCATCTATCATAAATTTACTAGTTCATTAACAAAATAAATTGGAATGTATTATTGTCAATATTTACAGAAAATGTATAAGTAAACATCTGATGAGAATCTTAAAACTATAATAGCAGAACAATGAGGAAAGTGTTTAGAAGATTTTGAATATTTTTTACTAAATAATACACAATACGAATGTTAAATGTTTTAAGTTTAATGTCTTAGTATGACTTTTTAGTATTTTTAATATACTGTTGAACTCTCACGAATGATGCATTAAACTTATTGTGCAACGATCTAAAGATGAGATGTATGAAACCTCGAAACGTTCGCTATCCATTTGGACAATCAGGATCACTCTGGCACTCAGGTAAATGTATACCTTTTATTGCCCTTTTAGTAAACAAAACATTATGAACAATATTAAATATAAAAAAACCTAAGTTATTGGCCTAACCATTTCAAACATTGAAGAAGTCTTATTTAAAACAAACACTCTCAAGGAAACAAGCAAGAGTGACAATGTTAGTAATTCTCAGCCATTATGTCGAACAAAAAACATGTAGAATCACAAGACGCTGTTGACAGATGCTTCTCTCACTTCTCTCGAACCAGGGAAACGCAACCCACTACAGACAAAGGCACAATTAACATTCATTTGGAGCAGGATGTATGCGGTTTTCTGAACTACTTTGGTCCGTCGGTAGATTCTTTGTATTTTCATTCTCCAAAGGGATTTTTACTCTCACACTCGTGCAATTGTGTGTTTTATGTTAGTGTCTTATGTACCACCGTCCAAATGAGAGGATGCGCGAACACCTGCGTGTTATCATCAACAAGGTATGAATCTGTTTTTCAGTGTTTTTCAATTTACTATGTCAGGTTTTGGTTTTTGGTACTTCTATTTAAAACTGTTTAATTAAAGTACAAGATGTCGTTTGTGAGAGTTTATTCCATTACTGAATTGAAATAATGACAGTACTTAAAATACATTAGGAATACAGTAAAAAAATTACATAAAAATAAGCCCATACAATTTAAAATACCCCCGTTGCAGCAGACCTGCATACTCAGCGAATTTCAAATGCAAAACAACGTATTTCAAGCAAACATAGCAAGATTTGACATGTTTTGTTAAGCTCCATAAGGATAACATGGGAAATGAGTATGCAGGTTTGCTGCTACAGGTATATTAAAACTGGATGGTTTTAATTCAATATTTAGTAGATCTGAACTAGAAGAAGCCATTTACCAAGTTTTATCAAGATATGTTGAGAAATAAGCGAGATATAGAATTTTACTTATTTCCCATAAGGTTAACATTGGGACAACGTACTGTGTTTACCACTTTCAATATCTCGGTAACCAATGGGCATAGAGCAGTGATTCAAAATACTAAATTATTTGTTTTTTTGAGCTGAATTCAATGGTGCCCACAAAAATTTGATAAATTTTATTTTTCTATGTAAAAAACTTAAAAAAACCCATTTTTGGGGGGGTTTATCCCCCTTTACCCCCCCTTCCGGTGGTCCGATCGGGCTGGTTCACGAACTCGTCCAATTGATTACCACTTTACATGTCCGTACCAAATTTCATAAAGATCGGACCATTTTTGGGCCGCTATCGTGCTAACAGACACATAGATATATATATATATAAATTCGAACGAATAGTGTTTTTTGCTTCTGGGGGCCCCAAAACGAAAAGTTATAGTGGTCCCGAGCTTAGGTCTTACCATGAGACCTACAGTAATAGCTTCTTCCCTATAGGGGAAATTCGCTAAAACAAAAAAAAACAAAAACAAAACAAACAAACAACAAAATACTAACAAAATTACTAACAATAGCAACAACTAGAATTACTAACAAAATATCTATGAAATATTTTTAGGAATAAAGATGTTAGTTTATGTTATACTTTGATACTGATGACATATTTTTTCATATATTGTTTTTAACTTGAGGCTCTAATATATTCCTGCTCAATATCCTGCTCGTTGCCACCTTTGGCTTTGCCAGTGGAACACAACAAATCTGGCTTCATTTGTTTTGTCATTTATATTTTAAAAGTACATTATAGTTATTTTTACTAGCCGTAACTTATAGCTTTAATTTATTTTTGATTAATTAATAATAATACAGGGTTTTTCCATATAGACTATCTCTGATTGGACCTGATGATGGTTGGTGTGACCAACCGAAATCAATGGCCATTTTTGTATATTTACCAGCTTGTATGTAAATACAGTATAAGAGTAAATATATTTTTAAGTGCTGTAAGCCGTTTTACCCAACATGCCGGCTGCTAAGTAGAAGTTAAATAAATGGAAATATTGGTTTGTTTAGAAAAGGTGGCTGGTATTTCTTCGAATAATAATTTTTAAAAATACCCCCGTCGCAGCAGACCTGCGTACTCAACGAATTTCCATAGGATTTATTTTTTATATGTGGGCATTCAACTTATGTAAAGGAAAATATCGTTTCAATATGTTTTGTAAATAATATATTTAAAACTTATATTTAATCATTCATAAGCTTGAAACATGAGGAAATTTACAAGGCGATCACATTGGTTTTTATTAGTAATACATACACTTTTTGTATTTTATAAGTGAAGGGGTCCCTCCAGTAACGTTGTAAACGACAACTTTTTCAAAATTGAGATTTCTATGTAGTAAGGTTGTAAACGACATCCTGCATCAGTGCAGGGCATTTTTTCGTTGATATCTCTTGTTTTGGCAGCACTACCACAGGTTGAAAACCAAGTGCTGTTGGTCCCACAGTTGCAACAACGTTGTAACCGCCAAAAATTGCATTATCACCGCGCACCGTTCTGTCGCCGTCCCAATGTTAATCGGCTAAATCGTAGTAAAAAACGCCCTGTTAAGTTCGGAAGTTGGACCAGAAATGTAAGTAAGCAGAGAAGAAATGCTGGGGAACTGTACATAAATAAAAATAAGAAACCAAAAGTAACATTGTTGCATAGGCCAAGCCGGCAACAACGTTGCAAACGACTATCATTTACAACGTTATTGCAATTTTAAAATCACTTTTTTGTAATAACTTTTTTATTACGTGCGATAATATTGTAATACTTCATAGTTTGGCTAGATTTATGATATTACAATTATATATAACAAATAAAACATATTTAAATCATTACATTCCCAATTATATGTTTTTTCCATTTCGTGAAAAATTTACTTTATGTCGCTTACAACGTTACTGGAGGGACCCCTTCAAGTTCTTAGCCTTTTAATTTTCAATAAATGTAGTCTTGTTAAAGTATATAAATGTCAGGAAATATATAATCAATGAATTCAAAATACTGAAAAAAACCAATAATATAATTTCATAAACAAATTAAATTTAATCATATGGTTAATTTTATAAATAAAACATCCCTAGTAGTTGCAGCAGACCTGCATCTCCAGCCAATTAAAAAAAACATAATATCATTCCTCAGACTTGTAAACATACCATATATTATGCTAAATTGTAAGGAAGTATGACAAAGAGGGGGGGGGGTGTCTTTGTCTATACTCCACCCCCACTGCACATAGTTTCTTTATAAAACTTAAAAATAATTTGTATTTTTAATATAGTATATATTTTATGCAAAATCATGATCAATGAACTCTAACCATTCAAAATAAACACAAATAAAATATTCATCACCTGAAAATTTAGTCATATGTTCAGAAATGTATTTTTTTAAATCTCTTAAATCAGAGTAACTATACTTTTTGGAGGGTAAAATTATAAATAATATTGGACAACGTATTGTGTTTAGCACTTTCAATATCTCAGCAACAGATTGACGTAGAATAATAATTCAAAATGCTAAATTGTTCGTTTTTTAAGCTGAATCCAATTTTGATACTTAAATTTATAAAAAAATTAATATAAAGATATTAAATCCTAAAAATCAATTTTATTTTGTCAAAAAACCGTCCTTAGAGTTAACTTAACGTGCTGGTTTTCAAACTCGAAGTAATAAATGCCACTCTAGACGTATGTACCAAATTTCCATCGCAATTGGACCTTTTTTACGAAAGTTATCGTGCCTACGGACAGGTATATATATATATATGTAGATATGAAAATGAACGAACAGTGTTTTTGGGGTCTGGGGGCATAAAAATGAAAAGTTACGGTGGTCCCGTGCTCATGTCTTACCATGCCGCCTACGGTAATAGCTACTTCCCTATATGGGGAAATTCGCTAATACTTCCCTATAGGGGGAAATTCGCTAAAAGTTACACACAGCAATAGTCATTGATGGAGTATTTGTAATAGAGATGGTATATATTTTTTAATACAAATAAATATTAACTGAATGGTTAAAACAACTCCACTAATCATTACAGTGTTTTATTTTTAGTAAAATAATAAACCATCAACATTTCAGAAAAGTTAAGTAAATGTTCAAAGGAATAATAATTTTAGTCTGTAATAACATTCTTAAAAACCCAACGATATTAGGTAAGCATTCAAATAAGTAATTCCTACTACACCTCTGTCTGTGGTTTTGACTAAAATATCGAGTTTGAGTAATTCCAAACAAAATCTGGCTTAACGACACCAGTGTTGATCAGTAATGACACCGCGTGGCCTTCACAAGTCGATAGCACATATCACCTGCCGGTGTTAACTGTGAGCCGCTTACCGCTTACCGAGTAGGATATGGGAATACACAACGTAAGTCTGTGCTCACTGTAAAATACACATAGCATATAATAATCTATGTAGTTTAATTTATCACAGTTTGCTTCAAGAGTGTATAACCAAGTTATCAAACAAACCATTTTACTACTTAAGGATCATTCCTTAGTTGTCACTTTATTGATCAATTATTGAATTTTTGAATGTGGTAGAATAAATAATTAAATACTCAGCATGCTTGGAGAAAGGAGCTCCATATAACAGAATATATTATTAGTTTATTTTAGATTTTTATACACTGTGTTTTTTTTACAGAAATCTCAGCACTCACAAAAACAAAAGAAAAGAGAGAAAACAAACAAAAACCCAAGGGATGGAGCCAACTTGCTGTCTATTTTTTTGTTACTGGTTGGTAAATAGTTAGCTTGTAATCCAATACTTTTAGTGTAAAACTTTCAAAAGAGCTATAACATGAGTTTCTACTATTGTTTTTCTAATAAGTTTCCCAAAATTTGAGATGATTTCTTTATTTTATATTGACACAATTTTAGGTATCAAGTGGTCTTTTGTGGAAAATAAATTAGTTTTGTTTACAGTACGGCCAAAGTAAATGTTTTATTGTAAAAAATTAACTTTAAAAATAGCAGATGTGATCAATTTGGTTTTCTTTAGAGGTTATTTACTATATGCCCAGAAGCTGAATGATTTACTACAAGCTAAGTTAGTTACGTTTGCTCATAAGTTTTGAATAAGTAACAGTACCTAGAAATATGATTCATTTGTGTATTTTTAATCTAAAGCATGATGGCAAATAGCAAACTTGTTAGTACTTTGGGTTCCTTTAAAATAAATAATAAGTATTTAAGGAACTCAAAATGACCTTAAATGAGGAATCTTAAAAATCAAGCCACAAGTGCAAAATAATCTAAATTCTTCTATTAGGAATGATATTCCACAAAGCATGGTTTTACTGTATGGATAACATGCACTTTGCAAATATTTTAAATTATTGAACAAATAAACAAATAACTAAAGAAGAAAATTTAAAAGAAACATACTGAATATAATGGACAGAACAAGCCCGAGAAGTAAAATTTTCCTCTTTTAGATATAATAGTATATTTCATTACAAGGACCTAAAGTAACGCTTTTCGTACAAGGTCAAGTTTTACAACCGAGGCTGTAAGCCGAGGTTAAAAATGACCGAGTAGCGAAAAGCAGCTTTAGGTCCGTGTGATGAACTATATTTTTCGTTATATTGCTTCGTAAACTACTTAAGAAAACCAAAATGTTACAGCTTGTTTACCTTTAAAGATGCCTTCAAAAGATGCCACCGTCTTGTTCTTGCTATTTGAAGCAATCAGCTGATTGTCTGTTTCATTTGTGTTAGGGTAGACTGACAACACTGAACAACTATCGACGTATCGAACACATGTAATAATCGATTGGTGAGATGAGCAAGCTTCGCAAATTGATTAAACTGACAACAATGAATGTTTCGATAATAACGATGAATGTTTCGATTATTTGTAATCGAATGAATATTGTTCGATTATTATGACGTACTCGGCACTTTTTGACTTTTATAGTCCTAGGACTATAAAGAGTCAGCTGTTATCGAGTACATCAGCTTTTAATTCCTAGGAATAAAAAGAGTGTATTTAGGTCCGGAAAACATGCATTAAAAAAATCTGTTTTTGAAGCAGTATAACAAAAAAATTTTTAAATGTCCAATGCAATAAAATGTTTATTTGTTGCTGGGGCAAATAAAGTTGTGAGGAAACCATGAATGTGTTTGATTTTTGCAACACAGAAAAATTATTATGACAGTTAGTTGTCTTCTGCCCCCTACCCTCCCTTTTCTCGAATGACAGTTTTAACGATTGTACAGTCCAAACTTATCAGAAATAAGTACAGTAGAACCTCGATCAACCGTCACGCATTTAACCATCACTCTCTGTTTACTGTCACCGCTACTGTACATTTAATGTGTCATAACAGACACCGTAAAAACATTAAACATGTACAACTTACAGTATAGCAGTTCTCTTTTATGCTTGTGTGTTTGTAATTTGATAAGAAATATGTAATACCCACTTATACAAGGATAATTTCTTCGAAAATATTTTAAATCTACACTTACTGTAAAGGTTTATAATGGAATTTCTGTTATCCACATATTCCCTTAACCGCCACACTCTCAGTCCCAAGGGTATAGCAGAGGTTCCGTTGTATGTTTAAGTATACTATTTGGAAACTAAGCAATTCAACAAGTTTCTCCTTTGTCCTACTTTTTATCAGAAAAATACCTCTGATGAGTTAAGCTGAAAATTCTCACAAAACATATGTAAAGAATAGCTTAGGATGAAGATGTTTGATTGTTTGTTAGTTGGGATAACCCTACTTTTATAAATACAATGTGTTTAGTAATTGCATCCTGTGCGCTATTCAGACCAAGATTCTGCATCCGAATACGGGCCAAAATTTTTGAATTTACCAAATTAGTATTTTCCTTTGTTTTATGTATTTTTAAATACTTAACATATTTTTTTAGAAAAAAAGAACTCATTGTTGAAAAACAAACAGGATCATGTTACAGACAACTTGTCAATAGATTGCTGAAGCCTAGACACCTTGTATTACAAAATTAAAAATTTACCAGATTAGGTAGTACAGCCTTAAGATGTCAAATACTTTTGTTACTAGAGACCGGTTTCGGTTCTATGACGAACCATCTTCAGTGTAGAGATAGTAAAAAAACGTTTTAACGTACCGACAATCATGGAAGTGTGCTCCAGTTTTAATATTATGGATTAATTATGACTTACATGACTGAAGATGGTTCGTCATAGAACCAAAACCGGTCTCTAGTAACAAAAGTATTTGATATCTTAAGGCTGTATTACCAAATCTGGTAAGTTTTTAATTTTGTAAGACAACTTGTAACAAATTTGTAAGTTTTAGATCATTAGATGGATGTAAGTTTTTAAACTTGTATGAAAATGAAATTTCGGAACTATTTGTATACAGACACCCAAGTAACACCTTTCATTGTCAGCTGTCATACCTGTGACTTTTCATGAAACATACTTCTCTGCAGAGCCATGCTTGTTTTATTTACTTCGATTTACTCCGAAATTTTATCCATGACAGTCTATGTGAGAAAAAATACATTTTCAAGGACTAAGATGTTACAATGGACTCTTGATAGTTTGGTACTGTAGTGCACTTTGTGATGAGTGTTGAAGGCAATACGAATACAGGTTGTGCAATTAAATCTGCAAAAAGTATTATTGCGTTTGGTCTGGTATCTATAACGGTGGCCAACGACAATCACAACAATGTGCACCAAATAATTTGAATTTTGGCCTCATAGACAAAATAGTAATTTTACTACTTTGTTCTGCTTCGGAATGAAGTTTTTGACATAAATCCACTCGTCACCACTAGGTAGCAGCACCACTCAGAAGATTCAGACCATCAGTTTTGTCAATAGGGGGAAGGAGTAATATTCATTTAGGGAGCCTCTATTGGCAGGTAAATTTCAGGAAATTTTGTACCAACCTATACAGTTTTCCATTTCGCATGGCGCATAAGGGATTAGGAGACCCTTACACACACAGACACACAAACGCAGCTACCCCCCCGTCCGTCCCGCCCCCCTCGCCCGGCAGTTAGATGACTCATGCACTGAGGCCTCTAGTACTGAGTGGCAACTTTTTTTACTAAAGTTTTGACCATCTATGATATTATATCTGGAATCTCTGTGCAATGACGAGAAAAATGATACCAAATACGTGCTGTTACGGTGATATATTAAGGCAATACGCCCACATAGCCGTTTGGTTTGAATAATGTTTGAAAAAAGCGATAATTATTATAATTAAAACTATTATTATTATTATTATTTATTATTAATACGATTTTTAACTTGGACAATAATACAGGGCGTTTTTAACCCATTTTTAAGATTGAGTAATGCACACATAAAGGTGAAATGAGTATTGTTTAGTTAATATTTAAATTTTATACAACCTATTATTTAAGTTTGGTCACATTTAGCTTACGTTATGTGTTCAAACAATCCGTTAATATTCTGCATTTGATTAATATTATGTATATTATTCTTTTCATACTACTTGTGATAACGTATTATTTAGTGCTATTAAATAATTATAAAATCAACGGCCTATAATTGGTTTGAACATTAAAAGTCGTTAACAATGTGTACATTATCATTTTTTAATTTTTTAGAAAGGTTGCCAAATTGTTTCATGTTTACAAACACCCCTTTGTTAGTTACCAATATTTATATTCAGCTTAAAGTAATTTCAAAACATTCTTAAATTAGTTTATAATGTGGAGTGAATTTTTATTCGTATAATAGAGAGTTTTTGTCATCTACAATATATGGAGTTTTTGCAGTTTAAGGTAATAAAACACGATAAACCTTAATTAAACGGTTAAATCAGCTGATTTTATATATTTAGCACTATGTCAAAAAAATATCGTTTAACGTTTATCATATTTTGTGGCAAAAACTCCCACTGTAATATACTTAATAATTTAAAGCAACACTGTAAATGTTGAACGGTATTTTTAACATTGCGCAAACTGCAGAAAATCTGATTTTATTTATTAGATTAGTTCATGAATTATTATCTTAACTACATACGTATTTGGTATCATTTTTCTCGTAATTTCACGAAAACTACAAATATGTTATGATCATTAGTCAAAATTGACGTTTAAAAAATGCAAGTACTCACTTGTTAAGACCCTAGTGCATGAGTCATCTACCTGCCGGTCAGAGGGTGGTGAGGCCGGCCGCTCCGCGGTCGGTGAGTG
Organism: Flexamia atlantica; assembly: GCA_035578135.1. Classification (NCBI taxonomy): domain Eukaryota; kingdom Metazoa; phylum Arthropoda; class Insecta; order Hemiptera; family Cicadellidae; genus Flexamia; species Flexamia atlantica. The sequence goes on along the minus strand of JAQJVK010000046.1, from coordinate 2,407,831 downwards.
CGCGTGCAAGAGCAAGGGTCTCCTTAATCCCTTACACGCCATGCCAAATGGAAAACCGTATAAATAGGGTATCCATAACAGAGACAAAATATTTCCCAACTACTTGTGTATGGTGCTTCATAGTAAATGAATGAAATTGGATGGACAGAGCACCATATGGCGTTCTTCCCAGCCTTGCAGTCATACCGAGCTGCCCGCAGCAAACACGTTAACCCTCCATTGGGCGCATGCTGGAGGTTACCTCCATATTCGTAAATGTTTCCTTATAAAATACGGAAGGGGCAGTCAGCAGTCTCGCGCTTACCGTACCTCACACGCCTCTTTCTAGGAACTGACTCATAGGGTATTTTGGCTATTTGCTCTGTTTATCTCAGTCTGACTGTGAGTTTTTGACTGGAGTGAAGGTAACTTCCAGACGCAAAAAAAAACAGAGTTACGATATATTTTTTATAATATATATTTTTAAATCCGTATAAACAATTTTGATATAGATAATTGAATTAAATATTTCTCTTTTTAAATTTAATTCATTAAATTTTTTCATTGGTAAACCATGTTACTTGTAACCTTTTTTTCACAAATTTTTTTATCATTCTTATAATAATATTTTAGATATAATTATAGTGAAATATTTCATGTATTTAAATACCTAATATACCCTTGTGTTTAAGGTTTTCTTCAATTTATTAAATTTTTTCATTATTAAAATATGTTAAAAGCAAATGTTTCATGTTATTTTACTATCTGGAGGTAACCTCAGATGCGCCTGATGGCGTTTCAAAATTGATGCGCCTGACAGAGGGTTAAATAACATACACCTATACCATTGCAAAGCTAACATATACGGTGAGGCAGACCACCCGTGCACAAAGTTTTACGCGAGCACAGTTCAACTTAGAAACACCAAATAAAATTATTTTCCTCTAAATCACATCAGAAGAATTCATTAAAAATATTTACAACATAATCTGAGCACAGGGTGTTCCAGAAATGAAGGTCATGGGTTCGAATCTCTAAATTTTCTTATGTAAACCTATGACACATTGTACATTTTTAGCAAGGTCTTGTTTAGAGGAACAGTTTGGTGAAAACAGAACTTAATTATCTCAATCCGTTTCAAGGTGGCGGCCATTTTTTTATTTCTTTGCCTGTAGACGGAATACCCTGTATTTTTGAAACCGCTGAACATTTTTCAGTTCTGATTAAAAATTCGTAATCCTGGTAAACACAGCTTTACAATGATGTGTTACATGTCATGATTTTCAAAATAATCAATTTGTGCCAAAGTTTTATTTTTTTGTAATGTTGGTAGCCCTGTAAATTACAAAAGTCTAATGGAACCATATGGCAAATAGCATTTCATTTTAAGCGCCTTTCAAAAACGAACAACTTTTCAATTTACACATACTGTCTATTTTTTGACGTATTGAAGTAATAATCCAAAAAATCCATTTTCCCATCTAAAATGCATGTTAATTGCATTACGGAACAATACAAGATTTTTTCCCAGCCTATTATCAAGCTATTCTTTAAGGAAATGTGTAACATTTTTCATTATATATTTTTTTAATTTCTAAAAATTTTCAGATCTAAAGATTGTAAAAAAGCCTAAAAGCACGAGTTATTGTTAATGGTATCATTGATAAAAATAATCATTGATAACAACTACAAAAGTATAAAGCCACATTCAAAAATTGCAACATGATGTCTAATTTTTTCTTTTTTCATTACAAAGACTGTTACAGTAGACTCTCGATTGTTCGACAACACCTGCTGACACTTAACAAACATTCTAAGACTGCCAATTATTTTGCCCAATGATAATTACTGGGACCTATATTGTGATAAAAGTAACTAAAATAGCTGTACAATTATTTAGGTTTATGGTATTTATTAAATTTAGGAGATGTACATGTCTTACCTGTATTTTTAATGTGAAATCCCATAAACTCCCTATAGTTCGACATTTTGATACTTCGACATCCCTGAAGTCCACTAAGTGTCGAACTATCGAGAATTTACTGTAATTTAATCGTAAAACCTGTTTGTTGAAATAAAAATAAGTAGTTAAATTTCCTAAACTAGCATATGAAGGGGTTTCGGCTGACGTTTTAAAACCGTAAGGGATAGAAAAAAATTCAAATACAACAAATATTCATTTTAAAAACACATTTGATTTGATATAAAATTTATTATACCCTGCTATTTAAGAATTTTGAGTATAAGGCTTTTTTAAATTTTTCAGATCTGAGAATTTTTAGAAATTAAAGAAGATATAGAGAAAAATGTCACTATTACACATTCCCTTAAAGAATAGCTCGAAAATAAGCTGGGGGAAAATCTCATGCTGTTCCGTTACGCAATTAACATGCATTTTATATGGGAAAATGGAGTTTTTGGCTTATTACTACGATACTTAAAAAATAGACAGTAGGTGTAAATTGAAAAGTTGTTCGTCTTTGAAAGACGCTTAAAATGATATGCTATTTGCCATATGGTGCCATTTGACTATTTTAATTTACACCAACATTACAAAAAAATTAAACTTTGGCAAAAATTGATTATTTTGAAAATTATGACATATAACACATCGTTGTAAAGCTGTGTTTACCAGGATTACGAATTTTCAATCAGAACTGAAAAATGTTTAGCGGTTTCAAAAATACAGGGTATTCCGTCATTAGGCAAAGAAATAAAAAAATGGCCGCCATCTTGAAACGGATTGAGGTAATTAAGTTCTGTTTCCACCAAACTGTTCCTCTAAACAAGACCTTTCTAAAAATGTACAATGTATCATAGGTTTACATAAGAAAATTTCGAGATTCGAACCCATGACCTTCATTTCTGGAACACCCTGTGCTCAGATCATGTTGTAAATATTTTAAATGAATTCTTCAGATGTGATTTAGGGGGGAATAATTTTATTTGGTGTTTCTAAGTTGAACCATACTCCCGTAAAACTATGTGCACGGGTGGTCTGCCTCACCCTGTATTATCCCAATAAATCAATAAATATCACTGGACAAAATATTTGTTGGTTTATGAATGTTTGTTGAGTGTCAGTCCGAGTCGAACTATTCAGTGTGTGGAAGTATCGAGTGTTGAACTATTGAGGGTCTACTGTATTAAGTAGGCCATAACTGTCCTTTGAGGGCCTTCTAGAATTTTTCCCCATGCACCAAGTTAAATCCCTTAAAATCCACATATGTATGTTCAGGACTGTCGAATTGTATGTAAACCATAACAGTTAACCCAATAGTTTAAATATTATATCTATGCATGAAAATTTCCTTATTCATTTGTAGTTCATTGATTTTAAGAATTGAATATTAATTTTAGATTATTGTGAGCTTTAGAGCCCTTTCCAGTGACTACAAATATAAAATTAAAGAACATTTTGTATTAGAAAACTGTTTAAACAATTCATCCTAATTACATTATGTAAATATAATGCTTGTACAGTAGAGTCCCGCAACCCCGGACTTCGATAACCTGGAATTCTAGATAACTCGGAAAGCCTGCCAGAGCAGTAAAATGCATTGAGATTCAAGGCCAGAGCACGGTGTGACACATATAAAACAGTTTTGGTTTTTCTTTAAATTTTTTTTAGAACTGATAATGTAGTTCTTGTATTTTTTACTATGCAATAAATAAATGATTTTTTGTAGAAATAACAGAAACTATTCTTATTTTTTATTATTTTTACTTATTTCCCAATAACTTGGAATTTTCACAAACCCGGACACCGTTCGGTCCACATTAGTCTTGGTTTGTGGGACTCTACTGTATTAGATTACTAAGTTTGAAAAACGACTCTTCTTATATATGGGCCTCGAATTCACCAGATCCGTTTTATCTGGCTGCTTCCCAGAAGCTCATAGCAATATGCATTTCTCTAAGCTGAAAAATGGGTACTTAGTCTTTATGCTTGTTACTTATAAACCTCTTACATCAAGTTTTTGCCTTTCATATTAGTATCACAAACCACTGTATCAATAGCAATGCTCAAGAACAAGTATTCAGGAAAAAACTCATCCGTAACTGTAACTGACAGTTTTCTTTGTTAAGTACACGACCTTATTATAATCATAAACAAACTTTCAAGAAACTAGTTCTTGTGTGTATACAACTCAACAAGGGTACTTCATCAAACATTGCATTTTGGAAAGGAGTCATCAGCTATCAGGTTACGATAGTGTAAGTGGATTTTGAACTGTACCATAATTTTAAAAAGTGATTTTGGGTGTTAATTCCCCCAAGTCATTCTCAAGGTACCCAACTGGTATGAGTCATCCTATGTTATACAGGGTGTTTTTTGTTTTTTTTTGGTTTGTTTTGTAATGTGACCCAAATCTTTATTTTATCAGTGAAGGAATATTCCCTCAAGATCCCCGGATTTGACCCCACAATATTATTTTCTTTGGGGATACATAAAAAGTAAGGCCTACGAAAACAATTCACAGGATATTCAGCACCTCAAAACAAACATAACAAATTTAATGTAAAAAATTCTAAGAGGTGCCTTGCAACACGTGTTCAAGAATTTGATTGAGAGAGCCCAACTTTATACAAACGCCAATGGCGGATTGTTTGAACACATAATGTAAACTAAATTAAATGATCAAACTTAAATACAGTAGACCCCCTATTAACCGACCCACACGGGACCGAACCTAGGTCGGATACCGTAACTTAAAAGGTCGGTTAAAATAGGTAATCCTCTGAACACCCAAAAATGAAAGCTATTTTGATTTAGAATTCTATTAACATCATTCTAAAGCCGTTCGTTGATTATATAGAAGATAAACCATAATTATCAACCTATTTTCCAAAATAATTACTGTAGAAATGATAAATAACTCCAAAACACGGTCAAAACAAAACCTTTTTATAAACTAGCCTAAATAGTAGAAGTGTTTACAAAAAGTTCTTATGTTAACACCTTTAATAATGTGTTAATATTTTAAGCAAATCTTTTGTAATGCGGTATTGATTTTCAATGCATTAACTGTAGGCCTATGTTTTCATAAATTAATAAATGCTGTATCCAAAATATAATAACCCGTAACAATCTGTAAAATTGAGCGTAACGTTTCCATTGCTGCGCCGGAAATGCTGCAATTCCTAGAAAAGGGCGGTTAAACCGAACTGTTCTAAGAACAGGGTTGGTTGAAACGACCTTTAATATTTGATCAGCAAGGGCGGATAAACCGATCGTAAAACGAGGTCGGTTAAGAGGGGGTCTACTGTAATAGGATGTATAAAATGTAAAGATTTAACAAAACAATACTCATTCCATATTTGTATGTGCATTATTCAATCTTAAAACAGGTTGCGTTTAAAAAAAAACACCCTGTATCTCACTGTATTCACCTACTGTACTGGACCAGGTGGCTGGTATCCTATGTTATATCTCACTGTATTCACCTGCCCGACGCAGGTGGCTGGTTTCGCTGTTTCGGAAGGGGAAGGAGAAGGAGCTGGAGCCGGAGGACATTTACGACGTGCTCGATGGCCTCGAGAGCGACCAGCTCGGTGAGCGACTCGAGCGGTGAGTCGGTCGCGCCTTTCACTATAAATAACTAATAGACCTCCCATTCTTATGGCCCAGCTGTAGCTACTTTTGGGTGACCCAGAATTTAAATTTGACACAGTATGATTAATTACTAACAGAGGTGCTTCTGTAAACCCCTTATTTTAGCTACTTAATTTAAAATGAGGCACTCTTCAATTGATAAATCAATGATTAGTTGAATATTGTTTGTTTTCTGGGTCAAAATATGACATATTACCTATCTTAAAACCAAAATTAATCTTAATCCAAACTATCTTCCAGTTATGACGAAATACCAATTAAATTAATTAAGGATGCTAAAGACACACTTGCCAAACCATTAACTCATGTTATTAATGCTTCTTTTATTACTGGAATTTTCCCTACACTATTAAAAATATCAAAAATTATTCCAATTTTTAAAACTGGAAATCGTTCAAAAACATCAAATTATTGTCCAGTTTCTATACAGCCATCAATCTCAAAAATATTTGAAAAATGTTTTTTGCAACAACTTTTAAAATATTTTGAAGACAATGAATTCCTTAGTAATCAACAGCATGGATTCAGAGCTGGTAGATCCACATTAACAGCATCCATAACTTTTGTAGAGTCCTTGATTGAAGCCTTAGATAGGGGGGAGACTGCTGTTGGTGCCTTTCTGGATTTGAGTAAGGCTTTTGACAGTGTCTGTCACAACACCCTCATTCAATCCCTTTCACAACATGGAGTTAAGGGTAGAGCACTGGACTGGCTGAGCTTTTACCTAGTGGGGCGCCAGCAGTATGTCTCTCTAACGTACACAAATGATAGGACTAACAGCATAGAAATTGCTAAATCATCGCTTAGAACTGTTAAGTACTCTGTTCCGCAAGGCTCAGTATTGGGTCCTTTTCTTTTCCTGTGTTACCTAGTTGGTCTTCCAGAATCTCATAGTAACAATGACATAAAATCTAAATTTTGTATGTATGCGGATGATTTAAGTTTCTCCATATCCAGCAAAAGTCTAAATACAATAGAACGTTCAACAAACTCAATTATAACAAACATCAACAGTTATTTAGCTAAAAACAATCTTTTATTAAATGGTTCAAAAACTGTCTTGATGGAATTTTTCTGCCCACAGAGTCAACCTAAATTTGATAGTCTGATTGTAATGGAAAAACCTCTTAAAGTATCAAATGACACAAAATTTGTGGGAGTGCATTTAGATAAACATTTGAATTGGGATATACATATTGATCAAGTTTGACAAAAAATAGCTTCTGGAATTTTTTCTTTACAAAAAATGAGAAATTTTGTAAGTATTGACACAATGAAAATGATATATTATGCCAACATTCATTCCCACATTGCTTATGGTATTGCACTTTATGGAGCAACATCTAAATCCAATCTAGATAGAATATTAAAAATTCAAAAACTAGCAATTCGTATAATTTTAAATTTAAATCCTCAGACTTCTTGCCAAAATTATTTTGCTGAACTAGGAATAATCATGGTGTATGGTTTATATATACTGGAGACCATTTCCCATGTAAAGAAAAACTTAGATAAATTTTTAATCCATAGCAAAATTCACAGTTATAACACAAGGAATAAGGAGGATTTGGTAATTAGTAAAAACAGAACTGAACTTTGTAAAAAAACACCGACTAATAGAGGAATTACGTTTTATAATTCACTGCCCCAGGAAATTGAAAATATTGACAAATTTGAAATTTTCAGAAACAAAGTGAAAAAACTGTTGACATCTAAAGTGTTATATTCTCTTGAGGAATTTGTTGATCAAACACAATGACTAGAAGGTTTTGGGCGTTATGTATGTACAATAAAAAGAGAAGTAGAAAAGAATTATGTTCATTTACTTCATTTTATTTAGTAACAATTATTAATTATTACTATTTTTAGATTAGTAAATAATTTAACCAGTGACGCCATTCTTTGTACTTTGTGTACTTGATGAATAAAGATAATATTATTGATTGATTGATTGATTAATAGGTGACACTTAGTACACTCTGTTGGTGATTCACTATAACTAAGAGCTCTTTAAATCGTAGGTCACTCAAAACCTGGTACATATTTTAAAAAGCGATGGAAGGTCTGCTTCAGATTCAGTCAATGGTCGCGCACTCTGGCAGTAGGGTAGGCTTCGGCCAGACAATTGCAACTGACCCTAACCGTAGTTGTATCACCTCCAATTATATAGACATAAGTTTTATTTCTACACATCTAGTAGAAAATTTTAAGATAGTGTCAGAGAGGGTGGAAGGTAAGAATGCCCTCCCCCCAAATAGGAGGAAGTCTTATTGAAAATTAAATCTTTCAAAGATTAAAGTGTCAATTAAGTTGTTCTGAAATCAACCCTTTGCAATCAGGCCAGCAGCAGTGGCTACAACGCAATCAACAGCCAGTTAGAATTTATTTCCGTATGGCTTGGTTCCGATGGTCGGACGGCCAGCTCTACTGCTCTACTGGCCAAACCCCACTCCGCATCAGCTCGGCATTCATCATGGCAGCTCACTCCCCTCAGCTCGGAATTGTTTACACGCCTGGCAGCTCAGAATTGTTTTCATTGAAAACCTGCGAAGTTACTGTACAGAATTTGTACGATACATTGTTGCAAGCCTGCTGATCATTAAGTAAAATAACTTCTCACCAGTTTGCAGCACTCTACAGACATCAAAAGTTATAAAAAACAAACAGTAACATATGTTATTGGCACTTATCGGCCAGTTTTACTGGTCACCCATGCTTTTTTGTTGGATTTCATGTTGGCCAGCACTGCTGGACGTCCGATTACATTTGACAACTGCTGTGGAATAAAACCTGACTTCCGCACGTTAATGGTGGCAGCCAGCAGAGCTGGCCGTGCGATTGCTAGGAATAGTGGCTAAAATCCTATCCGATCGCTAAGGGTTAAAAAAGCACTGAATTACTAAAAGTTTACATTTGATTGCTAAAATACGTTAAGAAGACAGTTTTGAATATGTTGGCTATATGAAAATCAATGCATAAAGATCTTAAAAATTGTGGATACTTTTTTGCAAAAACTAACTTTTTAATGTCACCAAAACAGCTAAACAGTTCGTCCTAACTAAAATCTCGGCGCTCATTTCCGGTATTGTAATGACTCCATCACAACCGAGTTCTTCAATGATTTCACCTTCGTCCTTAACTAATAATTCTGAACAGTTTTACAAGATCAGAACACACATAGTCTGTAAAAACACATAGTTAATATTAAAAAATCACACTTTGCGGGAAACTTTTGGTACAGAAGTAACACTAGGTATCTGCGAGACAAGAGGACCGCGTATAGACCGTCCCCGCCAAGAGCTGAGCTCACACTGAGGCATTACAGAGGCAGGTGCAACAGGAGTCCTGTGCGAGTCAGATGCTGCCAATGATAGGGTCATGTAACTCACATCTCAGTCATCCATAGCCAAGTTGTAAACAAATGTGTGCATTGGTCTACAAGTTTACTACAACATATAAAGCCCCATCCTCCCCAACAAACTATCACTCCCCAACAAACTATCACCAACTTGGCCCTCCCCCCATTGGGATCCTAAGACTAGTTTAGTTTTAGGCTCTTGCTAGTTTCGGTACCACTAATGGCTACAGTAACAGAAGTTGTCACGATTGGAGGCAGTGTTGAAGCTGTCTTTCCGTGAACAACTTCAGTTCCCCACCAGAGGAGGCTGGGCTTGACGGCAGGGTGGGCGGGGTGTACTGGCAACCAAGATGAGGGCCAATATGAGGGCCACCTGATCCTTGAGGCCCTGTTCCAGCATCCATTGGATAAAGGTATACCTTTGCCCACCCAGTCTAAGCTTTGCTGAACCTATTCCATCTACCTATTCCTTTTTCCTGTTGCTTCCCTTGTATTAATCTACTAAAGGCTGTGAGTCTAAGAGATAATCGAAGGGAAGCTACCTTTCCTTTCCGATATAGCCATACAAAAAGGCAAAATAATGGCTGAAGTATCCTCCCATGATTTTCTTGTGGGGTAGGGAAACCTAGACTTCCAAATCCCCCCTGAAAAAAAACTCGGCCCTCCTGATTTATCAAATAGTGTGATTGTAACTTACTCCAAACTGTGTTCTCTGCCCAGAGGCTGGACAAACGAGCTGCTGTTTGCCATGGACACTTCTCGCGAGCCGAGGTTCACCAAAGCGATCTGGTTTGCTTTCGGGGCTTCCTTCGTCATTCTCACTGCTAGTCTTCTCTTCGTTGAGGCTCTTTAGTGAGTTAATTTATTATTTTTCATTATTAATTTTGCTAGCTTGGTCTCTATTCGACAAAAATTATTTCGCCTTATCTACTGTACTTTGTACTACTGTTATGTGTAGGCTAAACAGTCATTCTGTATATAGAAATTAATCACAAAAAATATTATTTAAAGCTACCATTACCTATATTTTTTATATTTTTTTCATCAGCCAATAAGCCTGTGTGGGGATCTAAAAACATTGAGGTATTGTAGCAGCAAAAATCATACAGGCTAGTCAGTAGTCAGAGGTGACCGCACATAATGGAACATAAGTTACCTGCCAATAGGATGGAACCAGTGATGTTTTGACACACAGGGCCAGCCCTTTACATTTCTTTTGTTACCACCTCAGTAAATAGCTAGTTTATGCATACACGTGGAAAGAAACACGTCAGCATATGATAATTGAAATAGGTACGGTAATTTAAGATTGTATTACTGCTTTGTACAAACCATCGACAGAACTTGGCATTTAGTTCTCTAAAATTTCCTGCACTAGGCCTAGATGATAAAATTGTTAACATATTGAACTGAAAATGGCTTAGCTTTGACTTAACCGGCTCATTAACAGGCCATTTTCCTCCATATTAGAATATCTGAACGGGGGGGGGGATCAGAAGACCATTTAATGAAGAAAATGAAAAAGTTTCCTAAAATGTTAAATATTGCTAAGTTTGTTTATACAATATCTATTGTCTAATTAAGTTACTTTGTTATAAATTCATCGTTGGTGATGGTGAGACTACGTTTGATTTTGTTTCTGATTATTCAATTCAATTCAATTCAAACATCTTTACTCATTAAGTAATGAAATATTACATTGAATAGTGTCAAAGAACAGAAAATCAAATTATATAATAATCGTTAACCTAGAAGGGAAAAATAAAATATAAAAGCCTAAGAAATACAATAATTTCTTAAAAGGAAAGTTGACTTATTTTAATAACACAGATAATCGATTAACTGCTATAATAACTGTCAAAAGAATAAATTGCTTTATTAATAAGGTATTCTTTAAGTTTTCTTTTAAAGGGTCTCAAGTTTTGTTCTGATTTAATGTTTTGTGGAAGATGACTAAAGAATTTACATCCAGCATATTGAGGTTTTTTTGTATAAATCTGCAAATTATGAGAAGGAACAGCCAACTCGTTACGGTACCTTGTGTTATAATTATGGAAGTCTCCTAATAATTGAAGGTTACTAAAATTCCGTTTGACGCCCAACACTGTCTCATAAATATACACACTGTAAACTGTTAATATTTTTAATGAAACAAAATGTTCTCTAACCGAACTTGAATTTTTAAGATTTAGAATGGTCCTTATTGCTTTTTTTTGGGTTTTTAAAATCTTATTTATCTTATTTTAACTTACCACATAAGTTAGGTAAGCTACTATTCAGTAATTGCAAATGACTACAAAAATCTAAATCAAAACTATGGTTAACTACCATAGCTCAGCATTTATAGTTGTTAGGCCGGTGACACACAGGGCGATTCTTATCGCGGCGGCAAAACTGCCCCTACCGTTGTTTTTGCAGTAGTGTATAGATTAAAATGGATGCTTACAAACATGGCGTTAGGAAAACTGTGCAACCATATTGCTGCTACTTAGCAGTCGTTTTGAAGTCGCCCGAAAGCAATATTTCTGTCACTTTTTTCATCACAGTGGCATAAGCAATCAATCAGACGTTTACACATTAGGTGGGTAAACTGCTATGCTCAGACCACTGTACTAAATGTCGTCCCGAGTCTATGATTATCAATTTTTGTAATGGACATACTTATTAAATATTGATATAGCCTATAGAAATTTTTTTTTTACCAATTCTTATATTTAAAACTATTTTTGGCTGCTGCTTTTTCATTCTTGAACTTTATATACCGTAATCGTTAGGCTATGTAACCACTGAACTTACACGAACAAAAACAAGATTTCTGAGAAACGTAATAATAATAATAAACAATCCCTCAGAGAAGTCTCTTCAATATGCTACCTGATTGGTGGTTAGATTTTTTTAGTGGCGGTATATTTTTGCCGATACGTGGCAAATAATGCAAATTTTCTCAATAGATATCTTCCAGTGTGTCACCAGTGTAAGATAGTCCAAAAACACCTCATCAGGGTTCATCCTTCCATGAAATGGTAAGAGACCCTACTTAACCCTAATTTAGACGTGTGCGGAAGTGTTTTTTCTATCAAATTTTGCAATAAAATGACCTTGAGCCCTGTACCGTCAGCAGTGCTTTTCGCGCTATAAGCCTAGGTTTGATTTAATTTGACAGTATTATGGCTGTTCCCCAGATAGCAGAAAAGGTTTTCAAAACATTCAACAAAAAGTATCAGGGCAAACCAAAATGCTTGCAGCAAATATTCATTGAAAACATTTTCGTTTGAAAAAGGTTTGCTAGAAGTATAAAAGTGAACACATCTCGCACTTCCTGATAAGTTATACTGGATATTTGAATCAAATTAGCAAAGAATGTTTGTTGAAGATTAGCAGGGAATCTTTTCAGATGATTTGCAAAGATGACTTTCTGCAAATGTGCACTAATTTCCCACAAGTTTCAATGGGAAATTATATTTATAAATTTGTAAAAAATCCAAAAATTGTAATAACACAAATGTATTTGAGGGAGTGCATTTCTATATGGTTCCTACACACTTTACCACCGTACAAATTCTATTGACCTATAATGGGATTTGAACCCGAGACCCTTGCCTTCGTTAGCTTAACCTCTATCCACTACACCACCAGACCTGTCAGTGACACAGCGCAAAACGTCATCTTAACCTTTGAGGACTGAGAATGGATTATAAAGTGCCTCTTGTCACTTTTTCCCCATTCACGCTATAATAATATTTTTTCAGGAAACAACTATTTTAAAAAGTGTAATGACTAAACTTTTTACCTAAAATTTACCAAGTCTAATTGTTTAAATATCCAGGAGCTGAGGGGTTTGAGCATGCATGAAAGGGTGACGTAATTAATTGTATTGCTGATTATTGATTAAACAATGGTTATACGTTATTACGTTTGTGATACTTGTAAAAAAAAACTTAGTCCGATGTGAATATAAAACATCACTTATTTTAAGTTTCCACTTTTCTCAATAAATATTTTCACATTCAAATACTTATTTTTCAGTACAGTGGTATTTACTTAAGTAAAATCTGGGGTAAACTTAACACACGCAGTAATTCTGATAGGAGTTTATAGGTGCCAAGGGAGGAACAATTGCATACTGGTGATTCGACAAGTATTCATAAGTATTTACTTATATGCACTTAAACAGCACGCTTTGACTGAGATTAATATAATTAAACCTAATAAGGAAGGAAAGTAAATAAATTATTGTTATTCTCCTACAAACAAGTTATTTGTGTAACAAGTATTGACTTTACTTAGGCCTAATAAGTCTTTACTTATAAATTTATTCACACTGTTTTAAGCATTTTTTAAATAATTTTAACTTTAAAACCAAAATATTTTTCAAACTATAAGTTTCCGAAATTCTAATACTGCGCAAGGCAGTCGAGCGGCGGTAATGACGGTCGGCCTCTCAATAACAAAAGGTGGCCGATTCCAAGAAAGGTCCGCTGGGTCCTATGCGTTTGGTGTGTTTTTCGTTCCATGTAGAAAATCTGCATTTGGAAATTCGGAGAAAATTTGATTTTTGTTTAGCGTGAAAGTCTTTAGAAGCTTATTTACTGCACGCTCGAAAAAACTTTGCCTATAATCGCCTAGCGCTAGGAACAAATGCGGAGCCAACGTGAACTAGTTGTATGTAGCTCAAGTTTGCCCCGGACTGAATCGTAGCGCTAGGTGATTACAAGTATGTTTTCCTCGTACGTGCAGTAAATAAGCTTCTGAAGACTTTCGCGGTAAACAAAAATCAAATTTTTCCCAAATTTACAAAGCAGACTTTCAATATCAAATGAAAAATAAACCAAACGCATATATGCAGAAACCTTCCATGCTATCTGGGCTCTTAATGTATTTCCGAATTTAATTGAAAAAATACATAAAATTTATGTACGATACCTACAACAGTAAAATCTGGTTTTCAATGGACTCTTATGGAGCTTATTCCCTAAAATTATAATGGAGCTTAAGACATAGGCCTAATGTAAGTTCATTATATATAGTAAATAATATTATCAATGTTTTCTTGTATTTGGGTGCCTTCTTTAAAAAAAAAAATAAATATTTCATCAAACATATTTTAATTTTTAACCACAGAGTAAAAGTTACGTATCGATACCTTTAGGGTATATTTGAATAACGATACCTTTCTATGGTTAATAAGTTAGGCCTAATACACATTTCATTGCTACAATTATTGATGATTGATAAATATGCTTACAGGAAGATGATACAGGATGGTTAAAACGGTGATTTAACCAAAAACCTCTTAAAACTCACCATTATTGAGGTTAACCAACGTTACATGCATGGACGTTTAAGGACTAGGCCTACCATTTCTAGGAATATACCATTTCCATCAAAAAGCAATTACACATTTTCCAACGGTATCTTTATTAATTACATATCGGATTCAGTATTATTAATGCCAAAAGCTTTTAACATAATACCTTGAATATTATTTGGATAAAAAAGCTTTTAACAGTCCTGTTATTACCTTTTTACAACTGAGACAATCAATGACAATATCAACATAACCTCAACCAAACAAAATACAAACACAGTAACTTTTTTTAGATCATACCAATATTGCTCGTCTACGGCTTTAATCATGCAACTACAAGGTTCAAGTATTAATTGCACATTTTTTCTTCTTTCTTCATTTTAATATCTGAAAAGGGCACATTTTGTCTGTCAAATGGTACTACATATGTTTTTGCATGATATTTTATTAAATTTTTACTTTTAAAAATTAAATATTGACATAAATAATTGTAATGGTTTGAAAGAGTAATTAATTCAAGGGAGGTCAGGTTTTTCATTGTTTTCTCTGCCAGCCTTTTCCTAACCCGAAAAGGAAAAGGAATAAGACTACGAGATGAAAACCCTTATACAGGGATTATGCAATTATAAGTGAAAAATCTATGTTCATTTTATGTGTGTTATATTTTCAAGGTTCTCGTAAAATCATGCGAGATAGCCATTCAATTATTCATGAATAATACTAAGCTTTTGTTTATGATGGTTGGTGGTAATCTGTGAGATGTTACCTGGTAAAATCTCACTGGTGGTAATGATGACAAAGAAAAAAGTAAGTTCTACATTTTTTCTCCACGTCTTTGCGTCAGCAGAATGTCGCCAACCAGCTGGTACAGTTATTACGTCACCGTGGAGCTACCTGTTCACGGTGACAACTATTTGGTGGAGGGCATGGCCAAGGCCGCACTTAAAAAAACAGGCCATGCTGTAGCGATCCCAGTGCTGCGACACGACACACCAGTGGGCAGGGAACTAACATCCTATGTTTACATTTTTTTATTACTAAACGTAAAATATTCCTCGTTTATTTACGTTTTTTATGTTTACATTTCATCACTAATCGTCAAATATTACTAGTTTATTTACGTTTTAATGTTTTGTCTTGAAAGTTAGTGATGATCAGTGCAGGAGTGAGTCCTGAGCCGGACTCTCACCCTGCATGTTTTAAAAAACCCACCCTGCATGTTGCATAAAACATGTTTGACGTCATACAATCTGCAACATGGCCTGTATTTTCAGTGTGGCCTCGGCATGGCATGGTTTAAAGGAAAACTAAATTAAACCACATTCGTCCATAGGTGAAGGGAAACGAGGAAGAAATTTAGCCTTCAACTTCTGGTGGGCTAATTCATTAATATGCTCATGGCGACCAAGGTCCGTGGGGTAATAGATTGGTATTTAATTACCCCCAACAAAAATGTAGACATACGTGACGTCATAGGCGTGCCAGACGGAGGTGACCAAACTAATTTCGAACAGTATATTTTATACGTAGCGGTTTTATTTAATTATCCCTGATATTCTGCCTTGTCACTCTACTAAACTTGATAACTTGTTAATTTCAAATTTATGTCCAACTACGTCACGTTATAATAGACAGAGACTTGTTATTATCCTAATACCTATATTCACGATTAGGCTACGTCAATGAACTGACATTTGACTCTCGGTATAACTCATGACACAAGGGGGTCTTAGTTGAAGCGAAACGAAAGTTCTACATTTATTTCGTTAAATTTCCAGTCAGGGTGTATATTGTAAACCTCTTTATGATACAGATTTCAGCTGATTCTTTTACTCACTTGAGATAAAAATGAGCTTCTTTATCGCCGCAACGCATGTGATAAAAACTGCTGTTTTCGTAGCGGTTCAACGATTTTTTGATAAGGTTTGCAGGATCAGTGGAAACCCTGGAATAATAACTGCTCCTGAGTGAGTCCTCAGCATCTACTATTAATTTCTCAGAGCTCGAGAATAAATCATGTAGATTTTTCCAGAAATTACGTCATAAATATCAAAATAATTTGGTACTAGGGTAAGAAAGGTTTTTATCGTTTAAATTACATGTAGTCTTAGCTTCCTCTTAAAAGTAGATATTGTATATTCTTTTACACCATAATGACACAGAAACATCTATTTTCTTTGTCTTACTCTTGGCAGGAATGTAACTGATTGCCAATCACTTCAAATTATATGTATAGGTACTCTCATGAACGAAAGTGGAAGTAAACATTCAGTTTAATGCTACAAAGTGATATCGAACGCTGGTTTATTAAGTCGATACTAACAGCTGATTGCAACAAGGTCACGCTAAATGTTCAATTATATAGACTATATTTTTGAAGAATTGAGGAAAGTAGTGGTTTATGCAAAAATATATTGTGATTAAAAGGAATGTTATTTTTAGTATGTAGCCTAGTATGATGTAAAAAATCGTAAGTTATAAGCCTGGTCAGTTTTACCCTGCTTACATAAAAATCCCGCACTCGTCTCGCGACTCGCTTGGGAACTAACATGCTGGCACCACAAACCAGTAGGCTACTTACGGTGACGAGCTGGTGATTTATGATGTAATACACTGTCACTTAAGACATAGACAATAGAGCCTATTCATTATTGTTATTGATAATGTACATTCTTTTAGAGCTTCCAAACTTATCAAAGAAAAAACTTATTAAAGAAATCTGGAAAGTTAAATAGAAAGATTCTTGTGGTAAACCCTTCTAAAGCAAAATTGATTGGAAAAGTTAGTTGGCAAGTTGAAAGAAATGTGTCATTATTGATACAACTCGGGTCACTTCCTGTCAACTTTAGTTTCTACTTCACCCAACACTTTTTATTTATCGTCAGATTATTGTTAAACGTATTACCAACAGTTTACATAAGAAACTACGTTATATTTCATGTCAGTCTATGCTAAATTTTTATGAAGACAATTTATTACTTGTAAAATTAGGGACAGTGCTCACTTGAATGATATGTGCTAATGCAGTATAATAAAATAGACTATTCATTGTGACCATGGATTTGAATAGAAATGAAATAAGATTATCTTGTCCAATCACTGTTTTTGATATGACGAAATGTTTCATTCCTTAGAACTTCATCAGGTCCATTGGATGTAGTCCTCTTTAATCAATGTATCATTACAATGCGGCAAGTCCAACAAAATGTCTCAGTCACTGGAGTCACTGTTGTTAAGAGCTGTCATATTCTTAAAAGGTTAAAAATTATAAGACCTTAAGCTATGCTGGCCAGCACTAATCACTATCACAGACTGAACAATACTGGTCTGAGTTTTGTTGGCATATCGTCTAAAGTTTTTCAAACCCATTTTTAAAGTGTTTTTCATTGCGATGCAAGAGTTTCTCCTGTCTCTTTCAGTGTCTTGGCACTGACTGTGACCTGGTGTTGCAGATGTGCCAAGGAGTGGTGCTGTACTGGTACGTGCTCTCCTCTGTGTCCCAGGAGTATCTCCTACCTCTGTCAGTGTATACACTGACTGTGACCTGTTGTTGCAGCATGTGCCAAGGAGTGGTGCTGTACTGGTACGTGCTCTCCTCTGTGTCCCAGGAGTATCTCCTACCTCTGTCAGTGTATACACTGACTGTGACCTGTTGTTGCAGCATGTGCCAAGGAGTGGTGCTGTATTGGTACGTGCTCTCCTCTGTGTCCCAGGAGTATCTCCTGTCTCTGACAGTGTACACACTGACTGTGACCTGTTGTTGCAGCATGTGCCAAGGAGTGGTGCTGAACTGGTACGTGCTCTCCTCTGTGTCCCAGGAGTATCTCCTGTCTCTGACAGTGTACACACTGACTGTGACCTGTTGTTGCAGCATGTGCCAAGGAGTGGTGCTGTACTGGTACGTGCTCTCCTCTGTGTCCCAGGAGTATCTCCTGTCTCTGACAGTGTATACACTGACTGTGACCTGGTGTTGCAGCATGTGCCAAGGAGTGGTGCTGTATTGGTACGTGCTATCCTCTGTGTCCCAGGAGTATCTCCTGTCTCTGTCAGTGTATACACTGACTGTGACCTGGTGTTGCAGCATGTGCCAAGGAGTGGTGCTGTACTGGTACGTGCTCTCCTCTGTGTCCCAGGAGTATCTCCTGTCTCTGTCAGTGTATACACTGACTGTGACCTGTTGTTGCAGCATGTGCCAAGGAGTGGTGCTGAACTGGTACGTGCTATCCTCTGTGTCCCAGGAGTATCTCCTGTCTCTGTCAGTGTATACACTGACTGTGACCTGTTGTTGCAGCATGTGCCAAGGAGTGGTGCTGTACTGGTACGTGCTCTCCTTTGTGTCCCAGGAGTATCTCCTGTCTCTGACAGTGTACACACTGACTGTGACCTGTTGTTGCAGCATGTGCCAAGGAGTGGTGCTGTACTGGTACGTGCTCTCCTCTGTGTCCCAGGAGTATCTCCTGTCTCTGTCAGTGTATACACTGACTGTGACCTGTTGTTGCAGCATGTGCCAAGGAGTGGTGCTGTACTGGTACGTGCTCTCCTTTGTGTCCCAGGAGTATCTCCTGTCTCTGACAGTGTACACACTGACTGTGACCTGTTGTTGCAGCATGTGCCAAGGAGTGGTGCTGTACTGGTACGTGCTCTCCTCTGTGTCCCAGGAGTATCTCCTGTCTCTGTCAGTGTATACACTGACTGTGACCTGGTGTTGCAGCATGTGCCAAGGAGTGGTGTTGTACTGGTACGTGCTCTCCTCTGTGTCCCAGGAGTATCTCCTGTCTCTGACAGTGTACACACTGACTGTGACCTGTTGTTGCAGCATGTGCCAAGGAGTGGTGCTGTACTGGTACGTGCTATCCTCTGTGTCCCAGGAGTATCTCCTGTCTCTGTCAGTGTATACACTGACTGTGACCTGTTGTGGCAGCATGTGCCAAGGAGTGGTGCTGTACTGGTACGTGCTATCCTCTGTGTCCCAGGAGTATCTTCTGTCTCTGTCAGTGTATACACTGACTGTGACCTGGTGTTGCAGCATGTGCCAAGGAGTGGTGCTGTATTGGTACGTGCTATCCTCTGTGTCCCAGGAGTATCTCCTGTCTCTGTCAGTGTATACACTGACTGTGACCTGGTGTTGCAGCATGTGCCAAGGAGTGGTGCTGTACTGGTACGTGCTCTCCTCAGTGTCCCAGGAGTATCTCCTGTCTCTGTCAGTATCGTCAGCACTGTCGATCATGCTGCACCATGGATGGAACGCCGTCGCCATGACGGTTGGAACGCAGCTGCGGATTTCCTGCCACAGTTTGCTCTGTAAAAAGGTAGTTTTACATCGTACTAAATTGCTTTAAATTGTATCATTTTATAATCCTTACTACAACATCTAATATACAACACAGCACATGAATGCATTTTTTAGAAGAGAAACCAACGAAAAAAATAGTTAAATAGTTTGATTACACATTTCACCCCAATGCTATTGACACACAAAGTACACAAATTTTTGTCTGGTAGTGGCAATGTAAAGGGAAAATAAATTATTGTAACCCTTGCTCCCTACTGAAATATAAACGATTCCACGAAAAATCCGCTCTAGAGCTTAGAGTGTCCTAACATTCAAAATCGTCAAAAGCTGAAAAATAGAATTTTTGAGTCGATTCCACGATTGACAGTTAAATAAAACAACAATTTACTTCGCTAAATGATCATCAGACAGTATTTTCACGAATGTTTCTCCAAAATATGAATGCTCCATACGTTTTTTAGGTGCTGAAACTGGATGTGAACATCAACAGAGCCAAGGACATTAACGAGAAGATGGGGCAGGTGACGGAGGGTCTGGTGTTGGCAGAGCTGGCGATGGTCAAGGCGCCGTACATCCTGATCGGACCGTTCTACGCGCTCTTCGTCCTCACCGTGCTGTGGGTCTACTTCGACCGCACGGCCATCGTCGGCGTCGTCATCCTGCTGACCGTCCTCATCCCTCTCCTGGGTAGGACCGATTTATTTATTTATTTTACAGCGTCTAAATATGCCCTTACATGCAGAACCTGCGTGGGCAGTATACTAGTCAAAACATTTCCATTCATTACAAATTGAACTAAAACTACTGTACAAGTCATACAATAAAATATGATCGAGGCTTCCATCTGGGAAAAATTCCACAACCAAATCCACGGCCCTGACTGTTGATACTCAGGAACACATATAGGCTATAGAAGCCTCACCACAGGCTATAGAAGCGATTTCAATAGGAGGAAATCGTGAAAAAAGTTGACAAACAATAGAATTTTTGTATAATATAAAATTGATATTTATACTCATTGTGTTTGGCACTATGTTGCAGTGATGAGCCGGCAGGTGGCCACACGGATTCTCAGTCAGTGTCTGCCCACGAAGCGCGAGAGGCTGTTCCTACTGGAGGAGGCGGCCACCGGCATGTTCCAGATCAAGCAGCGCTCGCTGACCGAGGTGGTGCACGGCAAGGTCGCCAGTGTCCGCAGGTATTGTTTGTACTCGAGTTCAAACTTTGAAACCAAATCTCAACGTAATAAGAAAATTAAGAGTCCTCTCTTTGTATAGTTGCCCATGATGGTAGAAATTTCTTCAATTTCGAAGGGCATTTCAAGATCTAGATCTAATTTGACTTAAATATTCTTTAAAATTAAATTAACCCTGCAATTTTTTTAGGAAGGAGAGTACAGCCATGGGTTACAACGCTATTCTTCACACCATGGTTGCCTCTATCCAGGCTCATGGGTCCAACCTGATGATCCTACTCTCCATTACTGTCTACACGTTGGCTCAACAAGCATTCAGCGAAAAGGATGTTAGTATTTGCTTTCACCAACAAAATTTTAAATTTATCTTTGTCAAGGAAATCTTTTATGCCAAATGCTGAATCATTGCTGTAATGTATGAAGGTACTACACGGTTTATGATAAACTGTATTAATTGCAAATTAAAATAACATTTTATATAGTTAAATGTTATTTAAATTTGCAATTTTTATTCTAATTTTTGGTTGATTTTAGGTTTATGTACGTGAAACTGAAAAGCATTATATAAGAGTTGAAAATATATGTTAATGCCAGGACATTATAATTCTGGCAACCTTGTTCTCATAAAAACTAAGTTAAAGAGAGTAGTTTCGCTAAGACATGTAACAAAAAATTGCTCAAATCGTGGGAGTGGAAATTCTATGAACCTGCAGTAAAAGTTACCAATCCTAAGTAAAAGTCTAAGATCTAGCTTCAATCACATGTGACATGATGTACTCGGTTGTACAGGCTTTCCTGATCCTGTGTCTGGTCCAGACTCTGACCAACCCTCTCTGCATCAACCTGCCCCTGGGCTTCAGTCTGCTGACCAAGCTGACCGCCACAGTCCAGGTCCTGCAGGTCAGTTGATTGTGTCAGACGAGTTGGTAACCCTTGCTGTGTGCTGGGAGGTCTCTTTATTCATGGTGGAAATGTATCGGCTGCTTTATGGCAAGATTTATTGGAACTACTCCAATCAGTGACAATATTATCTATGTAAGGTAAATCGAACGTGGAGTACTCTTGGAAACGATGTAATTAGCCCCTATGAAAAAGACATCGATGATATCTGAATGCAACTATCTGAGTACACATTTTAAGATTCCAATTTAGAAACCAATATAAATAGTTCATGATGTATAGTTTTATTTTTTGCACCTGATGTACATATACACAGCTTTCAATCTCTTAAGAATATTTATTTATTTTCTCTTAATAATCTCTTAAATAGTTTTCAGTGAAACTACAATCAATCTTTAGTGACTTCCTTAAAATACGTAAGCTACATAATTTCGATTTGAAATATATTTTCTTCAGTCTCGTCGTTACTTTTTTGTTTATTTTAATGACTACTCCGTGTCAATGCATTTATTATTTTGTGTTTGTTCACCTCACTACTTTTTAATTACTTCTATCGTAAGAGAACGTTTGAGATAAATAGGGTCCCCACCTTTAAAACGTTTGGATGGGGCTGAAACAGAACTTCGTTTAGTGATAAATTTTAGCTTCACACAACTGTAATTATTATTTAAAAAATGCCAATAAATTCGAAGACTAATCACAATTTTATAAATCTTTGGGAGGAAAGAATTTCCACAACAATCAACAAACTCAGTGATGCGATAATGTAAACTACCAAATAGTTTCAATTAATTTTACTGTTACGTTACAACTGGCTTTTCATCTAGTGTGTGTTATTAATTTTGTTGTCGTACATAATTTTTATAGCTGAAAATGACTTTAGAGTTTTGAAAACATGAATCTTGTTTGCACGAGATAAAGCCGAGAATGAATAGTCGAGTAATAAAACAACGCTTGCTTTACTGCTAGATGTAAAAAAGACATCACTTTGGAGGGTATTCGTCAAGTGTTGTATATGTCAGACTCATAACTCCAGCCTTGTGTACGTAGATAACTTTATACATTTGTCATTTCATAAAGGCATTTTATTAAACAATTATTTTAAAACGCAAACGTTTTTTGTACTTATTAGGAAACTGTGGATGAGAAATTCAATCCGACTTTGGTAGTTCGATTTTGTATAGTGGGACGGTGGCGTGTCCTGTAATCCAGCTACTTGGAAGTTACGGATGGCTTTTAGGTACGATATTCCCAGGTGGGGATTAACGTCAGCACCAGTGAATATTCCGTTCAAGCATAAGACCATCCTTATAATAAACGTTCATAATTTATTTCCGAAATTCTGGCTTTAAATGCCTACCTGGGTAGGTCGTAATTTCAAGTAAAAGTATGAAATTAAGGAAAAAGTATATGTATTCATACTATTCTATCCAGTTGAATGCGAGTGATGGTGGACTGGCCGCCTCGAGGCAGCGCTGCCGGTGAACCAGCTCCAAATCCATCATATTCGTGGGAAGGACAATTTGGTAGCTGACTGTCTCTCCCGACTTTTTGAAAACACCGACCCTACTGAAGTCCCTCAGGAATCCACCCCACCAGTAATGTCACTGTTTGGCATTCCTGAAATTTTCAAAGACATAGCCACACATCAGCATGAAGATTCCGAACTTTCCAAACTCATCCTTAACCCCCGAAGGCCACCAAACTGTTGTTAAAGGTGTATTTATGCATCGTCTTCCTAATCAGAACAAACCAAGGGTAGTAGTTCCAGCCAAACTCTTTAACATGCTGTTCCGCTATTATCACGAATCCCCCAGTGCGGCTCATCTTGGTATCCGCAAAACACTTCCCCCATTGAGCCTTTCTTTTGGGCAAAGGATAGGCAAATTATCACTGATCAAGTGTGTTCAGTGCCAACGTTGCAAACAAGCCCCCAACAACAATTTTGGCCATTTGCCTTCTGAGGTAGTTTGCAAACCTTGGAAAAAAATCTTTGTGGATCATATCGGCCCTTAGCCTAGATCTACTAAACGCAACAAATTCATTCTCAGCATTGTTGATGCATTTTCAATATTTGTAATCATCCCTGCAAAAAACACTCAAGCGTGTCTGTGGTAGGAGCTGCTGGTGATGGTGGACTGCCCGGAGCCCGGCCGCCTGGAGGCAGCGCTGCCGGCGGACCAGCGGATCAGCGTGGCTGACGTGACCGCGCAGTGCTGCAGCGACTCGGCAGTGTCAGCACACTGACTCAGCGTGTCTGTGGTAGGAGCTACTGGTGATGGTGGACTGCCCGGAGCCCGGCCGCCTGGAGGCAGCGCTGCCGGCGGACCAGCGGATCAGCGTGGCTGACGTGACGGCGCAGTGCAGCAGCGACTCGGCAGTGTCAGCACACTGACTCAGCGTGTCTGTGGTAGGAGCTACTGGTGATGGTGGACTGCCCGGAGCCCGGCCGCCTGGAGGCAGCGCTGCCGGCGGACCAGCGGATCAGCGTGGCCGACGTGACGGCGCAGTGCTGCAGCGACTCGGCAGTGTCAGCACACTGACTCAGCGTGTCTGTGGTAGGAGCTGCTGGTGATGGTGGACTGCCCGGAGCCCGGCCGCCTGGAGGCAGCGCTGCCGGCGGACCAGCGGATCAGCGTGGCTGACGTGACCGCGCAGTGCTGCAGCGACGGGCCCATGCTGCTCAGGGGGATCAGCTTCACAGTGAGGGAGGGGCAGATCCTGGCCGTGGTGGGGCCCCAGCGAGCAGGCAAGGTGTGAGCTCCCTATTTTTGATAAATAAAATAACTCAAATGCCTGCCACCGTGGATCAATAGTTCTTTGTGACCATACTACAAACAGAAATGCACCGTTTGGAAATACCCTACATAGGTTAGCTAGAGGTTAACCTCATGATTGAACAGGATTTACCTATGTCTATAATTGAACCAGCGTCGATAATTGACTTTCTGAGCCAACGCTTTGCCATTCAGCTACATCCTCGGTCACATTGTGAGTTTTCTTTGAGGTTTAGAGCCCGGAGGATTGGGACTTTCCTCTCCTCCCCAAGGATCGAGGCTGCAGGCTTAGTCGCCACGTCATCGCCCTCCCATTCCATCAAACTCCCTATGCCTTTCCTTAAACGTCTTGATATTCCAATGATAAACATGCCTACCTGTAGCGCTGGGGATTTCAATCCATAAAAATATAAAATATACAGTCACACGTGCCAGAAAAGAAAGATAGCCAAAGGTAATTTTCCTAAGAAAATAAAGTTTTATACTAAGTTTAGGATAATGACCCACTGGAACCAAATTGTCCTCACTGAGGAGAGTTATGGCCTCAAAATAACAGACATGTGGCATACAATGAATAATTACGTATCTTTAAATTCATTTTATGGAAAAAAACTTATTTATCACCACAGACACCGCTGCTCTACCTGCTGCAAGGGGAGGTGGACATCTGCTCGGGCAGCGTCGCCATCAAGGGCCGCACCGTCTACTGCCCGCACACCCCCTGGCTGCTACCTGCCGCCTCCGTGCGTGACAACATCGTCTGCGGCAAGCACATCAATGAGCAGAGGTAACAAAACTTGATGTTCAACTAAAAATGTTATTAAATCTTTACGCTACTTTGTATAATTTGAACGACTTTCTTTAATCTTTTAACATCATAAGTATCTAATATTTTGCTACAATTGTACCACTGGACTGGCATTTCATCCTAGCTATGGCGTGACGATATTTATTACTTATACATTTTATGTCAGTTTAAGAAAAGTTGTTGGCTTCGTATTGTTTTTTACTCTTAGGAGAGACACACATCTTGCTCTGCTGCTGAAGAGCGAGTGTAGATGACTACAGGACAAAAATAAATGTGTGTCTACGTAACATAACGTTTCATCATTTTTAATTTATAACTGACGCCAAATCTTGAGACCTAGTGCGGTGGATGCGCGCAGCAAAGACGGATAGTGCGCATGCGCGGCAACGTGTCGTCAGAGCGCAGCACTGTCATTCTGCTCTCAGCTGTCAACAATCGCGACGCACTACATGACGTCCTAAAAACATTGTCAACAAAAAGAATATTTTAAAGTAAAATGCAGCATAACATTTAAAAATAATGTTTTATTAGTATTTATTAAAGCGTCTTGTTACTCTGAACGATTGACAGATAAACAGTAACAACGTGCGAGCTACCGAATGTACGCAACCAGGCAAGTACACCGTCGGCTGCCACTCTCGCTCCTACTCCCCTCTCCTCCCAGCCAACCCACAGCCCGCCCCATGCGCGGACTGGGATCAAGACCTGGCGTCAGTTATACTTGATCAAAGTCTCAAGTGGAGACCAAATACTACGTATTAGAGCAGTAGTAATTGTCCTAATTTCATCAATAGTCCGTCTGAAAAATCTGATTTGAATCCCTCTCTCTGACACAAGAGACATTTGATTTTATCCAGACATCCTCGTTTTTCCTTCAAACACTTTTTAAATTATTCCTCATATTCAGCTTTTCTGTATAAAAATGATCCTCCAGTCAGTTCTGATTGGCTGCAGGCTAAAGCTGGTGCTGGAGGTGTGTGGGCTGATACGCGACGTGCAGGACCTGCCGGACCGCGAGCTGACTGTCATCGGAACCGACGACGGCGTCCCCCTCACCCTGCAGCAGATCTCCAAGGTCAACCTCGCCAGGTGAGCCTCTGCAGTCATGTAATGTTCAGGCGACGTGCAGGACCTGCCGGACCGCGAGCTGACTGTCATCGGCACCGACGACAGCGTCCCCCTCACCCTGCAGCAGATCTCCAAGGTCAACCTCGCCAGGTGAGCCCCTGCAGTCATGTAATGTTCAGGCGACGTGCAGGACCTGCCGGACCGCGAGCTGACTGTCATCGGCACCGACGACGGCGTCCCCCTCACCCTGCAGCAGATCTCCAAGGTCAACCTCGCCAGGTGAGCCCCTGCAGTCATGTAATGTTCAGGTGACGTGCAGGACCTGCCGGACCGAGAGCTGACGGTCATCGGCATCGACGACGGCGTCCCCCTCACCCTGCAGCAGATCTCCAAGGTCAACCTCGCCAGGTGAGCCCCTGCAGTCATGTAATGTTCAGGCGACGTGCAGGACCTGCCGGACCGGGAGCTGACTGTCATCGGCACCAACGACGGCGTCCCCCTCACCCTGCAGAAGATCTCCAAGGTCAACCTCGCCAGGTGAGCCTCTGCAGTCATGTAATGTTCAGGCGACGTGCAGGACCTGCCGGACCGGGAGCTGACTGTCATCGGCACCGACGACGGCGTCCCCCTCACCCTGCAGCAGATCTTCAAAGTCAACCTCGCCAGGTGAGCCTCTGCAGTCATGTAATGTTCAGGCGACGTGCAGGACCTGCCGGACCGCGAGCTGACTGTCATCGGCACCGACGACGGCGTCCCCCTCACCCTGCAGCAGATCTCCAAGGTCAACCTCGCCAGGTGAGCCTCTGCAGTCATGTAATGTTCAGGCGACGTGCAGGACCTGCCGGACCGCGAGCTGACTGTCATCGGCACTGACGACGGCGTCCCCCTCACCCTGCAGCAGATCTCCAAGGTCAACCTCGCCAGGTGAGCCCCTGCAGTCATGTAATGTTCAGGCGACGTGCAGGACCTGCTGGACCGCGAGCTGACTGTCATCGGAACCGACGACGGCGTCCCCCTCACCCTGCAGCAGATCTCCAAGGTCAACCTCGCCAGGTGAGCCTCTGCAGTCATGTAATGTTCAGGCGACGTGCAGGACCTGCCGGACCGGGAGCTGACTGTCATCGGCACCGACGACGGCGTCCTCCTCACCCTGCAGCAGATCTCCAAGGTCAACCTCGCCAGGTGAGCCCCTGCAGTCATGTAATGTTCAGGCGACGTGCAGGACCTGCCGGACCGCGAGCTGACTGTCATCGGCACCGACGACGGCGTCCTCCTCACCCTGCAGCAGATCTCCAAGGTCAACCTCGCCAGGTGAGCCCCTGCAGTCATGTAATGTTCAGGCGACGTGCAGGACCTGCCGGACCGCGAGCTGACTGTCATCGGCACCGACGACGGCGTCCCCCTCACCCTGCAGCAGATCTCCAAGGTCAACCTCGCCAGGTGAGCCCCTGCACAGATAACAATCAAACAGAGATCGCTTTTGAATGGGTCTTCTGTTGCGTCCAAGTACTAGTTACAGTTAAGTCACTAGTTACTAGTTACATCCAGTTACTAGTTGCAGTGAAGTTAAATTAGGAGAGGGCAGCGTCGGTGCTCCTCTCTTGTGGAGTTAATGGTAAATCAAGTCTTCGACACACGCTGGGCAGCGCTCGACACACTCTAAGCGCAACATTAGAAGATTCTCTTCTGTG
Organism: Flexamia atlantica; assembly: GCA_035578135.1. NCBI lineage: Eukaryota > Metazoa > Arthropoda > Insecta > Hemiptera > Cicadellidae > Flexamia > Flexamia atlantica. The sequence continues at coordinate 2,379,837 of JAQJVK010000046.1, read as the reverse complement.
GCCCCTGCAGCCATGTAATATCCGGGCTACTTACGGCCATGATTGGTGAGAAAGCCTTGGTGATTGGAGGGGTGGTAGCTGTTTGAAACCTAGAAATTATAATACTGATATTTCATTGATTAGCCTCTTGGATAGTTTGTCGAGGGAGTAGCCATAGTAGGCTGGCCAGTTCATACATTCTTTCATTTAGTGAAAAATATCATGTCGCAAACTGAAGATAAGAGGTCTGATAATGCTTTAAATAATGAGTACAAGAAGTAAAAAAGTAGTAAATCTGAGAAGAGAAAAACAAATTTTTTTATTAAAGTTCAACAAATCAACAGAGATTTACATTTGTGTTAAACTTGATTGTGATATTGTGATGACAGAAACTATGCTTAGAATATCAAGCATCCCTGTGTGGTAAAGAATAGTCCAGTAAATATACTCGACGCCAAGAAAAAATTTATTATGACCATTTTTGCTGGAGCTCTTCAAAAATAAAATGTGAATTTTAAGATATTTTAAATCATTCTAAATACCAAATGCGGACAGCGGTAAATCCTCCAAAACCAGGACTGAAAATGGTGACATTTCCGAAAATCGAAAAAAGTCGAAATAATTTACTGCATATTTTATCTAAAATTCTCGAGATATAGAAAATAAATATATACTAGACCTTTGTTCAGCCGCTACAGAGCAAAAATGAAAATTACTTTCTTAATAATTAAAAATGTTCCCCTTCTATCACCCTTTTAGGGGGAGGGGTTGTGGGTTGAAATAATTTATTTTTAGAATTTTTCTGTAGTTTTATCACCCGAGGAATACTCGAGCAAAATTTCAAGTTTCTAGCTCATCAGGAAGTCGTTTTGAATTAGTTTACCTCAAACGAGTGAGTCAGTGAGTTACACATGTGGCTGTATAGTTATTTAGATAGAAGATAGATATAGTCTATGAACCACTACCACCTGACCACAAATTCCCCCAGGCCACAAATTTTGGCTTCTTTGCCTTTCGTGACTGTTAGGCAAAGAGATCTTAGTTTTTACAAGGTCCCCATTTTTGGCATCCAGATAGGTACGTCTCTTTTACAGGTCTAAGACGGGATGTTCACTCGTTTGTTGTGGTTTTCGTCAAACACCAGATCTTCAACGATGTTTTTGTGGTTGCAGGACTCTCTACCACGACTGCGACATATACCTGCTGGACGACCCGTTCAGGTGGCTCGGTAGGCAGGTCTCGGACCGGATCTTCACTCGCTGTGTGTTGAGGTTGCTGAAGGATAAGACCGTGGTTCTGGTGACAGACAAACACAGGCACCTGGTGAAGGCCGACCAGATCATAGCGCTGCGCAACGTAAGCTGGAAACACACTAATTCAAATTAAATGGAATAATGATACCTTTAGTAATACAATAAAAAAAATTATAATAACGATGCATATCAATGCTAATGAGTATAATTGAATAATAAACATATAATCTGATGTACTGCTTATCGAATTATGTTTTGATATTTATTATAACAGGATCGCTCGCTATATCTTTGACTGTTGTTGAAAACCTCTCCGAAACCTCTTAAAACTACAGAAAAATTTAGTGGTGGTCGGGAAACTGATTTTTTAGGAATTTCTTTTTTAGATATGGGAACATATTGTGGATTTATTCCTTGCTTCAAAACAAACCTATTTCACAGTACCTATAACAGTCGGTCGCCGATGCTTTAATTCCGTCTGTATGTCTCTCTGTAAACATTTTAAGGTAATAATTCTCTAATTTCTTTGGTATATTTTATGATAAAAACTTCAAATTTGGCAAAATTGTGTATTGTTAAAATTATTGGAGCAGTTGAATTTCTCTTTCCTAATCAATGAAAACAATTGCAAACACTTACATATTTAGTAAAAAGTAATAAAGTAGAATTAGTTTTAGGTTTTATGGAAATCATTACAGTTGTTAAAAGATATTACGATATTAAAAGTGGATGTTTTAAAGACAAACTAAACAACTTCTTATACTTGAAAGTATTAGGCAGATTATGTGAAAACGAAATCATTGAAGTACACGATAATAACTTTTCTGTGGAAGCAACTTTATAAAACATAGCCACCAACAATGCATTTCAAACAAAGAGTAAATTTGCTGTCATTATCTCTATTTTGATTACTAGAGGACACGCGCTGCTCAGAAGCTTTAAGTTTAAGTTTAAGTTTTCGTTTAGTCTTATTATAAAACAACGTTTGTCAGCTGCTCCTTGACATTTATATTCCCTTGTTAAATCTTATGGACACGTAAGAAATTTTATGGGCGCCTAGGGATCTTCCCTTTGGTATAACCGACATAAATTTATTCCTGTAAAACTTCACGCCGAGCACTTTCCAGCGATACCTGAATTATTAAAATCAGTTCAGAACTGTGGGAAGAGTTTAGATCACAAACTATCCCCTAGCGTATTAAATCCTATACTCTTATATGAGTAACGTTATCGTGCTTGTATGCTTTGCGTGCTTGCACAATTATCTCAAAAACGGCTCCGAGGATTTCCTTCAAAGTCTGGAAATAAGTAATTTATGACTCAAAAACGTCTTTTATGCAGATTACTTGGCCATAGAAAATCTATTAACGTAATAAATCGAATTTAAAAGTTGTGAAGTTTTAACATAGGCCTTATGGGTTGCCGTGACGGCAACGAAAACAAAGAAGGAAAGTGTAAACAAATGAAGTCATCATAACAGCTGTTTGGAATCTACAGCCATCAAGGAAAAATACAGCAAGTGGGATGAAGAGTCCATGGAACAATAAAAAAGGTTTCTATTTATCAATTTTATGACACTGAAATATTTTATAGTAACTGGATGAACTCGTAAACATGAAATAACACCGAGCAAGGCTCGGTCCACCAGGTACTAAGTACTAAATTACTAATGCAAGTTCACTTGCAATGTTTACTTCAATCAGCTGTTTTATTTGATATTTTATTCTTCTAAAAGAAGTGTTTTTACATTATCAGCCTTGATGCCTTTGATAAATTATTCAGAATACGTAATATAGCCAATAGACATCAAAAATTATTTTATATTACTCCGGCGAAATATAAAATAACTGTTGATGTCTACAGGCTATATTACGTAAGTAATAATTCTGAATAATAAAAGTAGTGGATTGACTCAACCAATGAAAGGTTGAAGGAAGAACCCTTTGGGGAAACATAAATTCTAAAGAAATTCAGCAAACCTTTGCACTATTCCCTTGAAATTGAGACATACATATTGAAGATTGGTGACTAAGAACTGCGACGTTACATCATTTAACATTTAAATCAAATAACTTAATTTCTAATTTACTATGTCATTACAGTATTCAATATTGATTTAACATTCGACTTACTTTTGTTGTTTTAATTCTCTATAAATAATACCGAAATCGATCTTTTATTATTTAATTTTGATGTTTAAAAATAGTATATTTCATTACAAGGACCTAAAGTGACGCTTTTCGTACAAGGTCAAGTTTTACAACCGAGGCTGTAAGCCGAGGTTTAAAATGACCGAGTAACGAAAAGTAGCTTTAGGTCCATGTGATGAACTATATTTTTCGTTATATTGCTCAATTCAATACGTAAACTACTTAAGAAAACCAAAATGTTACAGCTTGTTTACCTTTAAAGATGCCTTCAAAAGATTCCACCGTGTTGTTCTTGCTATTTGAAGCAATCAGCTGATTATCTGTTTCATTTGTGTTAGGGTAGACTGACAACAATGAACAACTATCGACGTATCGAACGCATGTAATAATCGATTGGTGAAATGAGCGAGTTTCACAAATTGATTAAACTGACAACAATGAATGTTTCGATAATAACGATGAATGTTTCGATTATTTGTAATCGAATGAATATTGTTCGATTATTACGACGTACTCGGCACTTTTTGACTTTTATAGTCCTAGGACTATAAAGAGTCAGCTGGTATCGAGTACATCAGCTTTTAATTCCTAGGAATAAAAAGAGTGTATTTAGGTCCGGAAAACATGCATTAAAAACATCTGTTTTTGAAGCAGTATAACGAAAAACTTATTATTGAGTTAAATAAAAGTAAGGCCTTGAGAGTAAGATATGCCTTTGGCAAAGAACTACCCCCTGAGATCTAAATTCTAAAATATAGAGGTAATTATATAGATTTTTAGACCTCTTAACTTAAACCAAAATACGGTACATTTCAGAACTAAGACTTTCAATTAATTGCGTTTTATATAGGTTAAATCCGTTAAATGAAATATGTTCGTTAAATGAAATTTGTTCGTTGGATGAAATATTAGAGTGCGATGAGTGTCATGACGTGTTGGGTTGTCTGACGAATGTCAGATACTAACAAATAAAGTAAAAATCAGTTTTCCAATAACCAATAATTGCTGATTTTAACTTATTTCATCAGGACGAAGATTCCAAAATAAGTAGAAAAAGGCGAGTTAATGTTTGATAAAATACTAGTTTTAAAACTTTCTAAATGAGTTGAATGAAATTCACATCAAAGTGAACCCTAATGAGAAATAGAGTAAGATGAGAAATGGAACAAAAACATAATCATAATATGAACTCTGGAATTTTTAACAAAGTCAGATTACGAAGTTTCTGTCAGAAAAGAGCATTTATTGTCAGCCCTTACAATGTCATTAACTTTTATGCTCCAACATAACTTCAAAAGAAGCAGTGATGTTTTTTATTACTGTACACGATACTCTCTTCAAGTAAATCTAAAAAAATTTAGATGATCTACATTGAAAAATAATTTGGAGGAAATCTCAATATGACTTAAAAAAATATTGTTAGTTTTGTTAAAAAGATAAGAATTTTGTTTAGTAACTTGAATATGAAATTACATATTTTCTTGTTATTTTTAGCTTGTCATTTGCAATACTAAAAATGCACACAAGCGATTAATTTGTATGTTTAACTTTTGAAAGCTATAAATATTACTATTTATTATTATTACTAACCTTTAGAACTATTGAAACCATCAAAACATCAGATTTAATCTTAGGCTTTAAAGATTCTATTACTTATTTATTACTATTTACTATTTGCAATATTATTAATTGGTTAACGCTACTTTTTTAAATTAATAAATATTATGGTTAAATTTCATGAATAATCGTTTAAATAACACTTTGTCTTTGTGAAATTTTGACATGAAACCTATTTGATCACAATATGGTGGTATGCTCACAGTACACCATTTATTTCCTTTTTTAACGGAATTATGTGTAATTCATTGTTCAGAATCTTCATCAAGGTGGGTTGCTGTATCATATACTCCGGGAAAAAATTTAAGCCCTTGGCACTTTTATCGAATAAAAATATTAACAAAGCAAATATAACTGTTATCAGACATATTGTCAGCTGGGAATTCCGGCTTTGCTTGGGCGATTCTGTTCTGCCCACAAAATTATTAACAGTTGGTACTGGATTTAGTTTACAGCCACTGGTTTCTAGCTATGACCATATACTTTGAGATAAGGAAATCAAACCACAGTGTACGTGCAAAAGCAATGACATGAGTCCCTTTAAAACTATTCAGTGGCTAAGACGTAATAGATATCCAAGCTCAACCACCAAAACAGGTGTCTTAGCCCAACTACCGTAGTGCATATAATGAGATATCTAGATATCCATCATTGTGCACAATGCTTTATTTGATTGATTTAAAAATAATAGTAGCTTACCTAAGGGTTTTCTTCACTGTCATAATTAAGTGACACACAGATGGATTTCAATATTTTAAGGTTTAAAAATTTTACTTAGATTTGCCATGTAATCTAAGAATCCATACAAAGAGCATCATTCAAGTAAAGAGTTGAATTTTTGTAACGGTGGCTCTATTTGACGACACTGGATCAAACTTAATTACTTAAGAATAAAACTGAAGTTTTGATGGTTTTAATATTTGTAAAGGTTAGCAGCAAATAGCAAAACTTATTTATACATTTTTTTAAACAGCTTTTGGGCAGTGCGGAAATCACCAGCCAGTTGTAATCAATTTTGTATAGTTGATGTTTTGTAAACAGTAACCTCCATTTACCTAAGAGAAAATAAAAACCCTAATTTTATCCCCTAAAATTTTCTCAAAAAATAATTTTCCCAAATGAAAGTTAAAAAAAAATTAAATACTCTAATTTTACAGAGAGAATATATAAAAATAAAAAAACACAATTTATTAACCGTAAAAGCGTTATTCAGGAGTAACAGATACTCCGAGTAAGCAGCCCCGAGGCCCGACACTATCAGTTGTGTCAACGCAAGTTGGCCCGGCACCGGGGCCGCTGTATCGACGCGCTGTTTGCGTTATCCTTGACGCGATTGCGGGGCTCATTTAGCGGGTCTCCCGGCGTGGGAACCAAACTTCAACTGGCTCGGTGTGATTTCATGTTTCAATGGCTTGTGAGTCGATAGGACACGAAATCAGATGATCTAGCGCCTGTAAAGACGTTAAAGTATGGTATGTACATTGACTTTACAAAATTAACCTCATATTCTTTTAACATCTGGGACAAAAAAATTTGTAATTTTATCTTCGGAATAGGTCTTAAGTGTTCGGTTATGCGCATTGTTTCTTTTCTGGACGGGCAACTCCTATGAGCACAATCCGTCTGATCAGAAAAAGTACAGAAACAAGTTTTATGATTTTTTTACAAAAGCAGTGATATTTACAATGAATACATATGAGTTTTTCTTAATGCAACTTAATATCTTCTTTGTTTATTGGTTTCCAATAAGAATGGACTATTGCTTCAATATACCTTAAATAATTTTATTTTTCAAATGTATATTTTGGTTGGTTTTCAAAGTAAGTGTGTAGAAAACCAATTACTTGTATAGAAAATTAAATAAAAAAAACAGATAAACATCTGTAGCATCGTTATTAAATAGAATGAATAAATTTGTGTTGAAGAGAAGAAATGCACATTCAAGAAGAGTTCAACATATAGTGAAGGAAACATTTTGAATATAAATGCATTAAATGTCGTAATAACATGTTAAGCTGTAAAAACGAAACCTTTTTGAATAATGTTTGCTAAATGCAAAGCCCCTTCTAAAAAAACTGTAAAGCTAACATAGGCAAAGAGGAAAAAAGAATCAAGCATTAATTAGGCTTACATTTGAATGTTTCAGTCCTTTACATGGCCAACACATAAGCAGGTGAAATAAAACACTTTATTTGTTCATTTCGTGTTTTTGATTCCATGAGGGCTTTTACACACATCAAAGGAAAACTTCAAACCGAAATATAATTTTTATTTTGAACTTACTTTTTTTAATTTAGGAAATTGTTAACGCTTATTTACTTAGTTGAATATTTTAGTCATTACCATTGTAAACTTTCTTTCAACCAGAAATATGCTTCAACCACAAATTAGATGTGTAATAAATAGCCATATATAAAATTTGGAATTATTCAGGTTAAAATTCTTATTCATTTTATATTTCATTTTATATGCCTATTAATTTTTTATATTGAAAAACTAAAAAATTGTTGAATAAAATGATTATAGAAAAAATTGTATAGCCATAACAAATGTTTATACAATAGTTTAAGAGTGTCTTAAAATGGTTCTTTCTTTCATAAAAAAGCTCAGAACAAAACTTGTCCATTATCAAGCATATATTTTCAAACATTTCTAAATTTTTGGTTTGCTAAGATTACTTGAATAGTTTTATAATATTAAAAAATGAATAAATATTACTTACTTACAGCTGTTGAACTGACAACCCCTGTCACTTTACGTGCGTCATTCAACAAGTTACAAAGTAGGCTATCCCTTGCTTCTTCCAAGCCTTTTTCAACATAAAAGATAACGAGACTGTAGCCCTGATGACTTTGCCATCTACTATTTTCCTTCCGCAGTAAAAACTTCGTAATCTAACTTTTACTGGACTTCTTATTTCGTGTTCGTGAAATTCGTAGCTTATGAATTATTTCACCCTGCACTCAGGAGTTCCCAAATGGCTCTTTCTTCTAGCCTCTACAAACTAAAATTTGGTTAGAGTGAGAGAATTCGCTGTGAATAAATTCCTTAATACTCAAAACATAAAAATAAGTAGTAGTTTTTTTATGAAGTACATAGAAAATGGAACATTTTTTGAAATAATCATTGTAACTATTTTTTTATTTGTTTGCAAACAAGCTGGTAAATTTAATATATTTTACATGTTATGTAACATGTTAATTTTCCGTCCATATAAAATAATTTACAATAAAATAAATTATGCAGTATTCGATGCAAAGTATTTTATTAAGATTTAAAAACAAAAAAGATATGTTAGAAATTAGCTTAAAAATACAACCTATGCATAAAACCTGGCAAATATTGTAATGAAACCCAAATATTTTATAAAATAAAAGTTATATATATCAAAAGTTATTATTATATGGATACAAATTTACTTCAGTCTATTTTTCTACAAACGCACAACAATAAATATAAAATGTACAGGTATAGATGTTATGTAAACACTACTCCGGAGACGCACTGTGACGGAGGTATCGGTTATTCAAATAGGTCAATTTAACGGTGCGAAAGTTGACTGGAGTAATTTGAATAAGGTAGCAATTAAAAAGACTTCGAATCTCCAGGAAATTGATGTGCAAATTACTTGCAAAGAGGTGAAACCCTTTATTAGATTCTGTATACTGTGACGTATTATATTAATGTATAATATATTAGCCCAATAAGTACTGTTATCGGGCGACCATGCAATAGTTCCCGCTTCAGCCAGGAGGGCTGGATTTAATGCGAGCACTGTCAAACTTACTGGTTGAGTTATAACGATTTTCGCACCATAGTACACATAAATAATTACATTTGTTCCCAGAACCGTTTTAAATTTTTTTATATTTTCTCATTTCTTCAAACCTAAATTGGCATAATCTGTTCTAACATTTAACGTACGCCTATAATTAATTAATATTTAACGTGGTATTGCTGCAATCACATATTTACTTACTACCGTTTCTGATCGGAAGTTAACGGTAAATTTACAAGAACTACCTCTTCCCGACGACATGGGCGAAAAACTGATTTGACCATGTGGTTTGATTTAAATGGCATGTAAAATATTATTTGATATGATGTAGTGTTCAAATAAATGGACATAGTTGTTAAAATAGCTATTTGGCAATAGTTATTTTTTATTTATCAGCTAAATATAATAATATAGATATATCAGAAATACTGCGTTCACAGGACCGTCCTCATAATTAGACCTGTTCATAAACTGTAAACCAGGCAAAATTGTGGATAGGATATCACGTTAAAATGTATGTCCATTAGTTGTCATTGGCTGCTGGGCTATTAGTCCTGTCCAAAGAACATGTCGGCCCTAGTCAGTAACAAAACAACAAGTAAAAAACAAATCAGTAAAAAAATTAGTGATGGCAAAAGGCCGAAAAAATCCAAATCAAAATATAAAATCACCATCACCAACAATGAATTTCAAACGAAGAAGACAACCAGAACGCGCCACAATCATCCTACACTCAGCCATTGTGATAACACGACAGTACTTTATTCCGCAGTGGTTAGAGTGGCTGAAAAGTAGCTTTCATTTGTAGCTTTTGATGGGGCCATCTGTCATTGATGATTGGACGTATGGTTCATGACCTCGGCAAACAAATCAGCTGGTATTCACCAGAATCAAGTTGTATACCACATTAAATATTTAAAATTATATTTAAAAATGTTTAATGGGCATTATGTTCTTTTACGGAACATTTCAAGGAATGTGATATGAATCTATAATATGCAGTTCATTTGACTTCTTCTCATTAAAACTCCCTCGTATTCTTACATTATCTCCTATATTGCATATTATTTACTACAAAAAATTAAATGCACATACTCTTTTATACATTTTTTTTGTAATGATGTAAGTGTAAGACATGATTTTTTTATTAAGTAATAAAAACTAGCTGATTTAGTACCGTGACGTGACATTACCCAGCCAGTACAGCGATAGTGCATTTTGGGGAGTATTGAAAACCTGAGATGTGCCCAACCCGACAACTGTCGCGTATTCAAACTCCCCAACGTTCACCACCACTCTACTGGCTGTGTGACGTCATGTTGTGTGACTAAATCGGCCATTATTACCTACTGAGATCCGGCACCTGATTAACGGAGCGGGAGTTTAGTGGGGTCCTAATTAAATTACACTTCAGAGTGTGAGTGCGTCTGCGTTCGAGGGAACTTTACATGGCCTTTATACGCCTTCGTATTATTGTAGGTTTAACCGTTTGAATTTTCTTATTGTCTTTGACTGCAGTTATATATGGACTGAGCCGGAGAGTTGTACATGATGAATTTAACTCATTCATACACTCACGCATGCAGACATTGAGGAGCCTAATAACTCCCTCACCTCGACAATAGCGTAATTAAGGCCTAATGACTCACCCTCCTTGTCGCTCTACTGTCACGAACTTTGCAATCCAACTTTGCTTCAAAGTTTTGGCTATGTTTCCTGTAACATTTCTCTTAATGTTACAGATTAGGTTCTATTTTATAATTATATATCTGCTCGTCAATAGTTTTACTTTAAAATTAGTTCATTAAAAGTTTGTCTGCTAAAAGGTAAATGCGTTTTCTTGAGAGATTACCGTTTTTATAGTATGAGGTGGAGATAGTATTGTTTTCTTTTTGTCATAATACTGTAACGAGTAATAAGGTAACCTATAAATTAAAATTTCAAGTTACGATTGATAATATTGCTTCATGGTAAGTATTAAGAAAAATTCACAAAATTCCACCATTAGTTTTATCGAAAAAAGGTGTTAGGACTAGAATTCACAAAATTAAAAACTTACCAAATTTGGTAGTCAGTCTTTATTTGTCAAATAATATTTTTGTAATTAGAGACCGGTTTCGGTTCTATGACGAAACCATAATAAAGCGACTTTGACCAATCACCTGCTAGTAATTGTTAGTATATCTACAGGATCCATACTGTATGGACAATTTTAGGTTAAAATGTGCACACATGGACTGTTAACGTGGTAAGAAAATGTAAATATATTTTTTTGTTTATGAAATGATATAAAAAGGTTTTTAATGTCCTGACAATCATGGAAGTGTGCTCCATCCAGTTTTGATATTTTAGATTAATTACATGACTTACATGACTGAATCATAGAACCGAAACCGGTCTCTAGTAACAAAAATATTATTTGACATCTAAAAACTGACTACCAAATTTGGCAAGTTTTTTATTTTCTAATATAAGGTGTCAAGACTTCAGCAATTCACACTTATTAATCAATGTACAATAAAATATGGAACAAAAAAACAAAAAAAAAACACTGCATATATCGAAAATAGTGAGTACAAATTTCAAAAATCTTTAAAAATTAATTATGTAATGTGAACGAACCTAAGCTACTGTGAAGGGTGGGAGTTTGACAATACAGGTTTGATAATGTAAACTGCGGGTGTTTACACAGCGGCGGCCCGGGTAACTGGATTGCCTCACATTGACACAACTGATTACGTTTGGCCGGCGGCTGCTCAGCCCTCCGCGAGGGTTTATCGTACTCTGACTAATACATGTTTGAATACACTCTTAATTTTCAGCGTCAGGGACTATTTAAATAATTTTAGAGATAACGGACCAAAAACTGATTTTTATAACGATCGTCATTAGTGATATGGCGGTCAATTTTAAATGACATGTGGGCTCGATATCTGACTTATATATTTTAATATATTTTGTAAAGTCCTGCCTACCTTTACATTAAGAAGTATGATCATTTCCAATGCAGGTTACCACCCAGTTCTTACAGGGAAACGTACAACATCTGTTTTAAATGGTTTTTTTTTACTTATACATTCCTACACTAATTATATACACGTTAAAGACCTCTGTTTACTTCAACCGGCCCTGAAGACTGAAGACAATCTTCTGTTAGAGTAAATCATGCCTAGGAATAAAAAGCCTGGGCACATCACCGGGGTGGCAAAGTATAGACTGTGGAGCACCATCCATCCAATAGCCCCCACCTCTTTTCTTCCTCCTGCTAATGTAATTATATCCTTATTCTAAGACTCATACAATATATAATTAGAGGTTACTTTCGTACAGCAGAAAAATTGCATTCATCTACCAACTGGATGTAAGCAAATGGAAATAATGACCATACCTTAACTTACACTTCTAACGACGCCCAATATGCAAAAGTTATAAAATAATTATTTGTTTTCCTTTTTTAGATCAGTATTTCTAGTTTAAAATAAATCATATCACAAGTGCCTGTTGCAATTGAAGGGGTCCCTCCAGTAACGTTGTAAGCGACATAAAGTAAATTTTTCACGAAATGGAAAAAACATATAATTGGGAATGTAATGATTTAAATATGTTTTATTTGTTATATATAATTGTAATATCATAAATCTAGCCAAACTATGAAGTATTACAATATTATCGCACGTAATAAAAAAGTTATTACAAAAAAGTGATTTTAAAATTGCAATAACGTTGTAAATGACAGTCGTTTGCAACGTTGTTGCCGGCTTGGCCTATGCAACAATGTTTCTTTTGGTTTCTTATTTTCATTTATGTACAGTTCCCCAGCATTTCTTCTCTGCTTACTTACATTTCTGGTCCAACTTCCGAACTTAAAAGGGCGTTTTTTACTACGATTTAGCCGATTAACATCGGGACGGCGACAGAACGGTGCGCGGTGATAATGCAATTTTTGGCGGATACAACGTTGTTGCAACTGTGGGACCAACAACACTTGGTTTTCAACCTGTGGTAGTGCTGCCAACACAAGAAATATCAACGAAAAAATGCCCTGCACTGATGCAGGATGTCGTTAACAACCTTACTGCATAGAAATCTCAATTTTGAAAAAGTTGTCGTTTACAACGTTACTGGAGGGACCCCTTCAATTATTGCCACCTGCGTTGACACCATTCCTTTGCGATTAGTTCAGGACATCACGGATTGCACGATTGGGTCACTTAATTTATTTTCAGTTACATTTATTTACAGTAATGTTAAGTAGTAGAAATGCTCAACAGCCGGATGTACATTCCAGGGCAAGGTGGAAGGATACGGGACATTCGACCAGCTAGTGTCCACCATCGCCAGCCTAGAGCACTCGTCCGACCTGACCTCCGACGACCTCGACACCGACAGCGAGGACTCCGACATGGACGAGCCTTCCTCCACCACCTCCAACCACACTCTCAACATCGTCGAGTGCTCCTACAAGTACTGTCGCCGGTACTCGTACTACCCTCAGCCGGTGAGTGGAATACAATCTACCATCACAGTTAGACCCATCTTTAAACCTCCACCACCTCCAACCACACTCTCAACATCGTCGAGTGCTCCTACAAGTACTGCCGCCGGTACTCCTACTACCCTCAGCCGGTGAGTGGAATACAATCTACCATCACAGTTAGACCCATCTTTAAACCTCCACCACCTCCAACCACACTCTCAACATCGTCGAGTGCTCCTACAAGTACTGCCGCCGGTACTCCTACTACCCTCAGCCGGTGAGTGGAACACAATCTACCATCACACTTAGACCCATCTTTAAACCTCCAACACCTCCAACCACACTCTCAACATCGTCGAGTGCTCCTACAAGTACTGCCGCCGGTACTCGTACTACCCTCAGCCGGTGAGTGGAATACAATCTACCATCACACTTAGACCCATCTTTAAACCTCCAACACCTCCAACCACACTCTCAACATCGCCGAGTGCTCCTACAAGTACTGCCGCCGGTACTCGTACTACCCTCAGCCGGTGAGTGGAATACAATCTACCATCACACTTAGACCCATCTTTAAACCTCCAACACCTCCAACCACACTCTCAACATCGTCGAGTGCTCCTACAAGTACTGCCGCCGGTACTCGTACTACCCTCAGCCGGTGAGTGGAATACAATCTACCATCACACTTAGACCCATCTTTAAACCTCCAACACCTCCAACCACACTCTCAACATCGTCGAGTGCTCCTACAAGTACTGCCGCCGGTACACCTACTACCCTCAGCCGGTGAGTGGAATACAATCTACCATCACACTTAGACCCATCTTTAAACCTCCACCACCTCCAACTACACTCTCAACATCGTCGAGTGCTCCTACAAGTACTGCCGCCGGTACTCGTACTACCCTCAGCCGGTGAGTGGAATACAATCTACCATCACAGTTAGACCCATCTTTAAACCTCCACCACCTCCAACCACACTCTCAACATCGTCGAGTGCTCCTACAAGTACTGCCGCCGGTACTCGTACTACCCTCAGCCGGTGAGTGGAATACAATCTACCATCACAGTTAGACCCATCTTTAAACCTCCACCACCTCCAACCACACTCTCAACATCGTCGAGTGCTCCTACAAGTACTGCCGCCGGTACTCCTACTACCCTCAGCCGGTGAGTGGAACACAATCTACCATCACAGTTAGACCCATCTTTAAACCTCCACCACCTCCAACCACACTCTCAACATCGTCGAGTGCTCCTACAAGTACTGCCGCCGGTACTCCTACTACCCTCAGCCGGTGAGTGGAACACAATCTACCATCACAGTTAGACCCATCTTTAAACCTCCACCACCTCCAACTACACTCTTAACATCGTCGAGTGCTCCTACAAGTACTGCCGCCGGTACTCCTACTACCCTCAGCCGGTGAGTGGAATACAATCTACCATCACAGTTAGACCCATCTTTAAACCTCTACCACCTCCAACCACACTCTCAACATCGTCGAGTGCTCCTACAAGTACTGCCGCCGGTACTCCTACTACCCTCAGCCGGTGAGTGGAATACAATCTACCATCACAGTTAGACCCATCTTTAAACCTCCACCACCTCCAACCACACTCTCAACATCGTCGAGTGCTCCTACAAGTACTGCCGCCGGTACTCGTACTACCCTCAGCCGGTGAGTGGAATACAATCTACCATCACAGTTAGACCCATCTTTAAACCTCCAACACCTCCAACCACACTCTCAACATCGTCGAGTGCTCCTACAAGTACTGTCGCCGGTACACCTACTACCCTCAGCCGGTGAGTGGAACACAATCTATCATCACAGTTAGACCCATCTTTAAACCTCCACCACCTCCAACCACACTCTCAACATCGTCGAGTGCTCCTACAAGTACTGCCGCCGGTACTCCTACTACCCTCAGCCGGTGAGTGGAACACAATCTACCATCACAGTTAGACCCATCTTTAAACCTCCACCACCTCCAACCACACTCTCAACATCGTCGAGTGCTCCTACAAGTACTGCCGCCGGTACACCCACTACCCTCAGCCGGTGAGTGGAACACAATCTATCATTACAGTTAGACCCATCTTTAAACCTCCACCACCTCCAACCACACTCTCAACATCGTCGAGTGCTCCTACAAGTACTGCCGCCGGTACACCTACTACCCTCAGCCGGTGAGTGGAACACCATCTATCATCACAGTTAGACCCATCTTTAAACCTCCACCACCTCCAACCACACTCTCAACATCGTCGAGTGCTCCTACAAGTACTGCCGCCGGTACTCCTACTACCCTCAGCCGGTGAGTGGAACACTATCTATCATCACAGTTAGACCCATCTTTAAACCTCCACCACCTCCAACCACACTCTCAACATCGTCGAGTGCTCCTACAAGTACTGCCGCCGGTACTCCTACTACCCTCAGCCGGTGAGTGGAGCACAATCTACCATCACAGTTAGACCCATCTTTAAACCTCCACCATCTCCAACCACACTCTCAACATCGTCGAGTGCTCCTACAAGTACTGCCGCCGGTACTCCTACTACCCTCAGCCGGTGAGTGGAATACAATCTACCATCACAGTTAGACCCATCTTTAAACCTCCACCACCTCCAACTACACTCTTAACATCGTCGAGTGCTCCTACAAGTACTGCCGCCGGTACTCCTACTACCCTCAGCCGGTGAGTGGAGCACAATCTACCATCACAGTTAGACCCATCTTTAAACCTCCACCACCTCCAACCACACTCTCAACATCGTCGAGTGCTCCTACAAGTACTGCCGCCGGTACTCCTACTACCCTCAGCCGGTGAGTGGAACACAATCTACCATCACAGTTAGACCCATCTTTAAACCTCCACCACCTCCAACCACACTCTCAACATCGTCGAGTGCTCCTACAAGTACTGCCGCCGGTACTCCTACTACCCTCAGCCGGTGAGTGGAACACAATCTATCATCACAGTTAGACCCATCTTTAAACCTCCACCACCTCCAACCACACTCTCAACATCGTCGAGTGCTCCTACAAGTACTGCCGCCGGTACACCTACTACCCTCAGCCGGTGAGTGGAACACCATCTATCATCACAGTTAGACCCATCTTTAAACCTCCACCACCTCCAACCACACTCTCAACATCGTCGAGTGCTCCTACAAGTACTGCCGCCGGTACTCCTACTACCCTCAGCCGGTGAGTGGAGCACAATCTACCATCACAGTTAGACCCATCTTTAAACCTCCACCATCTCCAACCACACTCTCAACATCGTCGATAGTTCCTACAAGTACTGCCGCCGGTACTCGTACTACCCTCAGCCGGTGAGTGGAATACAATCTACCATCACAGTTAGACCCATCTTTAAACCTCCAACACCTCCAACCACACTCTCAACATCGTCGAGTGCTCCTACAAGTACTGCCGCCGGTACTCCTACTACCCTCAGCCGGTGAGTGGAACACTATCTATCATCACAGTTAGACCCATCTTTAAACCTCCACCACCTCCAACCACACTCTCAACATCGTCGAGTGCTCCTACAAGTACTGCCGCCGGTACTCCTACTACCCTCAGCCGGTGAGTGGAACACAATCTACCATCACACTTAGACCCATCTTTAAACCTCCAACACCTCCAACCACACTCTCAACATCGTCGAGTGCTCCTACAAGTACTGCCGCCGGTACTCGTACTACCCTCAGCCGGTGAGTGGAATACAATCTACCATCACAGTTAGACCCATCTTTAAACCTCTACCACCTCCAACCACACTCTCAACATCGTCGAGTGCTCCTACAAGTACTGCCGCCGGTACTCGTACTACCCTCAGCCGGTGAGTGGAACACAATCTACCATCACAGTTAGACACGTCATTAAACCTCCACCACCTCCAACCACACTCTCAACATCGTCGAGTGCTCCTACAAGTACTGCCGCCGGTACTCCTACTACCCTCAGCCGGTGAGTGGAGCACAATCTACCATCACAGTTAGACCCATCTTTAAACCTCCACCATCTCCAACCACACTCTCAACATCGTCGAGTGCTCCTACAAGTACTGCCGCCGGTACTCCTACTACCCTCAGCCGGTGAGTGGAATACAATCTACCATCACACTTAGACCCATCTTTAAACCTCCACCACCTCCAACCACACTCTCAACATCGTCGAGTGCTCCTACAAGTACTGCCGCCGGTACTCCTACTACCCTCAGCCGGTGAGTGGAATACAATCTACCATCACAGTTAGACCCATCTTTAAACCTCCACCACCTCCAACCACACTCTCAACATCGTCGAGTGCTCCTACAAGTACTGCCGCCGGTACTCGTACTACCCTCAGCCGGTGAGTGGAAGACAATCTACCATCACAGTTAGACCCATCTTTAAACCTCCACCACCTCCAACCACACTCTCAACATCGTCGAGTGCTCCTACAAGTACTGCCGCCGGTACTCCTACTACCCTCAGCCGGTGAGTGGAACACAATCTACCATCACAGTTAGACCCATCTTTAAACCTCCACCACCTCCAACCACACTCTCAACATCGTCGATAGTTCCTACAAGTACTGCCGCCGGTACTCCTACTACCCTCAGCCGGTGAGTGGAACACAGTTATACCCATCTTTAAACCTCCACCACCTCCAACCACACTCTCAACATCGTCGAGTGCTCCTACAAGTACTGCCGCCGGTACTCCTACTACCCTCAGCCGGTGAGTGGAGCACAATCTACCATCACAGTTAGACCCATCTTTAAACCTCCACCATCTCCAACCACACTCTCAACATCGTCGATAGTTCCTACAAGTACTGCCGCCGGTACTCGTACTACCCTCAGCCGGTGAGTGGAATACAATCTACCATCACAGTTAGACCCATCTTTAAACCTCCAACACCTCCAACCACACTCTCAACATCGTCGAGTGCTCCTACAAGTACTGCCGCCGGTACTCCTACTACCCTCAGCCGGTGAGTGGAACACTATCTATCATCACAGTTAGACCCATCTTTAAACCTCCACCACCTCCAACCACACTCTCAACATCGTCGAGTGCTCCTACAAGTACTGCCGCCGGTACTCCTACTACCCTCAGCCGGTGAGTGGAGCACAATCTACCATCACAGTTAGACCCATCTTTAAACCTCCACCACCTCCAACCACACTCTCAACATCGTCGAGTGCTCCTACAAGTACTGCCGCCGGTACTCGTACTACCCTCAGCCGGTGAGTGGAGCACAATCTACCATCACAGTTAGACCCATCTTTAAACCTCCACCACCTCCAACCACACTCTCAACATCGTCGAGTGCTCCTACAAGTACTGCCGCCGGTACTCCTACTACCCTCAGCCGGTGAGTGGAGCACAATCTACCATCACAGTTAGACCCATCTTTAAACCTCCACCACCTCCAACCACACTCTCAACATCGTCGAGTGCTCCTACAAGTACTGCCGCCGGTACTCCTACTACCCTCAGCCGGTGAGTAGAGCACAATCTACCATCACAGTTAGACCCATCTTTAAACCTCCACCATCTCCAACCACACTCTCAACATCGTCGAGTGCTCCTACAAGTACTGCCGCCGGTACTCCTACTACCCTCAGCCGGTGAGTGGAATACAATCTACCATCACACTTAGACCCATCTTTAAACCTCCACCACCTCCAACCACACTCTCAACATCGTCGAGTGCTCCTACAAGTACTGCCGCCGGTACTCCTACTACCCTCAGCCGGTGAGTGGAACACAATCTACCATCACAGTTAGACCCATCTTTAAACCTCCACCACCTCCAACCACACTCTCAACATCGTCGAGTGCTTCTACAAGTACTGCCGCCGGTACACCTACTACCCTCAGCCGGTGAGTGGAACACAATCTATCATCACAGTTAGACCCATCTTTAAACCTCCACCACCTCCAACCACACTCTCAACATCGTCGAGTGCTCCTACAAGTACTGCCGCCGGTACACCTACTACCCTCAGCCGGTGAGTGGAGCACAATCTACCATCACAGTTAGACCCATCTTTAAACCTCTACCATCTCCAACCACACTCTCAACATCGTCGATAGTTCCTACAAGTACTGCCGCCGGTACTCGTACTACCCTCAGCCGGTGAGTGGAATACAATCTACCATCACAGTTAGACCCATCTTTAAACCTCCAACACCTCCAACCACACTCTCAACATCGTCGATAGTTCCTACAAGTACTGCCGCCGGTACTCCGACTACCCTCAGCCGGTGAGTGGAACACAATCTACCATCACAGTTATACCCATCTTTAAACCTCCACCACCTCCAACCACACTCTCAACATCGTCGAGTGCTCCTACAAGTACTGCCGCCGGTACTCCTACTACCCTCAGCCGGTGAGTGGAATACAATCTACCATCACAGTTAGACCCATCTTTAAACCTCCACCACCTCCAACCACACTCTCAACATCGTCGAGTGCTCCTACAAGTACTGCCGCCGGTACTCCGACTACCCTCAGCCGGTGAGTGGAACACAATCTACCATCACAGTTATACCCATCTTTAAACCTCCACCACCTCCAACCACACTCTCAACATCGTCGAGTGCTCCTACAAGTACTGCCGCCGGTACTCCTACTACCCTCAGCCGGTGAGTGGAATACAATCTACCATCACAGTTATACCCATCTTTAAACCTCCACCACCTCCAACCACACTCTCAACATCGTCGAGTGCTCCTACAAGTACTGCCGCCGGTACTCCTACTACCCTCAGCCGGTGAGTGGAACACAATCTACCATCACAGTTAGACCCATCTTTAAACACACCATCAAAAGATGCTTTTTCAAAATCACCACTACCGTTACTCTTAACACCATACGTTGGGAAGTAGCTAGCTTACTTTCATATTTTACTCCAACCATCATTCTTAAAAAAATACTATTTCTTCATAGTTACTTATTCATATAACGCTATTTCGTCACCAATCATTGTTAGACATGTTTAAGCTGGAGCGTCTATGTAATAATAAAACCAACATAAAAAAGGTTGATATTTTATTTTTTAAGTTAATTTAAAGATGCCCTCAAGCGCAATATTCAGAGTACTGTGAATTTCCACATAGATTATTAGTTAACTTTCTGAAGTAGGAAACTTATCAGAAGCTTGTCTATTGGACATGTCTTAATGGTTTATGGAGTTTTATATTTTACAGCAAAGTCCTGTTTTGAAAACTACGGCTGGAAGGAAGTCTACAGAATTAATGAAAAACCATCCACAATCTGTACTGTTGCAGATGCCATCGTGGTCTCAGGTAAATTACGATTCACAGTTATAGCTCATACGTTAAAATAAGCTGAATTGGCATTTTACTCCTCTTATGTTCAAAATAAATTAATTGTTTGAAAGTACTCACAAATTTTATTGGAATACTTACGAAAGGAATTGTTTTACCAGGTGCTGAGGATGGTGGGAGGAGCTCGGAGCAAAGTAGGCTTGGCCCTGACCCTCCTGGGACTGTTGGTAACCCAGGGTCTCCTATCGACCTGGGACTACTGCTTCATCGTAGGGTGGGTCAACTACTGAGGTAGACTCGTAGAGAGTAAGTTAAAGCTACATGGGGGAACTGTTTATCAGAACAAACAACTCTCTTTATTAACCATGCAAATATTTTTGACAAATACATTTGCTCGACACAGACAAATGTAATTTAGGATGGGACAAGTACTGTGGAAGACTGTAAGAGAGGAAGCTAAGGCTGTTTTTCGTGTTTGTAAACTTAAATTTCAAAAATGAATCTACACAGTGTCTATTGTTAAACTATTTTATCGTTATTGATAAGAAATTGTTCAACATTATACTCTTGTTTATGCTAGAAAAATCGTTATTTATAACAAACAAACTATTTATAAATGGTGGATTTTCCTACATTACGAAAAATTGAATTACATATTAATATCGACATTAAAAATTCGGTCCGTTTTTTATGTTTATGTTAGAACCACGCTATGATAAATGTTGAAAAAGATCTAATTTAGTATCAGTTAAAAATATTAACCCTAAAAATAAACAGGATCAGAAAAATTATACTAAGGGTATTGGCACTACAGAATAAAATTCGTCCTCAGTCCAATATCAAAATGTGTTTGAGTTTGAACACCATCGAGTTACACTAAGATAAAAGTTAGACTAAAATAGAAGTTACAAGCATTTTCTTTTTCTTATATAAGATGAGTTTTGCAAAGTTAAAAAACGGGAAATCCTGTTAATGTTTCAGACATTAAAACTTTATAAACCTCTTGAATTTCAAACACTTCCCACTTTGGTGTAAGACTGTTCTCTGGTTCTTAGAACTCTGTTTTCAACCAAATATTATTTGAGGTAAAGAAAGTTATAGAATAAAACTCCTTTACATTGCACTTACTTAGGGTTTCCTCCAAATGCTTGGATTAAAATAATTATGGTAAATGTAATGTAATGTACTTGAATGCTGTTACTTATTTATTTTAATAATTAAAATAATATGGTTTTTGTTCGAGGTATTCTGATAATAAAGACCCTTTCAACCTAGACTTCTGCTACTTAATTGAAGGCATGAAGTAGGTAAAGAAAAAAATATATTGTAATGAGGAAAAAATACTCATTTTTAATTCAAAAAGTAGGCTAAAGAAAACAATATATAAATTTATCCAGAAATATCGAAAATACAAACAAGATTGGCCAGTTCTAAAACTTGTGAGGTAAGTTCAAGACATTTATTTGCTAGGAAAGTTAAAAAAAAACTGGTAGCTTGAAAAACTGAATTCGTAGCTACACTTATTTTCCAACTGATAGGTTTGGTATAATCAGCGTAATAACAACTGAATGCTATAGCCATGTTGTCTACTTGATATTTATGAAGGACCTTTACTCAACAAAACCTTCCTAAAATAAATCCTGTGCGTGAACTACTTATAATTTCTTTTACTTTGGTAGATAAACTTGGTTAATTCATTCAATGTTTGCCTCCAGGATAGATATTCCACGATTATTTAAGCATTTTACGTACCTTTCGTTGTCAATCCAAAGTAATCATAAGGATATCAAGGTAGAATAGGGGAATCAGTAGGCTTACCTGGTGGTTAAAGCTGCTGAAGAGCAAACAAAAATATAAATCACAAAATCAAAATAAATTTTTAAAGTCACTGGCTCCTTCTTCAGATAGTAGAGAGTTCATTGTATGCTAGGAAGGAAGAATAAGAACAGTTTCCTCCTTCTAGAATCCAAAGAGCACTAACTTTTCTATGATTGCCTATATTACACTTTATACACTCCTTCAGAGCCTGCTGATAGGAAAGGGAGGGGAAGTTATCTGAGGTTGAGGTTGGGGGTACTCTGGATTTTGTCACCCACTGATGGGCCAGCCCAGGTGACAAAATCCAGAGAACCCGCAAATCTCAACCTCAGATAACTTTCCCCTCCCTTTCCTATCAGCAGGCTCTGTAGGAGTGTACATTGTGTAATATAGACAATCATAGAAAAGTTAGTGCTCTTTGGATTCTAGAAGGAGGGAACTGTTCTTCTTCTTCCTTCCTAGCATACAATGAACTCCCAAATATTTGGGTCCTTCTTTTATGTGACTAACTGAACAGTTAACCAACCAAAACATACAGCCTGAAAGTGACATAAATGAAGAATTATTACAAAGTGAAAAAGAGGCATCATTACATTTAGTCCTGCGTGCGAAAGCAAATAAGAAAGAAAGAAAGAACTCCCCACTATCTGAAGAAGGAGTCAGTGACTTTGAAAATTTATTTTGATTTTGTGTTCTATGTTTTTTTTTGTGTGCTCTCCAGCAGCTTTAACCACCAGGCAAGCCTACTGATTCCCCTCCTACCCTGATTTCTTAAAACAGACCTAGAGCCCATACTTTACTAAAATGATACAATCATAAACTATAATATATAGGTTTACATACCTTCAGTCAACAGTTTCATAATGTAGAAATTTCCTACATATGTTTCAAAGCATTAAAGCTTCATCTTCGGGGATTTAAAAATGTCTATAAGTGTATCACACAAATTTTCTACATTAAAAATAAATAATAAAATAAAAAACACATTACACTTAACACATAAGACTTGAGCTGGCCAGCAATAGACACTGACTGAGACTGAATAAACAGGTATTAGCCCACTCCTACTTGACCCTCCTTGAAAATTTGTGTGATGCACTTATAGACATTTTTAAATCCCTGAAGATGAAGCTTTAATGCTTTGAAACATATGTAGGAAATTTCTACATTATGAAACTGATGACTGAAGGTATGTAAGCCTATATATTATAGTCATATCACAGTTTTGGAGGCAAAGAACAATGAATAAGTACAATCATAAAAATAGATTACTGCTGTTTCGATGTGCAATGTGTTATGTAATTTTTGACGTTTTACACGACTTTACAATGATACATTGAGTCTAGAAACTGCAGTAATCTCTTTTTACGATTCCTTTGAACTATCGAAAGAAGGTACGTAACCTACTTAAATACTTTGTTAAAGCCACTAAATTTGTTGAATGCGTTCAGGTTAGGTACCAACAGCACTCTGCTGTGGGATGACTGGTTGAAGACGCCCCTCAATGAGGAAGACACGCCGCTGCCGGCACTGTGGTACCTCTCCACCGCCGCCGTCCTGGCAGGTACTTACTGACTTACTGGCCTACTTACTTACTTTCTTACTTACTTGGTTACTTGGATGCAGCCTGCTGTGGGATGACTGGTTGAAGAAACCCCTCAATGAAGAAGACACGCCACTGCCGGCGCCTCCTGGCATAAGTACCTCTCCACCGTAAGTAGAGAGACACACTACCGGCGCCTCCTGGCATAAGTACCTCTCCACCGTAAGTAGAGAGACACACTGCCGGCGCCTCTTGGCATAAGTACCTCTCCACCGTTAGTAGAGAGACACACTACCGGCGCCTCTTGGCATAAGTACCTCTCCACCGTAAGTAGAGAGACACACTACCGGCGCCTCCTGGCATAAGTACCTCTCCACCGTAAGTAGAGAGACACACTACCGGCGCCTACTGGCATAAGTACCTCTCCACCGTAAGTAGAGAGACACACTACCGGCGCCGGCGCCTCTTGGCATACGTACCTCTCCACCGTAAGTAGAGAGACACACTACCGGCGCCTCCTGGCATAAGTACCTCTCCACCGTAAGTGGAGAGACACACTACCGGCGCCTCTTGGCATAAGTACCTCTCCACCGTAAGTAGAGAGACACACTGCCGGCGCCTCCTGGCATAAGTACCTCTCCACCGTAAGTAGAGAGACACACTACCGGCGCCTCCTGGAATAAGTACCTCTCCACCGTAAGTAGAGAGACACACTGCCGGCGCCTCCTGGCATAAGTACCTCTCCACCGTAAGTAGAGAGACACACTACCGGCGCTTCCTGGCATAAGTATCTCTCCAACGTAAGTAGAAAGACACACTACCGGCGCTTCCTGGCATAAGTACCTCTCCAACGTAAGTAGAGAGACACACTACCGGCGCCTCCTGGCATAAGTACCTCTCCAACGTAAGTAGAGAGACACACTACCGGCGCCTCCTGGCATAAGTACCTCTCCACCGTAAGTAGAGAGGCACACTACCGGCGCTTCCTGGCATAAGTACCTCTCCACCGTAAGTAGAGAGACACACTACCGGCGCTTCCTGGCATAAGTACCTCTCCACCATAAGTAGAAGACACGCTAAAGTATGTAAACAAATATTAATTTTTATCGTATTTTTTTAACTGTGGTGACTATATTTATATACTGCCTAATACTCTATTAAGCTGTCCATTGCAATTTTTACACCTGCCGTGATAGAAATTAAAGTTTAAATATTTCAATTGAAACTCTTGCTTTGAATACCAATCCCCTGCCTACTACTGCATGGGACAGACTTCATGACCTCTAGATACTTTACACTAGACATGTGTGGATCTGTCCGGCAGGGGTGGCAGTCAACTACAACGTGTCGGTGATGCTGAACAGGGCCGTCAACTGCGTGCACGACTCCCTGGTCAAGGCGTTCCTACACACTCCCATCACACTGCTCGACCAGCAGATACTAAGTGAGTTTGTAGAAAGAAATGTTTGGTGGTATTTTTGCATCATTTTGAATACACCTAATCATAGGACGGAGAGTAGATGAGTTCTCTTGCCCCTTACTGTAGCGAGCTCACAAATGTGGGACTGAGATTTGAAGGCGCTAGCCAGTAGCCTATGTCATCGTTGCGGTGGTGATGTGCGGGTTGCACTCGTAAGGGCACTACTACATGGACTGCCAGTCTTCGCGGGGGCTCCTGTAGTGGTCAGATCAGCCTGTTTGCCACTAACCTTTTTTTGTAAAGTCAGTTGGCCAAATTGTCTGTTTTCTTCAGTGTGTTTATGTGTTTAAATCATCATTATTGTTATTATTTATACAATTTGTTTTAATTTACCCATTCTAAATTACCTCATAAGAAATTACTATTACCTTTGGTAATAACTATCTATTCATTTTTTAATTTCCCCAAAAATGATTATGGAGACTCTGATTGATCATTTGAAGGCCTTCCAATTTTAAATTTAAATATCACTACCCTCCAGTCGTGGGGAAGTATTACTTTGGTTTTAATACCGTATGGTTTTCACAGCTTTTTATATCGCCGAAAACATATGTTTCAAAATAAAAATAAGTTTATACCAAGGAAATGCCAGACAATGACATGCAAGATTTAAATCAGTTATATAGTTTAGTTATTGAAAATAAAAATTCAATATTACTTTACTACCGTATAATTTGAGTCTCCATAATAATTATATCAGATTTGCGATGCTTTAGGGAATTTTGGCCGAGGATAAGAAAACGATTTTTATTTCTCTCCTACTGTAAGCCTATACGGTAGGAGAGAACTTGGTAGCATTTATTTGTATAATGATTCGGCTTGCCTTGTCAGATTATGTAGGTGAAAATTTTAATTTCTTGTTACAACTCCACAAAGAAAAGTATAACCGGTTAAGTTATTTTTTTTAGGAATTTCTATGGTTTTCAGAGGCATTGAGATGAGCATTATTTTTGAAGCTGTAACATTCAAAATTGAACAGCAAAAATAATCAATAAGACAGTACATTGAGATGCTATTTTCTGAAAAACTAACAACAAATAACATTTCACAGGAATAATTAGTAATAATTCTTAATTAGTTCTCTTCCTAAAATAGATAAAACGTCTTTCCTCTATGGATTTGTACAAATTGGCTCATTTTGGCACTTTGGTAGCTCTCATACATTATCAAAATTCCCTGGTCTAATCGAAACATAAATAACTCTTGGAGAAAACAAAAGATAGTAAATTTTTTTACCTGACACCCTCAACAGATTGAATCTCTCTTTCAATTATAAAAGACTATAGTTTTAAGATTTAAATTATCTGTTCTAATTTACTCTGTTGGAAATAATTTTATTTATTTGAATATGTTAGGTAATCATGGTCTGACAACTTGGAAAACTTAGTTTACCTGACCGAACGAAAAATTAAGCAATTTTATCGGTTAGTAAAGGTTTCGCCCTTTTCCCCTCCGCCTCGATTTTGCTACTTTAATTAGACCAAGTGAGGGAAAAACAGAAGAGAAGAAAGTTTACTAGAGCTTTTTTAATAGAAACCCTCTTGTCTCTAACTTGTAATTTCCAAGTGAGTAGAAAACATGTTTGAGTTAGAGTTGCTCAACTCGTGAACATTTATGAGCCGCCGTCTCGAGGGTGGCGTTGCTACAAGGGCCGAGATTGTTTTTGTAAGTGAAACAACCCCCGAGAGTTTTGTAAATTAAGTCCTAGCGATGCCGAACTGCCATGAGTGCCTTTTTATCAGTGTGTGGACTAGCTTTACGAAGGTAAATCGAGGAATGAAATAATATTACTTACGTACCAAACCTGTTTCATCAATGGTTTGGCTAACAGTCTCTATAAACTATTAAATATTAGAAATTAATTAAATGTCATTAGATGTTTGGGTTTGTTATTCGATTAAAACTATTTTATTATCATCACTGTTTGAAGATTAAAATCGCTTAATTTATTTTACAAATGCCCGCATTTCATTTTCAGACAAGATGTTCAGCTGCTTGTCTCAAGATGTTCGAGTGCTTGATGAGTTTTTAGTCCCGGCATTCCTTAATTTAACTCAGGTAGGCTAAACCTTTCCTGCTAATGTTGGTAAAATTTTAGCAATCTCTGGAGTTTATAATGAGGTGAATACGTTATACGTATATGTAAAGCGCTGATTCTACCAAATTGTAATGTCTAAATAGTTATCTCTCGTTTTATTGCAGTGGTAATAATTCACAACAGAAGTAACTGTAAATGTTTAAAATGTCCATTGAGATGAAATTTCAATATTTATAGTAGATATGAACCGAGCTTAAATGTGATGTGGGTGACACAATAGTTTTATAGCCTTGATAAAGCGCAAATGTAGCTGATTAAACTTGAAGTGGTCATTAATGAAATGGACAATGTATTAATGATAACTCAACTACGATAAATATTTCAATTTTAAACGTATAATTATGACGTAATTTCCCTAGTATACTTATTAAAGAAATTTTTCTTACATTCATTGACACCCTTGGAAGGACATATAATCATATACTACCCATTCAAATGTACAGCTATGATGACGATCTGTCGGCGGGCATTAGTGGAATGACGAGAAGGAGATAAGCGGACCCCATTCGGCTGAGTCTCAAGCAGATTAAGTCATATCACATTGAGACTAAGTACAAACTTGGCATAAACCTCTTATTGATGGTTTCTGCAGCTGTGTGCCACAACGTAATCGTAAATTGAAACATCTCAACTTTTTAAACTAGAATTTTTATGAATGAGTACAGTTTATTGTCGGTGAATACAGTTTCTGTAACACAAAAAAACATGGATAATATAAGCCTAGAAAATGAATGGCAACATATATGTTCAATCGCATAGCTTGCTGCCTGGGACACTGATGGTAACAGTTGTGTTCGGCAGCATAGCTTGCTGCTGGTCGGCTGCCTGGGACACTGATGGTAACAGTTGTGTTCGGCAGCATAGCCTGCTGCTGGTCGGCTGCCTGGGACACTGATGGTAACAGTTGTGTTCGGCAGCATAGCCTGCTGCTGGTCGGCTGCCTGGGACACTGATGGTAACAGTTGTGTTCGGCAGCATAGCTTGCTGCTGGTCGGCTGCCTGGGACACTGATGGTAACAGTTGTGTTCGGCAGCATAGCTTGCTGCTGGTGGGCTGCCTGGGACACTGATGGTAACAGTTGTGTTCGGCAGCATAGCCTGCTGCTGGTCGGCTGCCTGGGACACTGATGGTAACAGTTGTGTTCGGCAGCATAGCCTGCTGCTGGTGGGCTGCCTGGGACACTGATGGTAACAGTTGTGTTCGGCAGCATAGCTTGCTGCTGGTCGGCTGCCTGGGACACTGATGGTAACAGTTGTGTTCGGCAGCATAGCTTGCTGCTGGTCGGCTGCCTGGGACACTGATGGTAACAGTTGTGTTCGGCAGCATAGCCTGCTGCTGGTCGGCTGCCTGGGACACTGATGGTAACAGTTGTGTTCGGCAGCATAGCTTGCTGCTGGTCGGCTGCCTGGGACACTGATGGTAACAGTTGTGTTCGGCAGCATAGCTTGCTGCTGGTGGGCTGCCTGGGACACTGATGGTAACAGTTGTGTTCGGCAGCATAGCCTGCTGCTGGTCGGCTGCCTGGGACACTGATGGTAACAGTTGTGTTCGGCAGCATAGCCTGCTGCTGGTGGGCTGCCTGGGACACTGATGGTAACAGTTGTGTTCGGCAGCATAGCTTGCTGCTGGTCGGCTGCCTGGGACACTGATGGTAACAGTTGTGTTCGGCAGCATAGCTTGCTGCTGGTCGGCTGCCTGGGACACTGATGGTTACAGTTGTGTTCGGCAGCATAGCTTGCTGCTGGTGGGCTGCCTGGGACACTGATGGTAACAGTTGTGTTCGGCAGCATAGCTTGCTGCTGGTCGGCTGCCTGGGACACTGATGGTAACAGTTGTGTTCGGCAGCATAGCTTGCTGCTGGTCGGCTGCCTGGGACACTGATGGTAACAGTTGTGTTCGGCAGCATAGCTTGCTGCTGGTGGGCTGCCTGGGACACTGATGGTAACAGTTGTGTTCGGCAGCATAGCTTGCTGCTGGTCGGCTGCCTGGGACACTGATGGTAACAGTTGTGTTCGGCAGCATAGCCTGCTGCTGGTCGGCTGCCTGGGACACTGATGGTAACAGTTGTGTTCGGCAGCATAGCTTGCTGCTGGTCGGCTGCCTGGGACACTGATGGTAACAGTTGTGTTCGGCAGCATATCTTGCTGCTGGTGGGCTGCCTGGGACACTGATGGTAACAGTTGTGTTCGGCAGCATAGCCTGCTGTTGGTCGGCTACCTGGGACACTGATGGTAACAGTTGTGTTCGGCAGCATAGCCTGCTGCTGGTCGGCTGCTTGGGACACTGATGGTAACAGTTGTGTTCGGCAGCATAGCTTGCTGCTGGTGGGCTGCCTGGGACACTGATGGTAACAGTTGTGTTCGGCAGCATAGCTTGCTGCTGGTCGGCTGCCTGGGACACTGATGGTAACAGTTGTGTTCGGCAGCATAGCTTGCTGCTGGTCGGCTGCCTGGGACACTGATGGTAACAGTTGTGTTCGGCAGCATAGCTTGCTGCTGGTGGGCTGCCTGGGACACTGATGGTAACAGTTGTGTTCGGCAGCATAGCTTGCTGCTGGTCGGCTGCCTGGGACACTGATGGTAACAGTTGTGTTCGGCAGCATAGCTTGCTGCTGGTCGGCTGCCTGGGACACTGATGGTAACAGTTGTGTTCGGCAGCATAGCCTGCTGCTGGTCGGCTGCCTGGGACACTGATGGTAACAGTTGTGTTCGGCAGCATAGCTTGCTGCTGGTCGGCTGCCTGGGACACTGATGGTAACAGTTGTGTTTGGCAGCATAGCTTGCTGCTGGTGGGCCGCCTGGGACACTGATGGTAACAGTTGTGTTCGGCAGCATAGCTTGCTGCTGGTCGGCTGCCTGGGACACTGATGGTAACAGTTGTGTTCGGCAGCAAAGCCTGCTGCTGGTCGGCTGCTTGGGACACTGATGGTAACAGTTGTGTTCGGCAGCATAGCCTGCTGCTGGTCGCTGCCTGGGACACTGATGGTAACAGTTGTGTTTGGCAGCATAGCTTGCTGCTGGTGGGCTGCCTGGGACACTGATGGTAACAGTTGTGTTCGGCAGCATAGCTTGCTGCTGGTCGGCTGCCTGGGACACTGATGGTAACAGTTGTGTTCGGCAGCATAGCTTGCTGCTGGTGGGCCACCTGGGACACTGATGGTAACAGTTGTGTTCGGCAGCATAGCTTGCTGCTGGTCGGCTGCCTGGGACACTGACGGTAACAGTTGTGTTCGGCAGCATAGCTTGCTGCTGGTGGGCCACCTGGGACACTGATGGTAACAGTTGTGTTCGGCAGCATAGCTTGCTGCTGGTGGGCCGCCTGGGACACTGATGTTAACAGTTGTGTTCGGCAGCATAGCTTGCTGCTGGTTGGCTGCCTGGGACACTAATGGTAACAGTTGTGTTCGGCAGCATAGCTTGCTGCTGGTTGGCTGCCTGGGACACTGATGGTAACAGTTGTGTTCGGCAGCATAGCCTGCTGCTGGTGGGCCGCCTCGGACACTGATGGTAACAGTTGTGTTCGGCAGCATAGCCTGCTGCTGGTGGGCCGCCTGGGACACTGATGGTAACAGTTGTGTTCGGCAGCATAGCTTGCTGCTGGTGGGCTGCCTGGGACACTGATGGTAACAGTTGTGTTCGGCAGCATAGCTTGCTGCTGGTGGGCTGCCTGGGACACTGATGGTAACAGTTGTATTCTGCAGCATAGCTTGCTGCTGGTGGGCCACCTAGGACACTGATGGTAACAGTTGTGTTCGGCAGCATAGCTTGCTGCTGTTGGGCCACCTGGGACACTGATGGTAACAGTTGTGTTCTGCAGCATAGCATGCTGCTGGTGGGCCACCTAGGACACTGATGGTAACAGTTGTGTTCGGCAGCATAGCTTGCTGCTGGTCGGCTGCCTGGGACACTGATGGTAACAGTTGTGTTCGGCAGCATAGCCTGCTGCTGGTGGGCTGCCTGGGACACTGATGGTAACAGTTGTGTTCGGCAGCATAGCTTGCTGCTGGTCGGCTGCCTGGGACACTGATGGTAACAGTTGTGTTCGGCAGCATAGCCTGCTGCTGGTGGGCCGCCTGGGACACTGATGGTAACAGTTGTGTTCGGCAGCATAGCTTGCTGCTGGTCGGCTGCCTGGGACACTGATGGTAACAGTTGTGTTCGGCAGCATAGCCTGCTGCTGGTCGGCTGCCCGGGACACTGATGGTAGCAGTTGTGTTCGGCAGTATAGCTTGCTGCTGGTCGCTGCCTGGGACACTGATGGTAGCAGTTGTGTTCGGCAGCATAGCTTGCTGCTGGTTGGCTGCCTGGGACACTGATGGTAACAGTTGTGTTCGGCAGCACAGCTTGCTGCTGGTTGGCTGCCTGGGACACTGATGGTAACAGTTGTGTTCGGCAGCATAGCTTGCTGCTGGTGGGCCGCCTGGGACACTGATGGTAACAGTTGTGTTCGGCAGCATAGCTTGCTGCTGGTCGGCTGCCTGGGACACTGATGGTAATAGTTGTGTTCGGCAGCATAGCCTGCTGCTGGTGGGCCGCCTGGGACACTAATGGTAACAGTTGTGTTCGCAGCATAGCTTGCTGCTGGTGGGCCGCCTGGGACACTGATGGTAACAGTTGTGTTCGGCAGCATAGCTTGCTGCTGGTCGTCTGCCTGGGACACTGATGGTAACAGTTGTGTTCGGCAGCATAGCTTGCTGCTGGTCGGCTGCCTGGGACACTGATGGTAACAGTTGTGTTCGGCAGCATAGCTTGCTGCTGGTCGTCTCCTGGGACACTGATGGTAACACTTGTGTTCGGCAGCATAGCTTGCTGCTGGTCGGCTGCCTGGGACTGGTGGTCATGGCTCACTACTGGTTCATCGTGCCCACGCTGCTGCTCTGCTGCTTCACCGTCTACCTGTTCTCCTTGTGTCTGCCGACCACGAGAGCTCTGGAGACCATCGAGACCAAGCGTAAGTTTATTTTTAACCCGAATTTTTATTGAATAATAAAGTATCTTATATTTGCAGTGGTTTATTTTGCATTTATATGATACACATTTAGGGTAAGTCTATTTGGAAAAGTTTAAAACATTTAATTTTTTTGTTTATTTTTTTATATATCAGTTACCAACTATTTATACGTATATTGGCTCACTCTCAAATATTGTTAAGAATATATAAAAAGTCCTTATCCAAGCAAAGACGAAAGTATTTTAAATTTATATATCTTAACTCACCTTAATGTACATTGGTTAAGTTTTCAAAAAGTCCATAAATATGTGGTTACTCTCATATTTCGATTAATAATTTTTATATTAAAATTTAATAGTAATGTATGGGGTAATTTTTGGATTGTCCTAAAGTTAATTCCGATTTGGGAACCCTTTGCTGGTAATGCTTTTAAATAAATATAAGAAAATGCATATGCAAAGCCCAACGTATAAATGAATTGAGTAGCATAGCATAACAAAACTCGATGAAATACCAAGTCTTTCCCTAAACTGCAAAGAACTGCAAAGAAATAATGTCGATACAATCACCAAGCAGAAAAAATCCCGAGAAGCAGGTTAGGGCATACAAGTCCAAACATAATTAAACAAGAGTCATTAGCAGAGGTGAACTTGATGCTAGAGAAACTCCTTGACATAACTTGATTTGCTTAAAATTATTTATCTGATTATTTAGAATTAAGAAGTAGTATGTGTCATCATTATGTGATTTTTAGCATTCAAAATTAAAATGAAACACTTATAGAATTGAAGGTACTTTAAGAGTTAAACTCTTGGGGATTATTTTGGTCCATTCGTAATTGCTGACGTTAAATTAGTTCATTGGTTCAGGGATGAACATAGCACAATTTGTCTATTATTTACTTTTCTCTTATTCAACCTTTGAAAAAATTGTGGTGTCCCAATATAAATTACGTGATAAAATATTATAATAACTGTTTCTCAAGTATTATTAATATCTTAAATAGCAGTAAAATTTCCCTATTCACAAACTGGACAACATGGCTGCTTGTCTGGCCATAAATTAACAATTCATTCGTCTCTGAGAGCATATTCATAACGCATGTACACAGATACATGTGATGATGAATAGTGAACAGGCAACATCCAGTGGACACATGTCGCCGCTGTTGTGGCGAGTGGACACTAATGTTCCAAGGGCACGGTTTATAGACATAACTCGCAAACATTTGTATTAGCTTTACCCGCTTACTTACAGTTAATTGGCAGGAAGGGTGTGAAGAGGCTGTTGTGCTGGGTTAGAAAATAAACAAAGTTAAAGTTATTTTCAATAAAATTTAACAATAATAAACATCCGGATGTTTTGAAGATGTAACTATCATCAGGACGGTTTTTGATGAGCATTCCAAGAAAAAAAGGTTTGTGAAATATATGGAGATGTTTGATGAAATAAGGCAATTATTATTTCCAATACATAACATACTAAGGCAATTACCACCTACAAAACAGATTTGGCACGTATACCATGTATAAATGGCGATTTTTTTATGTAATAGAATCAATATTATTTGTGTTTCAATTCGAAATAATTTTATAAGGAAGCAACTCGAAGCCAACGCACAAGCATTAGTGGCCATGTCGGCTTATTCCCACGACCTTTTCGTACTATTAAAACTAGTTAAATTATATAAATCAATACTTTTTTACTGAAAGACATTACGTATTTATTTCCATGATTGCATGGAGGTTCATTCTAGTGTTGTTTCAGTGTGGCGGCCTGTGGAAGCCTACTTCCAGATGAGTGAAGACGAGATCGTCACTATCCGGTCTCTCAAGGCAGTTGAGTTCTATAGACGTCAGTTTGCCGACCATCAGGTAATAGGCCTACTTATATATCTTTTTAGTAAATTACTTCCATTTTCAGAATTTTTGTTGTTTCAAAAATTTTGCCTTTATTTTGTTTTGATCTATTATTTATAACATAAGAAAAAGAATATTTAATATTAAAAATGATTCTACATAAATTGCTTAAAGTTATATTTTATGTAAAATACAATTCATTTCTGAAATTTACATTCTCTTTTTCAAGAGGTAAAAGGAAAGTACAG
Organism: Flexamia atlantica; assembly: GCA_035578135.1. Taxonomy (NCBI): domain Eukaryota; kingdom Metazoa; phylum Arthropoda; class Insecta; order Hemiptera; family Cicadellidae; genus Flexamia; species Flexamia atlantica. The sequence continues at coordinate 2,345,278 of JAQJVK010000046.1, read as the reverse complement.
TTTACTTATTTACATTTAATGTATGTTATGCCATTAAATATAATATAATTACAAGAAGTAAAAAAAATCTTTATAAATTACATGTAATACAATCTATCATTTTGTAATCTGCAAAATAAAAACTTTATCAGCCTTGCTTTGAAAAAAACATACAATTGAACAGATGAATAAAGATCTAAAATAAGAAATAAATCACATAATATTTGCAGCTATTACCAATACAAATCAAACTGATAATTTATTTTATAGCAAGTAAATTAGTTGATTGAAAATATACTTTATTGCACAATGAAAAATGCCTCAGCAGTCAGATCTAGTAGTTTGTCCAATTTATTCCAATTAGTCCAATTTATTTAATTAAGATTATATTTTCAATCAACTTACTGAATATGACGTATACATTTTCCAAAGAGGAAATTTGAATGTCCATTATTTGGTTTATGGTAATCGTCTCAGGATCTAATTAACTCATAATATCAAACAAACGTAGACTAGTTTTTAATCCAGCTATTAATATTTAAAATCAACAATCAGTTGATAATTGAATATTCTTCGGCAATGCGTTATTACCGCTACATAAAACAGTGTTTTTATAGTAATTACGTCTTGATTAAATTCTGAATGTTCCAATCAGTGCCTAATTTTAAATACATTTCTGAAATATTTGTTTCTGGATATTGAAATAAGGGTGATTAGTGGATTTTATGAATAATTAAAAATTACCCATGGCTTCGCACGCCTTAACGATAACACTTGTCTTACCAAAAAAGGTGAACTTCTAGAGCCCAAAAAGAATGATTGTGACACTTTTTATAGTTAAATGCCTAATAGTTTGTTTTCTTTAAACTGTGACTTACTGACCAGTCCGTCAGTCGTCAGTCATACGAATCTGTTCTTTTGCATGGAAGGTAGTTTCAAAATGATCATTGAGTAAAAATAATCATCACTAGAAAGAAATTTATTGAATTCTATTTCAAAATTTCCATTCACTACAAAAGTCCTCATTCCAGGACTTGAGCCAATCAATGCTAGGTTTCTCAGCAGGACAGATATTTCTCCACCCTGTTTTTGCAGCGATTTTGCATGAAGCTCTCATTTAATTTTAGCCTGAACCACTTATACTAAGAGTTTATTTCTCTGCAGGACAGACATTCCTCCGCCCTGTTTCTGCAGCAGTCCGTCACGGAAGCTCTCAGTCTGTGGCTCAGCCTGGCGTGTGTGAGCTTCACCTCTTGCATCACCATCGTCTTCTACTGCACCGGTAGGCGTGGATTTGGCTTCCCACATGTAAATTGCGATTCCTTTGAAATTGATTGCCTACTTAAGAACAATGCCTATGAATATTTAACAAGTGGATTGTGAATTTTTCTTCTATAGCTGAATTTCTTCCGGTTTATTTAAATTAATCCAACAATGGATTAATTAATCCAACAATCAACTCCAAGACCTTAAAATTTTGTGAACGTATGAAATAAACTTATTTTTTCGCTACATACTCAGGAAAATGAATATTTTTAAATGAATTAATCAAGATAAAGCCAAAGCTATATATAGAGTAAAATTAGTAGGTTTACAAATGAGCAAACTTAAATATTCTTAATATATTAACGTAAGAAAAGTGGAATGGGTGTATTCAGGTTTCCTGCCACAGCAATAAAGTAATGGTGTTTGAGCCCGTAGTTTAAGAAACCTCAACTAGAAAAATCCATACCATGCATCAATTTCATATGTTAAGGAACAAGCAAGACATGAGATTTAACTATTTCTTAGGGTATTGTATACGTAGAATTACACAGTAATACAGATAAATTGTTGGTCAGGCTATCTACGTTAAGAATTCAAATCTAAATCAAAAGTTAGTATATGATAAATCGCGATTCTTCAGGCAACGTTGTTTCGTATGTATGTGTGTATGAATGAGCAACAACAAATGTATGTATGAATGTGAGTAGTAGGGGGCTATTATGGCGCCCATCCGGGGAGGACTGAGGACGATGACGTCACAGGTCACGTGCCCCCCCCCCCCCCCGAGACCACCCACGACCATCTCATTAATTATGCAAATTAGGTAATGACGCCGTATCCAGTACCATAATTATCGTTTTCGGTACCATAATTATAGTATTCGGTAACATAATTATCATATCCGGTACCATAATTATTGTACCCGGTACCATAATTATTGTACCCGGTACCATGATTATTGTACCCTGTACCATAATTATCGTACCCGGTACAATAATTACCGTATCCAGTACCATAATTTCCCGAAAATTATGGTTAGACGATAGTTATACGACTAGGTAAGGACGGTGATGTTTCCTGCCTGCAGAGGTGGAGAAGTCGGTGGTGGCGCTGGGCACGTACTCCTGCCTTGTGGTCGCCAACCTCATACCCTTCCTGGTGTCCGATGCCACCCTTGCCTCGCGCCTCGTGGGCACCATCCGACACATGGTGCAGGCGTGCCAACTGCCGCGGGAGACAGCCGACGTCACCGGCGCCGCCAACCCCGCCTGTAAGTAGCGCCACGTCAAATCAAATCAAATCAAAAATGTCTTTATTTTCTTGCATTACATAATATACATTAAAGGGTTTATATGAAAAACAAGTCCCACAAAGGTCAATGACCTGCGCATATAACTGCGTTTTCACAATAAAAAACTAAATGCACCCACTTCCACTTACATGAAAATTAGAAACTAAATACTAATTATATATTTGAGAAAAAACGTTTATATTACGTGACCACAGACAGAGCGATAAAATATAAAATAAGAGATTTCTGACTGCAGTAACAATTTTATGGCAGATATAATAAAAAAACCTCATCCCTCCCGGTCTTGTGTACAACATCCCACACTATGCTAATTTATTTCAAGTTGAACATGGACGTTAAGCTCTGGAGAGTAGCGATAGGACTTACACGAAAGTCGAGGCCAGACTTCTTGGCAGGGGCTGATGACACTTGGTAAGAGGAGTGGGAGGTGGCTATGACCGGACCGTTCACTTTGACATCTTGCCAAACCTGAAGGAGCGAAGGGTGCTCATCCACTTCAAGGGCTTGGATCATATCCAACTGAAAGTGAAGAGAGGTCATGGGGTCGTTTGGAGTTTACCTTTTCAAGTTTTGGAAAGAGATACCCCAGAATGGGAAGACTGCGGCAAGGGGGATGGAGCTATACACGCATAAGTAGTGCAACTAGCATGCAGACCTGAGAGTCCAGCTGCAGGACGATCTTAAATTACTTGAATTCAGCCAGTCACGGTCCTTTACAACTGCACTTCGGTATCCAGAGGCCTGCTAGCTCTTGACTGATGGGGACATGGATGGATATTTTCCTGAGATGAGGGAGGTAGTAAGTACGACCAATAGCCTGATCTAAACTGGCAACAGCCTGACCAAGACTCTCAACTACATGTCCTGACAAGAAACGACCAGTTTAAATCTGAGAGGACCAGCCAAAACCTGAAAATGTACTTACAAAAGGACTGGACATAATATTAAGTAATGGGTTTGTTGAATAATCGTAAAGGAGCATACGCGCTTCTGGAGTAGTGTTTAGAGTCTTTATCGTAGTGTAGTTTCTAATATACTGTCCCTTTAATCAACTATAACTCTCCAAACAGAAAAGTTCAAATTAGAGTTTCATCAAATGCTAAAAACCACATGAACCTTCACCTCCATTTTCTGTTCTCACAGTCTCTGGAGACGTCGAGTTTCCAGCAGTGTCGCAGAACTGGCCTTACGCTGGAGAAATCAAGGGGACGAACCTAACCTTGACAAACAAGCTGGGGACCCACTCTACACTCGACAACCTCAACTTCACCATCAAACCTCGAGAAACCGTAAGCTATACACATACAATCTCAAATTGTTTACCAGATAAATAACAATAACAAAAACAAATATTTTATTGATATAAACAACTATAACTGTTGTGTATCAATGTTTGCAATACATAACTTTGAAATTGAAATACATTTCTAATAATTGTAAATTTATAATAGGTAGAATCGAAATGAGTTTCAAAAATTTCACAGCATAACAATCTATATCTATAATCTTATTATAATTTGATTATTTTTTTATAAGTAAGTAATTTCAAACAGACTACCCACAACACTAATAGTTCGCGAATGTTATATAATTTAGGCCTAATAATACACGTCTAACTAAAACGATGGATTGATTTTTTAATAGGCCCCGTAACTCTTAACGTATCGATAAGGTCACCTATTTAAGATATTATTTCACAGTTGAAACATAATTCAACAAACAAATGTTCACCATAAGATATCTATATTTATTAAGTGTTAAATATAAAAGGGATAAGATTATTTGCAACGAATTTTTTTTGTATAAATAACTAACGTGTAGTCGATGTGTCAGGTGGGGATCGTGGGTAGTGGGAAGTCCTCGCTGCTGGCGGCGCTGCTGCGGCTGGAGGAGCCGACGGCTGGAGGCTTCATCCTGATCGACAAAGTGGACACGAGGGACGTGCCGGTCAAAGTCCTTCGGTCCAAAATCTCCGTCATTCCTCGCCACCCGATCTTCTTCGCTGGAATATTGAGGACAAACCTGGATCCGCACGATCAGCTGACCGACTCCCAGCTGTGGGAGGCCATTGATAAGGTGGGGTGAGCAAACCAGCTGATTAACTATCAGCTGTGAGATGACATAGTCAGCAGGAAACACTCTCAGCTGTGGGAAGCAGTTGATAGCGTGAGTTGACAATGTAACCTAGCATTATGGAATTGGGACTTCCACAATATTTCAGCTGAGACAGCAAGGTGAGGGACCAGCTCTCAGCTGTGAGTCCATTGATATAGTGGGATGACATAATCAATGACCAGGTGTCAGCTGAGGGAAGCAGGTGATAGGTTCATGACGTGACATATTGAACGGAAGCAACTCTCAGCTGTGGCAGAGAAATGATACGAATACTACTATAACTAGGTAAACTACTTAATGTCAAGATGAATTATGAACACAATACGGATAATAAAGTATACATTCCAGTTCTCATACATCCATAGTTGACAGTCTGTGTGTACAGGTGGGTCTGTTGGCGGCGGTGTCAGAGTTGCCGTGCGGGCTGCTGACAGAGTCGCGCCACTGGGACAAGATCTTCACTGTGGCGCAGCGACAGTTGCTGACAGTCTGTGTGTACAGGTGGGTCTGTTGGCCGCGGTGTCAGAGTTGCCGTGCGGGCTGATCTTCACCGTGGCGCAGCGACAGTTGCTGACAGTCTGTGTGTACAGGTGGGACTGTTGGCGGCGGTGTCAGAGCTGCCGTGCGGGCTGCTGACCGAGTCGCGCCACTGGGACAAGATCTTCACCGTGGCCCAGCGGCAGTTGCTGCACCTGGCTCTGGCCGTCGTCGCTGACAACCGCATCCTCGTCATCGACCTCGCCTCGCGCAACACTTCCCCTCAGTGAGTCATGCGATCAATGACCTTTGGTAGAATTTACGTACAACTTATTTAACTATATATGTTTGATGATTGTAGACCCATTTTTAATTTTCTCAGTTTTTAAAACCTTTCTTGTGAATGTGTGGTATTTAGTATGTTTTTAATTATAAGGGATTATTACCATTTTTTTATCATTGGGTCATCAACTTAATAGCTGTAGGGAGGGGGGTCTTATATTAGTCTTATATGGGCTAAAAATGCTCAAGTACACCAGATTTAAGTGGGACCCAATTTGGGGCCCTCACATGGACTAGAGTGTGATTAAATAGTCCCTTACAAGGGCTATTCCTGAAAGATGACTAGAGTGTAATTGAATTGTTCCTTAGAAGGACGCGTCCCGAACGAGAAGTAATTTAATATAGGTCACATGACTGAAAATTCCCTTGGCTTTTAGACGCTAAGATTCCCCAAACATGACCTTTGGCCCCGGGGATTCCCCCATTTTTACCTTTGACCCTAGGATCCCGGACACGTGACCTCGCAACCCTCGTCTTTACAAAACTGACGTTTTTATACTACTCATACTAAATGAACGTTATTGCAATAAAGTAATCATAGGAAAAGTATCTACAAGTAATAATCCTTTTTGCTAAATATTGTTGTCAGGAGCGACCACGCTCTAGTCAGCCTGGTGTGTCGCCTGCTGCCGGCCTCCACGGTGATCATCATGACCGAGAGACTCAGGCTGGTCATGGCCACGGACCGAGTCCTGGTGCTGGATAATGGCAAGATGGCGGTGAGTCAGTAGCTAGGCGCATTGCTCCTAATCCATTAGTTAGTCGTTGATGTAGTTTTTTACAGTTATAAAGGGTTAAGCAAAAGTGCGGATACCCCATCTAACATTTTAAAACATCATAGTAGGAAAACTAAACTCGTCATAGTTTCTCAGCATGAAAAACACACTTTCTATGAGAGTCACATTTTACCCCCACCACCAAAATGGGATATTTTGTGGGAAGCTCAGATTCTTAAACGTAAACCCCTATCGAGTAGCCCCTTATTTTTTTAAAGGGTTTTCCAAAAGGAAATGCTATGGCTCAAACTGCAGCTCAATATCACACCCTTAATAAAAATAGCGGTCATTCCAAATTCGAGTAAATGGGTTAAATTTGAAAAACCAAACTCGGTCTTCATTTATGAAATAGAAAATTATACTTCCTCAAAGTCCAAGTGGGAGATCTACTATCCAAGCGGTAGGAACAATTGTAAACCAAGTCCTTCTTGCTTTTGAGAGTAAGAAGGTAGTGTATTCTGTTCTAGTGGACCTCAGTAAGGCTTTTGACAATATATCCCACAATATTATCATGCAGAAGTTAGAATTTTATGGAATAAGAAATACTGAACTTAAACTCTTCAAATCCTACTTAGAAAATCGAAGACAAATGGTAGTTGTTGGTAGAGACAAATCAGATCTGAAAGAAGTAACTGTGGGTGTCCCCCAGGGTTCTACCTTAGGCCCACTTTTGTTTGTCATCGCTATTAATGATCTTCCATCCTTGATTTAAAAAAACACTGTCCAATTTGCAGATGATACAACCTTTTTCGAAATTGATCATGACCTACCAACCGCACAAGCTAAACTAAAAACCACTTTTTTAAATCAAATTTTTGGTTTGAGTCTAATAATCTAAAAATTAATTCGGAAAAACTGAAGAAATCATTTTTAGCCTTAAAAATATTCCTGTGGAAAATAAATCAGTTAATCTTTTGGGATTACATCTTGATAACAAACTTTCTTGGTATTCACAAATAACAAATATTATCTCAAAACTGTCCAGAGTTCCTTTTCTTTTGAGAAAATTAAAGTCATGTGTGAGTCATGACATGTTAGTCACAGCATACTACGCATTCCTCCACTCTCATCTTATATATGGAATTAGGTTATGGGGACATTGTCCAAGTGCAGCAAAGGTATTCATTTGTCAAAAAAAGGCCATAAGAATCATTACGGGGATTAAAAATACAGACAGCTGCTTTGAACATTTCAAAAATCTAAAAATATTAACTTTGCCAAGCTTATATATTTTTCACACATTAATTCATATGAAGGAAAATATGGGGCACCACAATTATAGACTAAATGTTCATTCGTATGATACAAGAAATCAAGAAAAATTGGACCTACCTTCTTACAGATTAAGCAAATTGATAAATAGTCACCTTTACATGCAAATAAAATTATTTAATAAATTTCCTAACTCTGTCTCAAATGTATCTTTAAACAAATTTAAAACAGCACTCAAAGAATGGTTTTCCTCAAGACCCTCTTATTCAGTGGTTGATCTCTTGAGAAACAACATGTCTGATTTGAAATTTAATTAAATAATTCAATCATTACCGCACACATTTTTTTGGCTAATTTTTTTCTCTGTTTAATTATTTATCTGGATTATTCTTGCCACAAACATGATTATTTCATAGGCTTAATAATTAAATTTGAAGCTACACACATATTTGGGTTATGTTTAACTATTTTAGTTTTATATCATTATTATTATTTTACTTTGACTGAACATATTCTACTTTGTTATTATTAGAAATTAGTACTCTAAAACCCCTTATTATAACATGTTTGACGATGTCTATTGTAATAATTGTATTACTTAATGACAAATAAAGATCATCTTGAATCTACTATGTCCCCGCCCTTAAAATGAGGTATTTTTGGGGCAGTTTCAAATTTTCAAAAACCCCTATCGAGTGGCCCCTCATTTTGAAGGGTTTGTCATAAGAAACGAAATGGCGCAAGTCCGATGTCAATATAACATTCCTAACCAAAGTGTCAGGCATTTAAATATTTTAAGTGGGTAAAATGTATGCTTGTTTGCCTAAGCAAATGTTGGGTAAAATGAATTAAATTACCCCAATTTTTGTTACGGGTGTCATATTGACCTGAGGTTTGTGTCATGGCATTTCTCTTGGTAAACCCTTTATGAGGGGTCACTAGATAGGAGTTTACTTTTAAGAATTTGGGGCTTCCACCAAAATACCCCATTTGGGGGTGGGGGCAAGAATGGGACTCTCATCAAAAAATTCAGTTTTTCCTTTAGTGAAGGTATGCCGAGTTCAGTTTTCCCATTATGATGTGTTAAACGGTTATATGGGGATATCCACTCTTTTGCTTGGACCTGTATGTTCTATTCAATAATGTGTAGGTCAGTTAATATATCGGTCGAATCTCGGACTAAAATATTTTGATGGCTCACTATAGTTTTTAGTTCTTGAAATCTGGTCAAACTAGAAATAAAATCTGTAGCCTTAAAAACCTCGTTCTTTGGCCTGGGGGAAATATACTGCTATATTAACTGTAAATTACTTTAAACTATAGCTGTTCCTGCTTAACACAATGCGATTCAACATTTTCTGTATTCAATTGCTATTTAAAAAAGTAAGAAAATTGCAAGTTATGATTATACAAGTAAAACCGATTTTATAGTTCTTATGCATTAAATTGTAATAGATTATTTATTAAAAATGATAAAAGTAAATTTCCGTTTTTTTCAGGAATTCGGTCATCCCTATTTACTCCTTCAGAACAAGTACAGCCATTTGAATAAAATGATTCAAGAAGCAGGACCTTCAGAATTGCACACCGAATTGGTTAAAATAGCGAGACAAGTGAGTAAAGTGACAATGTTAAATGTGTTCATTTCTCTATTTAAGTATAAGTGCGTTTTACTTAAGTTCTCGACACTATTTCTGTGTTTCAGGCTTACATGGCGGACAACAGAACGGACGTGACGATCAAGGAAGAGTTTGTTGACCCGGGAGATTCCGTCAATTACATTTAAGTATGGGGAGAACATCCCTTGCACTGGCTGTGGCTGTTTTACCTGAGCAGGGAATACACATCTTCGAATGTGGTGTAAATATGTGTAACTTAGTTGATGTCACCTCAGTGTCAGCATATCTGTTTAGACTTAGCCAGTGACTTTCAGGTTTAGCCATGTTACCTGAATGAGATTGTTGATTGTTTTTATATTTTGAACAACCAATAGCGCTGGTATCCCTCCATTTTTAAGTCGTCATTCATTAATAACTTATACAATTCATATTGAAAATGTGAACCAAGATTGAGAATTGATTGTACTTTTAATCATTGTGTTATTAACGTAAAATGTATCGTCTTTTGTCTAAAATTTGGTTGGTAAACAATTTTATCCACATTACAAAAAAGATTATCTTGAATTGCACGAGCAAGCTGTAAGGTTATATAAAGTTTTTATTTATACCTGGATCTATAGTTGCCTTTTTGTAGTGCTAGTCGATTGGAACAAGTTATTCATGATTCATCCATGATGAGTTATTTATGATCATTTTCAGTTTTTATAAGGAGTAATTTATACCATTGACATTTCTGTTAATCTGTTACTTAATACTCTGACATTATTTTGATAAAAAATAATCAGATTCAATATTATTTACATATTTAGAATTTTTAAAATATACATTTTTAAGCAATTAATGTTAACGATTGTAAATATTGGATTACTAATTTTGTTAATTTTTACTTAAAATGTTTCAATAAAATAAAAGAATATGCCTCAAATACTTGTTATCCTTTAAAGGTCCTTAGAGTAGTAATCGTATGCTTTGCTACTTACTCTGTAAGTTTCTATGTCTGATATTAAAGTTAAAAAGTACAAAAGAAATCAAAGAACTTCTGAGTGCTGATTTAATTACCGGAATTATAGACTTTTGTATGTTTAATTATATACTTTTATCTAAACTATAATAAACAAGTGATGCATTAAAACAGAAGTCAAACAAAAGAGCCAAGATTCGCCATTGATTGAAAGTTTAATTTATATTAAGATTGTGAAGATTTGGCAATATTATAAGAAATCCTGAGGACATCAATTATTTATAAAATTATGATTTTAATAGCCAAATCGTCACTTTTTCATTAAAAATATATTAGAAAACTAAAACAATGATTTGAGTTTTGATTTTTGCGGACATCTGCCATCACTGAATAGTAAAGATAAGTTTCAATAGTGAACCTTTTTTTCTAATGAGTAATGGCAAATTTTCACAATAATTAAAGTCAAAACATAAATTCACCATCATCGACAAAGAATTTGAAACAAAGACAATGATTAGTTTGCTTAAACCGTAGTATTGCATGCAGTAAAAACATACAAACTTCAAACAAACATTTCTGTTAAAAAGTAAACGAATGTGTTTAACAGTTAAAAAACTCAACTCAGTTTTATTTTTAATATAACCGATCTATATTGCTTGATTAATTTTAATAAATATTCAACAGTTAAATGCAGATGATAATTACAATCACGAGGAGTAAAACAATCTTACATGAGTAAAAAAAATTACAATTACATAGGTTATTCCTTGATAATAAAACAACTCGAAATTAATAATAAATAATAGATTATAATAAATTGAAAATGAACTACAAATACGTCATAACATTAAATAGAGTTCGTTCAGCACAACATTATCGTGATTAAAACGCGATGGAATAATTGTGATAAAAAAGGAGCGGGGGTTGTAACACCCTTGATTATTGTTATCAAACCACAGCTTTGTGGGTGTTCAATTGTTTTTTCCTGATTGTTCCATCGTATTATAGTGTACAAATTAAATGATGCTCCATTTTGTTAAGATTAACAATACAAGTTCGTTATTATCGAAACATTTTTGAATATTATTTAATACTGAATACAGAGGGGGGATTGGACCCGTGGGGTTTCACTCCCACGTCACTCCTACATCATTTTTTATATTTTTAAGGAATGGAATATATATTTTTTGTATTACATCACCACCTTCAGGCAATTCCACTGCTTCCCTATGACAAAAAAAAAATTACCAAAATATATCATATCAAATCAAAAAGATTTATTCATCAATTGTACAGCTTAACACAAGATTACAAGTAATCATCCAAGAATATACTCCCCCCATGAGGCAAGCCTTGTGTGGGGTGGAGGGATTGAGTCTTATCAGTCATTGTCATAAGGATTCTTGAATTCTCGCCGATAACTATACACCACACCAACAGCATTATCACACACACTACTCAACAAATTTAATTGCATAACTTTGATAGCTAACAGTTAGGATGATAATAGAAATAAGCCTTATTCATGAATTATAACAAAAAGTAACAAAGATATATCAATCTTAACACTAAATATTACAAGATTAAGTTTATTCAGTTGAAAACTTTGTTTTTTACCTCAATTTTCAAAATCGTGTACATAGTTCTTTAATTTAATAGGCCTAAGAATGACTGAAATAAAATAAATATTTTGGCAATTTATTTTTTTTTTTATTTCTCGATTCAAACATAATCTTCCGAATATTTTCGGCACCAAAATTTTTAATGAAATTAACAATGGTAGATACATTAAAATTTTCATTACACTTTAATACACCTTTTTTATTCAATTCATTAATTAGCTTAATACCTACGTACCAAGATTGTCGTTGGCACTTAACTGTATTTACTTTTGGTAACATGAATGTTTGTATTTGTCTGGTAAATTTATCATGACTCAATTTAGTCAAATTTCCTGGGTGTTTTAGCTGATTCAATATAACTGCTTTTGCATATAACTGACGAATATCCAATACATTAGCGTCATTAAAAAGGTAAATTGTTGGGTAAAGTCTATGTTTTTTGAAAATTATTTTTAAGACAGATCTTTGTACACTTTCTAATGGGTTGATGACAACATCGTCTGCACTCCCCCAGCTTAAAATACCATTGGCTCAGTTTTACTGGCCTTGGTCAGGCTAGACAAGATCTCCTGGCTATAGCCGTATAGTATACTCACGATATAGTATACGATATAGTATACACGATATAGTATATATAGTATACACGGAGTATACGGAGTATACTCCTTGGACGGCTTAAGTATATATTGCTTAGAAAGAAGGTAACTAACATCCAGAACCTGTATTGAGGAGAGCTGTGGATGCGAAGATCAGAAGATGGATCAGCTGTTTCCAGCTAATAAAATACATATTCCCTTGACCATTGTTAAAAATGCTTTTTATAACTAGAATTAGGAATTGAATCAAACACTATTAGAATATTGACACAATGCGATTTTCAAGGTCATTCACTCGATGGACAAAGCGTTTAAACATTCTGTTTTTGCAAAATATTACTGCAATTACTTGTTCGGCTATATTTGTAATAAAATTGTAAAACTACATACATTGACTAACACTTACGTTAAAAAAGACCTGTTCTGAACAACTAGAGGTGAATTTAACGAATTATAAATCGTGATAAGCGGGCCAATTTAACTTGTTATCATGTTGATAGCCACAAGCTACGGCACAACCCGCTCTAAGTTACACAGTCTTCTGTAAGAGTTTCGCTTCTGGCGTTCTAAGTTTGGCTGAAGACAAGACCATTCATCTTCAACCGTCTTCCCTCTGGCAAAAAGTTAAAGAATCAGATTTTAATCCAAGTAAAGCACTCATTCATGACATAAATGAAGTAATTTTTCAAATAATCACGTAGGCCTTATGAGTTTTTCAGTTTTTTTTTGCCTGGTTGGCGTAATTTGTTGATAAAATATAGCTTAGCAACTCCATCTATCCTGCTTTTTATAATACTATTATTCTGGTTTTTAACTCAACTTATACTAAAAATAAAAATACAATTTGTTTTTGGCTTGGTATTTTACAGTAGTTGTCTTAAAGCTGTCAGTATTATAGTTTTAAACGACATAGCATAAATTAGTTCATCATCTTAGTGATGACGAACTAATTTATGCTATGTCGTTTAAAACTATAACGACAATTATTTTCTTATTTATTAACTGATATATCAATTATTTTAATTTATTCTCAGTTTATTGATAGTCATTGTAAATTACTTGTTACTCGTCTCCACTTGAAATAAAATTTTATTTTCACAAATCTTGTCATAAAAATTACTAGCCCTAGACCTCCGTGCGACAGCGATATCTACGGCGGCCGCCGACTCGCGCTCCGGTCTGGTCTGCAGACGGCAACAAAGAATGTCGAGATGTATAACCTTTGTGAAGTAGTTTTGTGAAAAGTACTTTGAAAAGCCAAATATTGTTTGGTTTTTATTTAAGTATTTTACATAAAATTTGAATTTTCGCCAGAAAAAGTCTAAATAATGTTGAACGATCGTATCTTAATTTTAATGCTATTTTGGAGATAAGAATGAAAATCCAGCCTATTTGGATATAGTACCAAGGTAAGGGTAAGATGAATAATTCTATGCACATATCAAAACAAAGTGAAATAGCGTGGTAACCAGGTGAAACATAGTAAACTATATTCCCACAAACTGGGTATTGCCAAAAATTAAATTATTGCCATACCTTTTGTAATACAGTAGACTCCCTTATACAGACCCCTCGGGACGGAGGTATGTCCAAATAACGGGTTTTTCGGTTAAACCGACGTTTTCTAAAAATGATTACTTTATGATAACATGATGATGATCACTAATGATTACTAATGATAATGATAAAACGATAACATTAAAAATTATATATTTTACAGGAATCGTCGATATCGATCCTCAGTCACTCAAGCAATAACTCATTTGACTTGAATCGAAGAGAGCATACAGTGTTTAGGGACGTCATTACTGGTCTCAAGTATTTTCCCACGAGAATCGTCGATACACCATCTTCCAATTTCTACCGAACAAATCTGGTTAAACCGAAGTTTTGGTTAAAATTCTCCGATTAAAAAGAAGGTACGGCTTCGGCGAGTATTCCCGTTGAACGATCCGGCCGAGGGACGTTAACGGCTGACGGGACGTTAACGGCCGACGGGACGTTAACAGCCGACGGGACGTTAACCGCTGACGGGACGTTAACCGCTGACGGGACGTTAATCGCCGACGGGACGTTAACCGCTGACGGGACGTTAATCGCCGACGGGACGTTAACCGCTGACGGGACGTTAACCGCTGACGGGACGTTAATCGCCGACGGGACGTTAACCGCTGACGGGACGTTAATCGCCGACGGGACGTTAACCGCTGACGGGACGTTAACCGCTGACGGGACGTTAATCGCCGACGGGACGTTAACCGCTGACGGGACGTTAATCGCCGACGGGACGTTAACCGCTGACGGGACGTTAATCGCCGACGGGATGTTAACCGCTGACGGGACGTTAACCGCCGACGGGATGTTAACCGCTGACGGGACGTTAATCGCCGACGGGATGTTAACCGCTGACGGGACGTTAATCGCCGACGGGACGTTAACCGCTGACGGGACGTTAATCGCCGACGGGATGTTAACCGCTGACGGGACGTTAACCGCCGACGGGATGTTAACCGCTGACGGGACGTTAATCGCCGACGGGATGTTAACCGCTGACGGGACGTTAATCGCCGACGGGATGTTAACCGCTGACGGGACGTTAACCGCCGACGGGATGTTAACCGCTGACGGGACGTTAATCGCCGACGGGATGTTAACCGCTGACGGGACGTTAACCGCCGACGGAACGTTCCGTTCGGTTTAATGATATCGGTTATAAGAGGAAGTCTTGTTATCGTGGGACATTGATTACAGCCGATGAGTGTAATCTGTTTCCACTTACACATCCCTGGACCGAAGTAGAATTTTTTATGCATTAAAATTATTGAAAAGGCTGATTCAGGTTACATACTACTTAATTAAGTGGTAAAAACGGTATGTTCACATTGCTTATGTATAGGAACGTAAGTAAATCGTTGCTTCATATCATTTACCATGCTATAGTTCACATGTTATTCTATAAATATAAAAATAAATCTCTAGAACGATAACTAATTGTGCAAGTAAAAAGCAAATATATAATTACTATCACTCAAATCTTACCACAAAATTTTATATCATATTTACCCTCAGTTTTTCCGCAAGTAAAAACATGGATAAAGGGATATTTGAATGTACACAACCCTACGTATGTTTTATATTAAATTGTGAATGTTTTATTACTAGCGGCGAAGCTTTGATGTGCTGCTGGTATCTCTGAACTCGCATGATATGTATACATGGCTCCTGGTTTTACAACTGAACTACACGAGGGCAGCTAAAACAATCCCCCGACGGTGTTATGATACTTTTAGTTGAAATTATTCCTTTAAACATAAGTTACGATTGCACATTAATATTTTACATTTTTATGAAGGTGCTTGTCAGCTATTTCATATATTAATGGACGCAATGTGCAGTTGAAGACGTTGGAAATTTAGCATAAATTGTTTATAGAGTATTATTCTTCAGTTTATGGTATAGATAGACGTGTCAGCTCGTCGTCATCAGTGAAAATATATCAGCAATTTTTCACCTACAAGATATAAATTACAGAGCTATTTTTTTAAATAGCCCTGTTAAGTTTTTTTGCACAGGTACGGAGATTGCAGTAAAAGAGAATATTAATTTTAACATGAAGCTTATCTTAAGGGGGCGGTCTACCTCAAGCTCCGAGCGCTAAAACAGGGTTTTGTATCTTATTCATTGATCGCTGGATTTTCATATGATTTCCAATATTTTGGTGTCATTTTAAAAAGGATATGTTTTTGTAGGACGCTATAATTTTAGAATTTTTAATTTTATCCCCGTTTATTTACAGGAATTGTGTAAACCTTTCAAAAAAAGGTAGTTTTTTGTTAGATTTTAAAGTCTCATAACTAACGACAGGAACGCTTTATAGAAAAATAAAAATTGTAGAGACATATAAAATAATCTGAAGAACGTGAACCCACTCTCATTTTTATTAAATCTTAAAAAATAAAGCTTTTATCGTGCAGATACGAAACGTCTGCAAGCGTACTTCAGCGCGCTTTAGCCCTATCTTTACAATGTTATTTCGCTCTGTGACGCTGATTTTTCTGTCAAGGTAGACCGCCCCCTTAATAGTTCGATACTTGATAGACTTTGGGGGTGTTGAGGTAACGAAATGCCGAACTATATGGATTGTAAGGACTATCGCATTAACTGAAGCTTTAAACTTACATGATATACATATATACATCATGAATGTATGGAATACCATGAACCTAAACCATTGTGCAGCTAATTTACTAAATGTTATCGTAACATAGGTCCCAATAAATTTCAATGGACTGAATATTTGGTAGTCTTAGAATGTTTGACGGGTGTCACCCCTTGTCGAACTATGCAGCCTCACAGTGTCGAATGGCGAACTGTCGAGGTTTCTCGGTATAGCATTAAAAAAATACTCTAAAGAACTGGTAATAATTTTCCTAGTAACGTTAACAAGGTGCATCCAAGCAGCGCAGAGCTGGCTAACGAGACTAAGCGGCTTGGCGAGGAGACGGCGGCGGCGGTTGAAACTTTTTGTTTAATTTCTTGTACAGAAATAAACAAAACGTTGAAAACTTTTTAACATCTTGCGTTGATTGCAAGCACTTAAGTTGTCAGGCAAGTTAAACAATCTATAGTCATTACCAAACTATAGGTAACAACATTTGATATAAATACTAGATTACTCTGTGGCAGCTTCGCTTGCAATTACTTTTGTAATTGTTTTATAGAAGTGCTTCTATATTTTTAGAGCTATTTCATACTATGTTTGTGTGTTCAAATATAAACAGAGTAAATCGAGTTTGATGGAATGTTGATGAATAGCGCCACTGCTACGAGAACGCTACCCCTCGCTCTACTCAAGTAATGCTGTTTATTGAACTTCTGTGATTACTTGACAAATATAAGTAAACATATATCTTTAATTGACACCTCAAACATTAAAAGCCTCACACCAGTTATAGTTTTCTTGCTCCGAAAAGAAACCCCATCGCATATAATTTATAGATGATTACATATTATCTGTAATCAACTCAAATTAACAAAATAGTCCTGAAGTACGTATTAAAGTGATTCTTACCCTGAAATGTATTAAAATCTTGTAATCGAGGATATAAACTCATTTTCTATAACCCTTAGTTATTGAACGTCATTTTTATGGTGTTATACCAAGTATCTCATTTTACGTTTTTTTATTTGTGGAAAACTAGTTGTGATTTAATTGTTCAATGCACTTGATGATTACATACAATTATTATAATACTATTAGTTGATTTATAAAAAAACTTTACATATTAAGATATTTAAAGTACTGTACAAAAATAGTTAATGTAAGAGCTTTCAAGAGGTGAAGCTACAGGATAACTCAATCAACCACCCCTTTCTCAGGCATCGGTCTGTCTCTTTTTCCGTGCCTTTTGTTGATTCAATATTTCAACAGGTCTGTACCAAAAGAAGTAAAAATGCAATTTCAAAAATGAGGGTGAAAAAACTGGTTTACGAAGATTTCTTTTGTCATTCGAATTACCTCCGCTTGGCATAAAATGGAACACACATTGAGTCGGTCTCAAATCCTAAAATTTAATGCTGTTGAGGTTTACACTTTCATTCATTAAACTGGTTTCAATACCTCGCGAGCCAAATGTATCGGCCTACATCATCGCCTCTGAGCGCCTATAAACCTTTGGAAACCCCTGGTAATATGTCAGTAGATTAACACGTAAACTATATAACTAAATATAACTAAAGGGGAAAAAGTGCGATTACAACAAAGACAATGTGAATTGAGTTTGCACTTTACGTCCCAGCCAATTACCCTGCTTTAGCATGTATCTACGGAAATGCAATTGAAGTTAAACTGCTTGGAATGTGGAGTGCAATATACAGTCGCTTTACTTAACAGGCGACTAGTCACTCGCTAACTAAATGTCCATAAACCTCTGCCCTAGTCTTGTAACGTCCTCGCTGGTTCATTGTGTTTTAATTTTCTTTTGTGTTTCATAGCATTTAGAACGTTTTAGCGAATTTATCCTTTAGGGAAGAAGCTATTACCGTAGGTTTCATGGTAAAACTTAACTAGGCCTAGTTTTTTAAATTGTATGTGTGTTTTATGTATACGTGTACGCGTGTTCGTCAATTATGTGTTCTGTGGATTTGTGTCCTCGACGACATCTTCCAGATGTTATATCTTTAAAACCCTGAATTGATATGGATATGACTATGGCTGCTTAGACAGCCGAAACCCGGGTCATCCAGAACGGACAAGAGTACAGCTGTTGACGGAAAATTGGTGTGTACCATATATTATCATAAAACAGTTGTGGTGGCTTCAAAAATGAATAAGTAAAACTTAAGCCCAATACCATGATAACTTTTTTGTTTTGAGATCCCCAGATGCCAAAAAAAACCGTTCGTTCATTTTCATATATATATGTAAATTCGGACAAATGGTGTTTTTTGCTTCTAGGGGCCGCAAAACGAAACGTTATCATGGTCTGGGGCTTAGGTCTTAACATAAGACCTACGGTAATAGCTTCGTCCCTATAGGGGAAATTCGCTAAAACATAAAAAATATAGGTTACACTACTTTAAATAGTTATATTGTTATTCTAAAAAAATGTTTATTAATGAATTAAAGGTGAAACAATTATTATTACTTGAGGTCCATCTAAGTAATAGATCGTAGATTCTAATTCGTGAGTCCATATTTTAATGCTGCTGTTTGGATCGAATTGAAAAAACGAATTTGCAATAACTACCACATAAGCCTAAACCGCCATATGTTAGAACTTATTATAACAACATCCAGGGCCCCAGAAGCAAAATATACATGGTTTCACCATAATACTTAAAACTATTTCGAAAACTATAAAAACCTGGTCCTCAATGAAGTCTGAGGGGAAGAGAGAAACTGTAGTTCGTTATTGAAGAGCTACGATAAGCTGTGAAGAGTGAAGTGAAGAGCTTTTACATGAAGCCGTGAGGGTAGTTGTAGCTTTAGTAGCTTTAACTGTCGGAGAGGTTCTGAACCACTTTGGTCAAAATTAATTTAGAAAGAATCTTTTATTTTATTCGGCCAAAAAATCTGATTATATTTTAATTTGTGCTCCACAAATAAAATATATATCGTAATGTTTACGAAGAATAAATAAAGAATGTAATATATGTAGTACGTTGAAAATAAGAGAATAATGGTGTAATTCACTTAAAAAAATGTCAAGTAACTGTTATTTTATACAGAAAGAATACCACCTATAAAGAAGTCCAAACCAAAGGTAAGCTGAATAATGTAACGCGGGGTTGACCTGAATGTTTAAATCGTTTTCCTTTCTTCTACAACTTTCCTTGTGCTACTGCTCCATGGTTCGACCCGACTTGAGTCTTAAATATTTAAAGATTAATATAATATATTGGTCAACAATACATATTATATTTTGATGAGATTATTAACTAATTTTCTATAATTACTCAACTTTGATTCACACCGATGTGTAAAACGTGTCAATAGTTTTTGAAGTTCATCAGAAGTGATAAATTTCTTAAGTTAGAGTTTTGATTTTTTTGGTTTTTTTCAGTCTATTAAATAGATCCAGTAAAACGATGCATCGATTGTATGACAGGATTACAAAATTTATTTAGGCTGCCTTAAACATGATAAAATATTGCAGTATACTTAAAATAGATAGGTTACTAACCTTACGTCTTCAATCCAATAATCACTTGTTAGGATGACTAGTTTCGAAATTGATGTCCCATTCGCAAATCATTACGTCAAACATATTAATTATAAACACCCATCTTCGTCAATATGATAAAATCTTCACATTTATTACACATACGCGCATAAACACGAATGACATACAACATTTACGTGTTTCGTAGTTCGTAGCAATTTCTACGTGGGATCTGGGATCAATTTTGCCTGGTTTACAATTTACCAACTGGTCTAATGAACGAGTACTCAAAATGGTGCAGACATTTACCCCACTATAGAACACCGCGTCCACCAATGTTTTGGGTGTTTCGTGTTCATGTGCGGATGTGTAATATTGTATGTGAAGATTTTATTAAATTGACGAAGAAGAGTATTTATATTTACAATTAATATTTTTGACTTTTGACGTAAGGATTTGAGAATTGGACATCAGTCCCAAAAATAGTAATAATTATTGAAAAAAATATTACTATTTTTGGGACTGATGTCCAAAATAGTAAAAATGACCAAACAATTATTTCAATTCAAAAATAATTATTGAATTGAAGACGTAAAGTTAGTAACCTATTTATTTTAAGTCAATATCAACATAAATTCTGAAATAAAGTGAAGGTTTCTTTTTGTTCTGATGTTTTCAAAGGCCGATAAACTGTTGAATTGCACGGACGACCTTTTTCAAAAGCAATTATTGCCAGCGAATGAAGAACCATCGACACCGCCGCGCGTCCGGCTACTCCTTCTCCAGTTTATTGTATTTAGTTTACTGTTATTGTATTTCAGCTAACAGTTCTTGATTACAGTTTCATAGAAGCAAATTAATCTTGCATTTCTAGTATATCCATTAGTGTTTCCCCAGAGGATAAATTAAATCATGGTGTTTTTGAATGATGGCCATATCCATTATAGGTTAGCGTGTGGCTGTCACCCCCTTGGCATGGTATTTCTTAAGTACAGATCTAACCATACATCTTGACGAAGGCCATTCAGCCTACTATCTGTGTAAACAATAACAATTGTCCCTTATAAGAGAAATGTGTATTGTTCGCTCGCACATTTATCTAATAATAAATGTACGTTTAGTTTAAAGTCCAAGCTATGTATTTAAAATTGTAGGTACATAAAATGATAAATTATGTAATCTAGTACACGTTACATTATGTAACCCAGGTTATATTTTGTTAGTATTTTGACAAAATAAAAAATAACATGCTGTTCGGAAATGTATTAGGCTTGTATACAAACTGACGAATAATTATTTGAAACAATTATAAAATATTAATTAAGATACAATAATGCACATCCTTGATTTGTCCTTGTTTTATCAACTGTACAACATTTATAAACAATAACCGTACATTTATTAGTAGTTTATGCAACGATTGTATAATGAATGCCTTTAAGCCACGAGTGAGATGTAAGTTAGAACACGAGCGAAGCGAGTGTTCTAAATATCTCACGAGTGGCTTAAAGGCATAATACAATCGTTGCATACACTATTTTATCTACGACCAACAATATGCGACAAAATTTCCCCCGAAGTTAAACAAAACTCATGACTTTTACTAATGATGGAATAGGTCAACTAAAATTTGAGGTTAGGCAAATAAGCAGACTGAACCATGAATCGTTGTGGAATAATCAGCTGATGGGATAAGTAAAATCAAACATGAATCGTAATGCAACAATCAGCTGATGTGCGAATTGCGTAATTGTTATTATGACACTACTTCCGTCAAATGCCGAGCTCTCATTGGTCTAGAACCAGTACTCTAAAGTGACTCCAGTACTCTAAAGTCGTCATTAGAGTACTGCTTGGTTTTTGGTGTTTTAATGTATATCATTATAATGTTTATTGTAATACCATAATTGGTGCTTATTGCAATGGTCGTAGATAAAAAATATTTTTACCAAAGATCCTAGTATTTTATTCGTAACAATAAATTTTATACATTAAAAAAAAATGATTTCTATCATGCAAATACAGTACGAAAGAATTTGGAAGTCAACACTCGGCATTTCATGACCGCTGAATCGGCATAGGTTGTAAATTGGTATTATTTGTATAAGAACCCCATTGGTCAGCATTGAATGATTGATCATTATTCGTCTGGAGACCCTAAGCTATAAATAATGGGATGTTTTATGTTAGATCAGCATTTCAGCACTTTTGAAGAAATTCACATTCGGTGGTCCAAGTATATTGCTTATGACGGCTAGGCAGTCCTTTTGCCAATTATCTCACTGTTAAAAATATGTTTCGTTTTTGTAGTCAATATTATCTTTTTTGTTGAATATGGAAATAGGCGTTATTTTATTAGTAAAAATCACTCAAAGACCTGAACATTCTCTTAATATTATATTAAAATTAACCAAGGATTCCAGACCTCATCTACGGATGAGGGATGGGTCCAGTTTTAAGAATATTTAAGTACCGTTTTTAGTTGTGCAGCAATTGTCGCAGATTAGTTCAATTTATTAAAGGAAATCGTCTTAGCAACAATAACAAAAGGTACAAAATTGTGAAAAATATAAGGTTTTTCTAAGGATCCTAAAAATATGTCCCTAAACTCTCTAATAGGAGATATTATCAATCACTTTCCCACCTTTATGTTTTTACAATTTTTCAATTGGTATTTCACGTTAAGTACGACTTCTCCTATTTTCATTATGAAAACTAATCGAAGTCAACTCAAAGCATGATTTATTTTTTAAAAGTTGGAAAAATATTTTTTTAAAGCATTAATCTACTATCGTTTTGGTTTCATGGAAATATTTTACTTCAATCCAAGATTACATAAATTATTTTCCAAAGTTTGATGTATTTTAAGATGTATTCCATCCTTATTAGGTTCTAAATAAAATATATTGGTGATCGTTACGGACAACTTTATTGGTTTTAAAGTTCTCTTGTAGAGCTTCGCTTCCTTTAGGTCAATAGCAACGGTAATTGAGTTTGAAAATCAGGAAGGAGCACACATTTAGAATTTATATTACCGCAGATTACAGTATTTATTCCATTAGATAAAATTATATCAATTTTTTGGATGGTTTCTATACAAAACAATGAGCAATAACAAGTTAATCAACAACAAACCGTTGCGGCTATGTCATATATAGCGCAATTTAAGAACCCTAGAAGCCAAGGGCAAGGGCAATAAGTAATAAAAATCTTCTTCATTCGCGGATTCCGTCGAACGCACTGTCTTAATTGTTGCAGGACCATGGTTTCGGCGCATCGCCATCTTCAGCTACTGTCCCATGGTCCTGCAACAATTAGGACAGTGCGTTCGACGGAATCCGCGAATGACGAAGATGTTATACACGACGCACGGAATCCATTACTATCAACGGATTAAGTAATAAAAAGTATCAAGAAAAGCTCATTTAAAGTTTTGAATTAACCCATATCAAAATTTAGGTAATTGATTTGCATGTCATATGTGCTACTATGATTCACTATTAATATAGAACCCGGACACCAAGATTCATTGATCTAACAGCTTTATTTCTTTTAATTTTTGTTTCTAAGATGCCAGAACTCTGTATTCTTAACTCTGTGTACTCAATCAATGTATATATTCACCATTAACCATAAAATCATAATTATTTTATTAAATTCTTGACGGGGGTTTATGAACGATTTTTTGTTCCAAAAGCGATGTGATGTAAGCAAGTGGAAACATCTATAAAAACCGGGCTGTGAGAGTCAACGACTGCGTGGAAGTGATTAGTAACACATTTTGTCCCAGATATTGGAAATCGCTTAGCCTTTCTACTTTTAATGATAGAGTGTAACAGATACTGGAGCATCCTCAACATACAAATAGTGATTGATTGCAATATAGTTGGTGTTTCCTTAGTAACATAGTGTCTTATATTTTTTCCATGCAATATTCATATTACTATCTTAATAAAAATATTTTTTATTCTATATGTTTAACAGTAAAAAAATCCGATAAATAGTGGTGAACATTGGTTAACTACACAAGCGTGCAAGATTCAACCTAGGTTTACTTTACTTGAGGAAAAATGGAATAAAGTTAGATATACATAAGTTTGGCGTCTAACAAGGGTGTCTGAAAACTAAAAGAACGGCAATGCGTAAACAGTAACGGGAAATACGTAAGCGTATGATGGCACACGTGTGGGCTATTAATATCTGGCTTCAGTTAGTATTAATACATTATATAGCATGTCGTACGAAAATAAAAAATTGAAGTTTTAAAAATATAGGACAACAACTATGTTATTTTATTTTATTACTTAGACAAATATTAAAGAGACCGTTTTTTCAATCAAAACAGTTTTTTTTTTGCTAGAGCTACATTCACTAAAATAATGTACTGTATAAAATAAGTTGTAGTTCCATTTTAAATCGTCAAATATAAAGTGCTTAAATACAATTTAGTTCGGATAATAAAAGTACTTATAATTAGTAGTTCCTGTATTTCCAGGTTACTATTCGGTTTGTACCCCATAAACATAGTCAAAATTAGTTAAGCCTTTTTATTTGATTGGTTAACATAAGTGTTCTTATGGCTTTTATACTCGTATAAATTAGATTTAATTCTGGAGCAGTGATACAAGCCACGACTCCGTGAGATGCCTAATTCATTACCCCGTGTACAGAGCGGCGGTATCGTAGTTAACGGCTGCGGGGTTGACATGGCAGTAAAATGCAGGCTAATAGAGACTCGGCTTGTATTTATATATCAGTAAGCAAGCTTCATACTCTTCCCTTTCTATTATTGGTTGCTGTTTTTCATAAATATATGAGTAGATTAATTGATCACTTAATAATAATTTTGCACTCCTTACCATTAAACTAGATTAGTTAGTCGGTGGCGCAGTTGGTGGCGCACTCGGCCCCAGTTCTGTGGGGGCAGCGTCGCAAGATCGAGTCCCGATGATGCCGCATACTTTTTAACAGTACTGTTCATCCTGGTACTGTACCGGCTCACTCCTTGGGTTTGCTTGATAACTTCCACGCACAGGCCTGAGGCCCACGTGGGGGGGGGGGGGCAAATGCAAGGTAAAAAGAGGCCGCCACCCTCTTTTTAATTAAAAAAAGA